>CM039681.1:71255036-71657536 GCA_022537955.1 Schmidtea mediterranea | reverse complement strand
TCTCAAGGTCATAATATTTTTAGACATTTTTAAATATAAATTTACTACTTATTTTTATAAGTAATGTTTAATATTTTTTAATTTTATTATTATTATTTTCAAGGTTATTGGATGAGTTTATTGTTTTTTATAACTATTCCTCTGCCCATAAGTGTCCATCAAAATATATATATATATATATATATATATCCCTACTTAAATATAATTAACCGATGAAATCTACTCAATTGTTTATAATTTTTTAATTGAATATAATAGTAATTCATCCACTCTTAAAGTACAATTCATTTTCAGTGAATATTTTTATCTTTTAAGTATATTTGTTGATCAGTAAATAATTCAGACTCCTTTTATTTCAAGTGTTTCTCAATATTTAATTGATATTTCATCTCATCATTGAAAAATTTTACCGTCTAATTTATTATAAGCAATTCTCGATTCACTGAATATTTGTTAGATTCAATTCATATTTTCTCACTTTAATGATTGCTTTCCTCTTCAACGAGTATTTTCTCTTCAATTTATATTTTCCTCTTCAATGTATATTTTCTCCATTCAAAGTATATTACCCTTGTAAGTTTTTAATATATCAATTGGTATTTCATCTATTTAGTAGATATCTTTAGCTATCCCACTTTTTTCAGTAATTTCAACGATTTTAGTCACTTAATGTACTCTCTCACTAATATTACTTCTTCACTGAAAATTTTCTTTATAGAATATAATCTCTACTAATTAAAATTCCATTTGTTGACTTATTATTGACTTGTAATTTTCAATGAAAATTTAATTAAATAAATTACATCTTTCAATAGATTAGGTTGTACTCAACAAAAATAAAATAATTTTAGGCTATGTAAATCAATTAGAGCTTTTAAGGAAATTTTATGATAATTTAAGTGATATCTAGTTTTACGAGGTGTTTAGTTTAGTAAATTTTAATCATCTTTTGAATTTTATGGTTTTTAATGAAATTATTGAAGAAATTAGGGTAAATCTATAAATTTAGAAACACTTAATTTCTTGATAATTTATTAGATTTGACTTGATTTTAGGAATATTTTAAATAAAAGTTAAATTTAGGATCAAAATGTTTATGAAACATCTATTTAAGATAATTATTTACCAATTAGAATCAAATTTGACTGATAGATTTTGAATAATAAATGATATTTTAATTATAATTTTATGTTCTATTTAAATAGTTGATTAAATCAGTTAATTTTTAAAAATATTTTAGTGAAACCTAAAATTTTAATTGATTTTACAGTGTAAAAAAAGGGGATCAATAATTACTTTCAATTTTATTGATTTCATGGATATCAAACACAAAAGTAGTATACTTATGAAAATCATTGATATATCTCTATGGTTGACTGGTAAATTTTATTGAATTTATACTTGATTTACTGATTAATTTTAATGAGCAATATGATATATATTTTATGATTTTACAATAATTTCATTTATTTGGAAAACATAAATTTTATTCGATTTTAGTCATTTTGATGAATTTTTTATTTGATAGAATTTGTTGCCAGAATCAAATTGTGGTGATCGAATTGGGTATCGATAACAATTTTATAATACTTTAAAGAAAATTTATTTTTATTGGTAAAATTCAGATTTTTATGATAATTTTAAGGAAATTTGATTGGTTGAATAAATATAGTAAATATGATCCGAATGATGGATATTTAAGGAGTAGAGTCGGTTAAACATAGATTTCTAAAGAAATTTTACCTTGTAGGTTTTTTAAAAAATATGTATATTATTGGTGCAGTGAGGGAAAATGTTATTTCAATGGAAATGAATGGTTAAGAGTAAATTTTATGATATTTTAAGGAAATAATCGATTAAGAACAAGTTTGTTGTCATTTTTAAGGGGTTGCGTTGGTTGAATATCTGTGTTCAAAGGGTAAGTATTTTCTAAATTGAGAATATAGATGAGGAATTTATAATATTTTTAAGGGATTTGTTCAGATAGATATCAATATGTGTGTAAATCTTTTGAGAGAGTGGAAATATTGTCATTTAAAGAGAAATGATTTGTAAAGAAGAGAATTTATGATCTTTTAATGGGAAATAATCGATTAAGAACAGATTTGTTGATATTTTTAAGGGGTTGAGTTGGTTAAGTATCGTTATTTAAAAGTTGATTTTAATAAAAATAAAATTAAAAAAATATTAAAACATTACTTATAAAAATAAGTAGTAAATTTATATAAAAATGTTTAAAAATACTATGACTTTGTGAAATTTTGAATGACCTTGAAAAAAAAATATTAAGACTCATCCAATGACCTTGACAATAATAGAAATAAAAATAATAATAATAATAATAATAATAATAATAATAAAAGATTTTTTAAGCAATAATTGAAAATTCAAAATAATAATATTGTTGATAAAATAAATTTACAAAATTTATACTACTTATAAAAATAAGTAGTAAATTTATATTTAAAAATGTTAAAAATTACCATGACCTTGAGAATTTTTGAGTGACCTTGAAAAAATATGATGAGTCACCCAATGACCTTGAAAAAAATAGTAAAAATAATAATAATAATAATAAAAATATTAATTATAATAAAAATAAAAATAATACTATTAATAATAAAAATAAGAATAATAAAAATATTAATAATGATAATAATAATAAAAATATTAATAATAATAATAATAATAAAAATATTAATAATAATAATAATAATAATAATAATAACAGAAGATTTTTTAAGTAATAATTGAATAATAAAAAATATAATAATATTAATAATAAAATAAATTTACAAAATTTATACTACTTATAAAAATAAGTAGTAAATTTATATTTAAAAATGTTTAAAAATACTATGACCTTGAGAATTTTTACGTGACCTTGAAAAAATATAATGAGTCATCCAATGACCTTGACAATAATAAAAATAATAATAATAATAATAATAATAATAATAATAAAATAATAATAATAATAACAATAATAATAATAATATTTATAATAATAAAAATATTAATAATAATAATAATAATAATAAAAATATTATTAATAATAATAATAATAAAATTTTTAATAATAATAATAATAAAAATAATAATAATAATAATAATAATAATAATAATAATAATAATAAAATAAAAATAATACTATTAATAATAAAAATAAGAATAATAAAAATATTAATAATGATAATAATAATAAAAATATTAATAATAATAATAAGAAGAAAAAATAATAATAATAAAAATAATACTAATAATAATAATAATAATAATAATTATATTAATAATAATACTAATAATAATATTTATAATAATAATAATATTAATAATGTTAATAATAATAATATTTATAATAATAATATTAATAAAAATAATAATAATAAAATAAATTTACAAAATATATACTACTTATTTTTATAAGTAGTAAATTAAAATTAAAAAATGTTTAAAAATAATATGACCTTGAGAAGTTTTGAATGACCTTGACCTACTTTTGAATGACCTTGAAAATTTTTGATGACTCATCCAATGACCTCGGCCTACTTTTGAATGACCTTGAATGACTCATGGTCTTTGTTTAAATGACCTTGAGAAAATTTGATGACTACTCCAATGACCTTGAATGACTCATTGTCTTTGTTTAAATGACCTTGAATTTTTTCTGATGAGTCATGGTCTTTGTTTAAATGACCTTGAAAAATTTGTGATGGGTGATTGTCTTTGTTCTAAAAAAATATGTACTTTTAAACTCAGAAAAAAATTTTGCCGGGTGGGGTGGGGGGTATGTGAGCTAGATGGCCTCTGAGCTAGAGGCCCGGTATCCCACTACTCAAGATGGTGATAATTATCATTATACCGCCATTTTTAATTTAAATAGACTGCTGAATTTTCATTCTAGTAGTGAATGTAACACCAGAATTCGCGTAAAATGGTGTCCCCATTGTTTAAACTATTTTTATTATGATAAAACCTTTAAGGCACATGTTGATTTGTGCGCTAAAAATCAAATAGGAACAACCCTATACACGCTCCCTGAAAATAAAAATTTATATTTAAAAATTATTCTAAAATGATTACATCACCCTTCGTAATTTATGCGGATTTTGAGGCTGTTTTGCCTAAAGATATAAAACATCACCAAATCAGCAGGCTTATTATTAATAAATAATTACAAAAATACTACACAATATTTCAATTTTATAGGCTTGGAATGTGTTTTGGAATTTTTAAAGAAAATAGAGGAAATTGCTGTCACAATTGTCCTACCGTATTATGAAAATCATGGTAAAAAACCTATGAATAATCTTACATTTAATGAGGAACAGCAGTTCATCGCATGTAGAACTTGCTATCTTTGTAAAAAACTTATTAGAAATAAGGTTAAGGACCATGATCATTGCTGCTCATCTGAACAAAGACTCTATATGTTTAGACAGGCCTAGCTACATCGGCCAATCAGTACTAGACCTGTCTAAGTTGCGGATGTACCAATTACAATATAATGAATTGGCAAAATATAGATCAGAATTTAACTGTGATATTAATATCGTTGCCGGCGACACTGATTCGTTTTTCCTTGAGGTTAAGCACTGTAAGCTTGACATTCTTTTGCCGGCAATGATAAGAGACAACCTTTTAGATACCTCAAATTACGACCCGGCACATCCCTTATACTCGAGGAAATTAGATTCTGTGATAGGAAAATTTAAAGATGAAAGTAAAGGTCTCGGGTATAAGGAGTGGGTTTTCTTAAGACCCAAGTGCTATAGTTTATTAGGTAAATCTGATACAATGAGGGCTAAAGGGGTGAAGTTGTTGGGGACTGACATCAAACATCAGTCGTATTTAGATTGCTACAATAAAAACGTAGTATTCACAGTACCTCAAAGTAGGATAGGGACGCGGAACCATCAGCTGTATACATTTAGAAACAGTAAAATCGCTTTGAGTAATAACGATTATAAGCGATTATGGGTGGGGAAAAATACCAGTATCGCATTTGGGCATTATTTTGGGGTTGATGCAATAGATAGTGACCAAGTTAATTTCTTGGATGAGCCGCTTTTCGGTGGTTCGAGCCCCAGTTTGGATGACTCTGCAGAAATCAGCGATAATGAAGATTATGGGCAGCTTTTCGATGGTTTAAGTTTTAACGAAGATAACATTGATATTGATGACGTGTTGTTATCTGATTAATAAATATTTTTTAAAAAGCAGTTTTTGTTAATTTATTTGGAAACTTATTTATTTAGAAAACTTGTAATAGTTTTCATTTTTATTATGAAATTTAGATGAAATTTTTATACTTTATTTGTTATAATTTTCATTTTTATAATTTACATTTTTATAATATTATTATTATTATTTTATACCAAAGCCGCAGCGTGACGAAACGCGAAATAAAACTTTATATTTTTTATATTTGTTTACATGTAAAAAAAAAATATTTTAATGTATTTATTATTAATAATTCATTGTTTTTATGTAGTTGTTTATTATATATATATATATATATATATATATATATATATATATATATATATATATTAATATTAATATTATTATTATTATTATTATTGTTATTATTATTATTATTATTATTATTATTATTATTATTATTATTATTATTATTATTATTATTATTAATAAAAAGTAATAATAATATTAATAATAAAAGTTTTTATAAGTAATAATAGAATATTAAAAAGTAATAATAATATTAATAATAATAATAAAAATTTTATAAGTAATAATAATAATATTAATAAAAGTTTTTAAAAGTAATAATAATAATATTAATAAAAGTTTTTATAAGTAATAATATTAATAAAAGTTTTTAAAAGTAATAATAATAATATTAATAAAATTTTTATAAGTAATAAGCATATTAATAATATAGTAATAAAAAGTAATAATAATATTAATAATAATAATAATAATATTAATAATAATAAAAATAATAATGAAAATAATAATAAAAATAATAATAAAAATAATAATAAAAATAATAATAAAATAAATTTACAAAATATATACTACTTATAAAAATAAGTAGTAAATTAAAATTAAAAAATATTTAAAAATAATATGACCTTGAGAAATTTTGAATGACCTTGAAAAATTTGATGAGTCATCCAATGACATTGACCTAGTTTTGAATGACCTTGAAAAAATATGATGAGTCATTGTCTTTGTTCTACAAAAATTTGTACTTTTAAACTTAGGGAAAAAAATTTTGCCGGGGGGGGGTATGTGAGCTAGAGGGCCGCTATCCCACTACTCCCGTTAATGGAAAAAGTTTCTATTAATGCCAAATTTACCCAGATGGTATGGATCTATCGTTGTCCACCGACCGAGGAAATAGAAATAAGTAATTTACTGAATTATTTTGAACCACCAGTGAAGTTGAATTTTAATAAAAAATACTTATGTAAATCGTCAACTAACAATAAATTTTGAATACCCATGGTTAATAACACAAGTTCAATCCAAATAAATGGTACTAAAATAATAAATCTGATGCATATTGAAAATATGGACAAAAAATCTAAATAATTATGTTTCCATAGAACCAGTGCTGAATGGAATCAATATATATTGGGAACCCCGAAATTCCCAACAAGTGAAAATAATTTTTCAGAATTATACAATCGATACGTTAAATGTCAGAAAGTATTTTGTGCATTATGTGAATCTAAGACTGCATCATACCTATGATATCGCAATTTACTATTACGAAAAAGTATTGCAAGATAACAGTACAGAGTGTAATAACCGGTGGGACAAGATCTATAGTAGGTATTTAGTGGCCTTTCGCGCCCACACGCCATTGCATAATAAAATAGGGGGTTAACACTAATTAAATTACGTAATGGTATAATTAATCTCGGATTATCTTGATTACATAATTATGTAATCAAGGTAATTAATTTTGTGTGCGCACAATTTTTTTTTGAAATTTTTATATTTTAATGTAAATTTTTGTATTTTAATTTTTTAAGTAATTAAGTTAAATTTTTGGCGCCATTTTTTGTGTATTTTTTTTGAAATTCAAATTTTTAGTACATTTTTTTGAATAAATTTTTTTTCATCCACTTAATTTTTTCAATCACTCAATAGTCAAGGGTATTTTTGACTCTTGATAAAATAGCAGAAAATTAACTAATTTAAAATGTTATTTATATAAATATTATAATTTTTATCTATATTATAATTTTTTAAAAAATAATGTAATAATATCATAAAATGTTTTTTTAAAAACCAATACATAAACATGATTTAACATACTTAAACTATTTAAAAACATTCAAAACATTCGTCGTCACAGCACTTTGCACATTAATCTTTGGATCCAATGAACTTATCAGCAATGCTTCACATATCACGCGTTCCCAATAATTATTAAAACTTTTCAACAAAATTCTAAAATCAGACATTCCTATTTCACTTTTAAGGCCTCTATTGTGCTCACTAATTATAATATTTATATAAATAACATTTTAAATTAGTTAAAAGTATTTGAATATTTTTTAAATGTTTATTTATTAGAAAATTAAATTAATATAAAAATTAAAATTACATTAAAAGTTAATTCATAATATTTTTAGTTGGTTTGTGTACCTGGAGATGACAGTTATGCTGTCGAAATATATCGTACGAAGAGTTTTTTATTGGCGTTATATTTTAATGTTAAAAATATTAATAATGTACCCATCATTTAAATAGTCAAGGTTTTTTAAACCAGCCCCAATATATTATCCCTCTATATTATGCAACATATATTATGCAACATATATTATCTTACTAACATTAAAGTTGACTGAAATTTATATGCTTGATATCATATTTTGTTCGATCATGTTACCTTTTTAGGCTCATTTGACCCTTAATTCATAGATTTTGACACTAGAATCAACATTTTTGTTAAAATTAACCTTAATATGACTGAAATCTGATTTTTTGTTCAAGATTCCATCTTGCACCCTTCCAACGACAAAACATTCAAAAGTACCATTAAATCATGGGTTTTGAGCCCAGAATCGACTTTTTCGACCAAAATTTACTAAAAAATGATGTTGTTTAACTAAAATCAGACCATTTAAACAAAAATTTCAAAAAAACAGGTGACCACTTTAAAAAAGATTACCGCTTCATTAAAACAAAAAAATTTAAAATGGCAATTTCAGTTAAAAAAAGTACCTATGACATATGACGCAATATCACCTTTGTGTTATAATAACATGTGCATGACTATGTAATAGTATGTGTTATATAAATCACATAGTCATCACATAACCAGATCTACCATGTGAAAACCCAGTAGTTATGTAATATCATGTATGATAACGTCATCATTGCCAGAGTATTATGTAATACACATCCACATTCCATTTGGCTCAATAGCTCACAGTATACCACTGACTATTACAGTTATAACCACTCTCATCATCTTTATTGTATAATTTTACGTATAACCTTTTGGCTGTTGAGTATATTGATGTTTTCGTTGTTAACAACAATGTCGTTATTTTGCAAACTTGACCGATTATTTAGATATTTCAACAACCAAACTAAATCAATATTATGAAGCTCAACTACTTCTATCGTCATAACGTAGACATTACATAATGATGCATGATGGGTAAAAACCCAGGGATTGCATAATAATATATGTGATTACGTTACAACTGTCGGTCTGAGCATTACATAGTACACACACCCTCCTTTGGACTTAATAACACACAGTATACCACTATAGTGTCTGCGATACATATAATTTAATATTTCCTGATGAATCATTTCCATCTTCAATACTGACATTACATGAGAGAATGAATGTCGCTATTTGCAATGCTACTCGAGTAGGCGATGTAAAAGAAATTACATATGACATAACAAATTTCATAAAAGAAATGAATATTTATAAAACTGGAAAACGAACAAAGAATCTTAACAATTTATATAAGGCAATTCTTAGTACACATTTTTAGCAGCCGGTCTGTTTATAACAAAAATTAGAACGTCACTTAGTGACAGTTCTATCAATATCATATGCTTTTTAAAGCAATATTATAATTCTTCTAACCATTGAATGCTATATTTTTTAAAAAAATGAAGTTTGTTTTACTTTGAATATACATATTTAGATTAATTTTTTCTTATATAAAAATATAGAAGTTATTTAATACTTTTAAATCCCGGGATTTCAAAACATTGAAATAATTTTTATTGTTACTTAAAAAAATATTCGAAAATTATTTAGAGTCACACTTTTAATTTTCTTGTGGCACACCTATAGTTTACGTACCTCTTTTTTAGAGCATTAAATTTAGTAACAAAGCGACCTATTTGCCATTACTTAATACATAAGAATTTATGGACGTTTTTAACGGATCCAAGTTCTTTACATCATTGCATTTAGGTAGAGCATACTACCATGTGGAGTTAACTGATGAATTAAAAAGGAAAACTGCTTTTTCAACAAAACAACAACAGTATTGCCGTTTGAATTTCTGCCACTCCTACGATATTCTGTAATAATATCTAAATATTTCGATGGTTTCTATGTGTAGAATAGTTAATGCTATGAGAAGCATCAGAAATGATTTCTAAAAAATTCATAATTTATTTTTCAAATTTAAGGTTTTGGGGAAATTTATTGTTTAATTATTAGTATTTTTTACTGGAGAAATTTTTTGAATCGAGATTGTGTGTAAGTTTTTTCTTGAGTAAAATTTTTATACCCTTCTATAGTGTAATGTCCTATCTAATGTCCAAAGTCTTATCTAATACAGTTTTGACTATGACAAACACACATTTATTATATGTTAGTTTTTTGATTTATTGTTTAAGGAGCAATATATTGTTCAATTTAATATCCCCTAGTCACCAGTTACTTTTAAAATACTTTTTGCAATCACTACCCTGGTGTATTCAGGAGTATATTGAAAAGTTAGAATTTCTTGTAGAAGTCTATTTTTCGAAATATAATTTCCATGAATCTTTTGATAATCACCTCTCAAATTCTTTAACTGCCTTTTTAAAAATAAACAATAAAGATCAACTTTCTCACATCTAGTTACCCAACAACTATTGATGATGCGGTCATGATGATTGACACGAAAAGCTTACTTTTTTATTTTCTTGAATGTTTACACAGCGGGATTGATTCTAAAATATTTTGCGTTCTTGTATTTTCCTTAAAATGTTGTTCCAAGACTGGGAATCCCAGATATCCATTATATTTCTACTAACTCGCACTTCTGTGATTTTTATACAAAATTATGTACTTTTATTTAAATCTATCAATTCAATTTTATTTTTTTAGTTTTCTTCAGGTATTACTTCAGCAATTTTGTAAGGCACGTGGAATTGATTTTGAATATATAAACAAGTATATTAATTGATATTTAACTTAAATTATAAATATATCCTAATTTTATTTAATAAATTTTATTATAATATAAAAAAAATAGTGATCGACAGAGGAGAGGGTTAAACTTTATTTTAAATTACAAATGTAGGTCATGTAACTTTAAAAATATAGTTATTGATATTTAGGTAAATAATTTTCTGTATTTTATGGTAATTTTCTGTTACATGCGGGCATTTCTCTTAGTAAAACACTTAATCATTTGTATGGATATTTTTCAAATATTTTTCTAATATTACTAATATTTTTGGTGATTTTTTAAAAATATTTACACAAATTAGGAAAATGAGATAATTCACTATTTATTAACAATTTTAATAGGTACCTTATGTCAATCATTCATAACTCTTAATATCTTTTTTATCAATCATCTGTTTCTTCGGTTTTTCGGATAATACCTATCTCTACATGTATTATATGACAATTACGAGGATTCAACTTTATTTCTACATTACTCGCAGTAAAGAATTCTGTGACTTGACCACGTATTGTAAATTTAGTGAAATTTAATTGAGGACGAAGATAAACCTTTACATTATCATCAGTCTTAATACTCATCAAAACAAACCCATAATGTCTCCGTGAATTTCCAACGCCATTTTCTTTGGTGAACCTATATCCTATATCATCTGATACATAGTTTTCTTCTGAATCATTAATTTGATAAAATCGAACTTCTAGGCTCCACCTGGACTGATTGCAGTGAAACTGATCGCTACGAAACGTAAAAGTATCAGATGTAGACTTAATGAAACTTAACGCAACTGTTCTGTATTGCGGATCAGTTGATTCTAGACGTCTTAAAACACTAAAAAAGCTTTGGAATATTTCATTCCAGCTTTGTTCCTTTCGAGCTACATAATCCGCTATTTCACTGATACTCGTGTCTTTGCTGACTTTACACTGAAGATGATGTGAAAACGATTCTTCGGCATTTCCAATCCACGTGCAACCCAAATGACAATAATTACAGTTCACCCGTCGTTTCGGACAATCAGATAGTTGATGATTGTTTAGATCTTTTCGACATAAAACTATTCCACAGTGGATGCACGATTCTGGTAGTTCAGACATGATCTTTTCGGCGACCAAGCCCTTTTTCGGTTCAGAGTGCAGCCCGATTCTACAAACCGGACACTGAGGTCTTTCAAATTGGCGAAGAATTAAATAGCATGATTGGCAAATCAAATGTCCATTTGAACATTCTTTCATTGGAATTAAAGACAGAAAACAAGCACTACACGCAACAATGTTCTTAATTGAAAGAAGGACTTGTTTTAAATAGTCAATGTCGTTTCCGAAATTGAAATTGTTTACGATTATGGAATCATTTGAGATTTTCTGTGGACATTCAAGGGGTATTTGTTTGCTGGATAAATTAAAATTGCCGGAACTCAAATCGTCCACGCTCGACTGTTCAGCATTATTCAGCTCCAAAGCTAGATCCGTTTCATCCATTTGAAATTCAAATAATCAATTTTATTATTAATTAAAATTTATTAATTAATAATGTTAATTACTAGATTAAATAAAGAAAATACAAAATTGGTCTAATGTTATATTTTCCCACTCAGTTGAGGGATAAAACTTTTATTAAAATCAGTGAAACGGAAAATGGTGATAAGATTTTGGTTGTTTTGTGCAATAAAAAGTTCTGTAAAATTGATTGTCCAACAGTAAACAGCCATTATTTTGGCGTCCCATCTTCCTTTATATATAAATTACATTTTCATTATATTAACAATATTAATGCTATTTTAAAAAAAGTATATTATAAATATTTTGTTCTTGAGTCTAATATCTCTGTCATCAAGTTTTAGGGCAAAGTATGCTAAGTAAGCACACTAATGAAACTTGTTACATAATTTCTGTTAGGTTTTAAAGTACATTGTCCACAAATAAAACAGAATACGTCACGGTCATTCAAATAACAAAATGCTTTAAATTATAATTTTGTAAATTAAGTATCATTATACCTTAAAAATATCTTTAAAATTTTAGATGTTAAACAAGTTTAATAATATTATCTTTTTCATTTTTATAAAAAATATGTTATTTATAAATTAAATCATTTTTTAATTTTTTTAAAAGAAGATTGTGTGGAAGTTAGATTTGGTGGTGCAAAATAAACATCAGAATGGTTCAGAATCATTCCTTATACCATAGACACCAAAATACTACTCCTTACCCCTCAAAGAAACTTCATTTGAATAGACCAAACCATGTTACGTAATCAATATATTGAATTTTTGTTTTAATAAAGTGATAGTCATTTTGTATTTTTGATTTAATAGTTAACAAGTCAACTTTCGATAAAAAAAACCCTCGATATTAGATTTATTTCTGACAAAGAGCCAATTTAAGGTCAACGTGTATGAGTTAGGGTTAAAATGTATTTACTGGGTTTTGATGGGTCATTAAATCAATACAAAAATTGGATAGAATGATATGTTGGGTATTGGAATGCGTTCACTAAGGTTGTCTGTGCTTACCCAAGTGAGATAAAAAATAGATTTACACCATAGCACAAATTTAACAAAGCCTGCCGGGGTAGTCTACTACTAGAACATTACACATCATAATTTCCATCACTGAGATGATTTCATCAAAATCCAATCCATAATTCGCATGATCAATATAATAAAATTATTTTCATTTAAATATATTTTTTCAGCAAAATGTTTTCATAAAAAGTTTAATTAAACTAAAATGTAAGTCATTTCATCCTTTCTAATTTCAAACGCGGGATTTCCAACATTCTGTTACAACATCAGTAATTTTTATCAAATTCTCACCTATATTTTCGTCACCAATATCTACTAATTGGTGATTGGTGCCAAAATAGATATCATATTAATTAAATTCCAATACATCATTTATCAACACAATAATTTACTGAGTAATTAATGAAATTATTTATATTCATTATTTAATCATTAAATTATTTATAATTACTTTATCTTTATTTTTTCGAATTGTTTCTTCTGAATATTTTACCTATATTTTACTCAGCATAAAGGTTTTTCGAAATAATATTCGAACTATATACACCTAGAAAATATTTATGTTTGTGTTTTTCAGTAAAATATTTCTAGTATACAATAGAACATGATGAGAATTACCTTGTTTTCTATTGTTTGATAAAATTGACCAAGAAAATGTCTGATTTTTAAAAATACCCGGAAAATTTCCATGTTTTTCTCTTGTAGAAAATTGAAAAAAATACGTAAAGAAATATGAAAAAAATGTTAATTTTAAATAAATATCTATTAAAAAATAATGAATGTTTTCATTGACTAATACTCAAAATTTCAATAAAAAGTGGCAATAATAACTACCCACCTATTGGTTTTATCTGTGTTGACCCTTTGTTGAGTCAGACTTTTCTCTTTTGTTTCAAATGAAAAGAAATGAAGTGGATTGAAAGTTGTAAATGATCAGCATTGCCATTTCACAAACCCTTCTCCACATATCCCGAAATTAGCGAAAACTTACAATCAAGGGTTTCTTATGAACTAATCTTTTTGTATTCAATTGAGATTTTATTGTAAAATAAGGTTTATCATATTGAGTAAATTTGTTTATTTATTTGTTCACCTTTGATCTGTTTTATTTTCAAATTTTCAAACCCAGCAATATTTTCAATTGATTGAACTTTATTTTCAGTATTATCTGATTATTATTGAAAAAGTAACAATTGAGTTTAAAATTCTTTGGAATGGCAGAAATGACATTCTTAAACATGGTAAAAAAATAGTGGATCATAAAAGGTTGACATTTTAAAAAGTGACATAGTAAGTCGTGAATTAAAAAATTTAAGCAATTTAATTTTATTAAGTTTAATATTGTCAACCTAAAATCTTGTTTGTTAATCCCTTTGAGGTTTTGAATCACCGTTACCCACCCATCAATAATTTTTTTCATGAAATGGCAGCCGTTAGTTTTGAAGTAAACTGGTTCACATTTGCAAGGGGTCCCCTTTTAACCTTAACTCAGGTTTTACTCTTCTAGTTGTTTTGATTTCATATATAATACAGAACTACTGTTAGTACGCTTTAGACAATTTATGAATCCTAAAGCTTTATCTACAATTTAGGAGGTCAGCCGACCATTAAAATCATTTTTACTAGTAATTTAAATCTTACTCAAAGTATAATGAAACCCTCTCATGCGCTTGGTATACATTTGTAGACTCTGACCATTTTCAATAGACACGCTGTTTGTGTTTTTACTTGGTTCACAGTTGCCCATAAATAGTTATAGTTGTACCGAAAAAGAATATGAAACAAAGAGATCATATGTGATACATACGCTAAATCTTTATTTTTTATTTTTTATTTTTCCATGAGATTTTCAAATTATCAGATTTATATTAAACGTTTTGTAAATAAATTTTTCAAGTTATACTTCATAGATTTTATTAATAAAATAATAATTATTTTTTACAAAAAAAACTTTAAATGACTAAATAGTAGATTTAAATTAAATAAATATTTTTTTAGAAAATTTTTCACAAGTCACGATTTTGTGAGTTGAGTGACTCAATTAGCAACATATGGGAACAAGGCAAACCATTCCGCGTTTCCAGTCATTTGTATTATAGAAATCCCTCTAGTTTGCTCTTATATCTAGCTTGTGCTCCATTAAAAACTCTCAATAAATATTTCTTCTGTTCATATGAAGTGTGACAAAGAAAAATATTATTAGCAAAAATCTGAGAAATGTATATATTTTTTATTTATTATATATATATATATATATTGATAAATAGATAGATATTAATGTTGACTGATCGTAATTAATTTCGAATGTTACTCCCACCGAGCTTGACTGTTGAACTTGAACAAGCATCTGGTGAAAATAGCATTCGAAGTCAAAGATCACGACCGAAGAAAGAGACAACAATAGAATCGTATGAAATGCAATAGAAATTTCTTACTCGAATTTTTGTCTAGCGACTTGAAATTTGCGCCTAAGAGAAAATTACTGATAAACCGATTTGTTTATATAGACCTAGAGAACTAATTATGGGATTATAGCTTCAATGCTGCTTTCTGTGGTAATGGAAATTAAGACAATTGAAGCTACAAATGACACCTATGTTGACATTAACACAAAATTATATATATCTCTCCCAACACATTTGTGTTCAGTACTAACAATGCTAATGTGTGCCCAACAAAATGTATAATACCAGCAAATTCGTCAACAGACGGTTAATGCGAGGAAAGAATTACGCGAATTATTATAGCAGCTGTTTGCACAACAGTTGGCAATATAGGAGTTGGTTCGTTTCTTAACCCATTTATTATTATTATAAGTATTATTAGTAATAATAATAATAATATTAATAATAATAGTAAGCTGATTTAGAATTAATCTGTTTTAATATAGATATATGGAATAAAATGTAAAGAAAATTCTTTAGCGGTAAATAAATGAGTACGATGTTTTTTCTTTATGATTATTATTATTATTATTATTATTATTATTATTATTATTATTATTATTATTATTATTATTATTATTATTATTATTATTATTATTATTATTATTATTATTATTATTATTATTATTATTATTATCTTTTTATTTTATTTTTGTAGATATTACTATTAAAATTTGATATTTCTAAAATAAAATATAATTTCAATGTCTAGAGAGAGTTGCGAATATAAAGTTATTGTAGTTCTTTGGATCTTATCAAAATATAAAAACACCTCAGAACTTCAGCAGTGAGTCTAAAACTTAACTGTTGAACATAATTTGGTAAGCATTAAATTAGTCAGTAGTTGCTAAATAAATTATGCAAAACGAATTTCCAGTAAACAATAAGTGTATACTCTTGTTTCCTTTAAAGGCAAAGAATTAATCATTTATGGAAATGATCATCGCAATTGAAAAAGGTTTGTATTATTCATAAATGGTAAACTTCTTATCCAATTGTTTAACTTGGAAGAAAGGGCCTAATTCAAACCAAACCAAAAGCATTTTCTCTGCAACCTTTCGTGCATTATTGTTATTGTTCGTGCCTTTTTAATAGCAAATATTACATAATCCTTTATCTATGAGTGTGGCATTGATATTTAATAGGGTTTATTTTTAATTTAATATTAGTTAAAAAACAAATGTCAAAAAATTGAAAAATGCTTTATTCATATGATTTCCACTGTGTTTATAATTTTGATAAATTAATTTTGTTAAAATTTCATTGAATTGAAGAATTTTAATAAATTGTAATAAATAATTTTTAAATATTTAAAATTCAAAATCCTTAATATCTATATATACACACGTATCTATATATTATCTATGTTTTCTCATGTAATTTTATGATTTCTAAGTAAAAGACACTCAACGCTTACTGGATAATTTCTGTCACTTTCATTGTATTTTTATTAATTATTCCGTGCAGTCTCTTGGCATAAAATATCTTATTGTTGGGGTTATCATATTTGAATCTTTTGCACCATAACCAATCCGTCGCTCTGTATCTGTAAATGCAACATAGCTGAGTGTTGTACAGTTTCCGTGATTATTAACAATAATTTCAGCTTTCCCATGTTGAACGATATCATTAAAATACATTTTTTCAATAATTGAGAATAAAATCAACAAGACAATGATAGTAAATTACAAAATTTTATTTGTTGCAAATCACAATTGATCGTAGAAAATTCGTAAATAAATCAGAAATCCAATTAAACATCCACAAAAAATTTGAATTAGAAATCAGCAATATTTCCATAGATTAACTAAAAAACTTACATATTTGTTAGTATGCATAATAAGTGATGAGTAAATAGCAAATATTTCTTGGAAAACATCGATAGTTAATTTTTAAAATTTTAAATGAGGCTATTAATTGTTGTAAGGGGCTCTTATTTTTATTACACCAAGAGACATTAAATTGAACCAGAATGAACATTATATACCTTAAATAATAAATCGAAAACTAACCTAGAATAAATGTGTGTTCCATAGCCATAAATGATATTAGATTAGACATGGGACATTGGTTAAGACCTTATACTATAGAAGGGTAGAAAATTTTCAAGCGAAAATGTAATATAAAATACCTGCACACAATCTCGTCTCACAAAAATAGTAATAGTTAAACAATAAATTGCTCCCAAAAGTTTAAAATTTAAAAAATGAATAATGAATTTTTTCGAAGCTATTTCTGATGCTTCCAAATACCATTAAATATTCTACTCACAGAAACCATCAAAATATGTAGTGATTATAAAGATTATTGCAGAATATGAACTGCCGATTAAAAATGAATAATTGAAGTTATTTAAAGTGATTTTGGTAAAATTAAAAATGCGACAAGAATAAAAGTCTGGTCTTTTCAATGTCATTCTATATTTAAGATACTTTTATCTGTTAAGAAGTCAATAAAGAGGTCCAGAAGCTTAATTATAGAAATTTAAGAAATTATTACCACCATATGAAAAAATTATTCACAAAATGTCTAATAAAAGAAAAAATTTCAGGTGAATTATAGATATTTTATATTATCGTTTACACTAAATATAAAACTTATTTCCAATAAACATAAAACTTATTTCCAATTAATATAGAACTTATTTCCAGTTAATAAAAAACTTAGTTCAAATTAATATAAAAATAAATTTAAAAAATAAATATATTGATATTTCAAATTTTATTAATAAACCGGAAATTTATAATTATATATTTTTTTAAACCTAAATTAAATTTAACGGTGTTAAAATAAATTCTTGTCTTGCAAAGCCTCTTTCTATCCAACAGCTGTATCGTTATTTAAAATATTTTCAATTAAGTTTTTTATTTTAACATTATTTCTTGGCTTTGGATTAGAAGAATTATATTTGGCTTTTAAAAAAATAAAATATTCCTCAACTGGGTTAAGCTATGGAGAATATGGTGGTAGATATTTCACATTGATGTTCATATTGGAAAATAGTTCTGTTGCATCTCTTCGACGTTGAAAAGCGCAATTATCCATTAATATTTTGTCATTAGGATTGTTTTCAAAATGCGTTTTAAATCCTCTATTAAAAATATTCAATAAAAATATCACCATTATATGAGCCTTCTTGAATATCATATGATAGAACGCCATGTTTTGTGATAGCAACCATCGAAGATATGTTTCTTTTTCTGTTTGCTTGAACACAACAAAATGCTAGTTTTTAATCGTCCAAATATGGGACTTTCATGATCTTTAAAAACTGTACACATTTTACGCATGTGTTTCAAGAAAGTATATATGCTTCCGTATGAGCTGTACCTTTTCTGAACTCTATCTTTATGTTCAAGACAAGTTATGGGCTTCTATGTGGTTGGGTTAAAGTTATTGTTTTATGATCTGTGAATAAAACAAACCGTTTACCATATAGAGAATGGTTGAATTGACGATAGAAATAATATATAGCCACGAGCTTCTTCCATGAGTCTATTCCTTGTTCAAAGATCAAAACTTCTTTGAAATTATCCATTAATGACGTGGATGTTTTCGTCTTTCTTTTTTAAATTTTGTCTTCTAAAAATTCTATTCCAATTCGTGTCTTTTTGTTATATTTTGTCATCTCAGTACACTTGTAAATATTTGTCTTGTTTTCTAACATATTCCCTTGAACATTCCTAATTTCCGTATAATTTCTGACAGCTGTCAAGATATACTATTATATTTCGTTTTTTCCTTTTTACTTTTCCAACTGCCCTAATAATCCGTTTGTTATCTTGGGTTAATTATTAAAATAAAGGAATTCCATTTCCAGATTGTGTTGAATAATATCAATTCCATAATTGAATTGATTGATATTATTAAACGCAATTTTGTGTTGCATGATCAAAATAAATGTAAAATATTTTTGTTTAAAAATTTAAAAATAATTTATTTAAAGTTTAATGAATTTTGTAAAATTTAATAAAATGAATTTTTAAAAATTGAGATTTATAAAGCAGAGTTTATGATTTTAAATTTATTATATTTTTAAAAAAAGTAGTTTAAATAGATATTTTTTCAAATTTGAATCTACCTGACAATGACGTTGAGTCGGTCGAAATATATTGTAGTATAATATATATGTTGGATTGACTCTTTCTTTAATTATTATTATTATTATTATTATTATTATTATTATTATTATTATTATTATTATTATTATTATTATTATTATTATTATTATTATTATTATTATTATTATTATTATTATTATTATTATTATTATTATTATTATTATTATTATTATTATTATTATTATTATTATTATTATTATTATTATTATTATTATTATTATTATTATTATTATTATTATTATTATTATTATTATTATTATTATTATTATTATTATTATTATTATTATTATTATTATTATTATTATTATTATTATTATTATTATTATTATTATTATAATTATTATTATAAATATTATTAATAATTTTTTTAGATTTCTAAAATAAATATGAGACATTTTTTTTATTTATTTAATATGCTATTACTATAACATGTAAAAAACATTAATTATTTGCTCAAAATTTTTATTCATTTTACACCAACGACAGCTAATTCTTGATTTCTGGAGTGAAAGAAATCGGCGAGAATCCACATTGTAACTCAACACCGAGCTTACTACATTCAATTCTGTTATTTGCCAACAATTTTCCACATGAAACCAAAATGAAATTTAATTTTGTCAAAAATTTTTTTCAATGACGAAAGGAAAACGACAGAAAATCAATAAAAGTTATTTTGAAAAATTCTATTTATTGTAACCTACAAAAATAAATTTTTCCATCTGGAAAATTCAAGAGGAAAATTACTGGTCAAAGTGTTCAAAATAACTCTAAAGAGAAAAATTTTATCTGTTAAACGATTGGTCAATATCAATTTAAATACTTTTTAATAGAAAGATATGAAAATAAATTAACAAAAACAAATCAATTAATCAATAACAGTAGAATAATTTGAGTAAGAATAGTGTAAATAAATGTAAGAATAAAATTTGCTTTATGTCTAGCTTTAGGCGGCAAAAGGAACATAATGTCAAATTAAGGGATATATGTAATTTGATAATTAGTTTATTTAAAAGATTTTGATTTATACTTGGAAGAATTACAAATTTTACAAAGTCAAGAGAAAATAAAATCACATTTTTCTATTATTTATATGAAAAACAAGCTTCACCAAGGTTTTGGTTTTTTGTGTATATAAATTTCATATTTTTCATAATATTCGGCAAATTTATTGAACTCCAACACGGACGCAAAAGAGGTAAATAAAAAATAAAGTAATTTCGATTGTGGAATTTCTATTTGGAAAATAATGCATAAAGTTGCCGAAGTAAAGGAAATTTAAAGAAAAGAAAATTTATTTGATAAAGAAAATTAGACCAAGGTCAAATTTTGTTTAATCACATCAATACAGACAGAGACACACCTATCAGGAATTATATATATATATATATATATCTAAAGAAAACTAATATTTATTTTACATGTTTGGTCATCCTAGTTAACATATTCTTTATAAATCTATTTAAAAAATCTTTGGGAAAATTCCACGTTCCGCATTGTAAGGGGAACATTATGATAACAGTAAATATAATTATTGTTTAAATTTTTGAGGTTTTATCCGGAAGTCAATTTTCATTTTTATTAGTTGGATGCATGTGAATTTTTAATTGTTTAAATATTTATATCTCTTCGCAATGGATTTCGATAGAGAAAAATTATATTTCTGTTTAAATTTAAATTTAAAACATGAAAATTTTAGAAATTCTAAATCTTATTTAACTGAAGCATATATAAAACATCGATGAGTCAAATTTGAAATAAAATCTTTAATAATTGATAACAATAGTACATAGTTCATTGTTAAAATTAAAATATCATATAAAGCAGGGTTTCTTAACCTGTGGTTCGTGAACCCCTTGGGGGTCCATGGATCATATTTTGGGGGTTCACCGACTGCTCCTAATTTCTGCTCCTAATTTTTAAAATTTCTTTAAAAAAATTTTTTTGTGTCAAAATTTGAAACACTGAGTACCTTTGATTTTTATTTCACTTGGAATAAAGTGCGTTAGAATCAGTTCCGCAAAGTTCTTGCAAATTCTTAAAGCGAAATATTTGTTCGTAAAGTATTGTATTTAGTGTATCTAGTGTTTTTTTGTGTTGACAACGGTGTTTTCAAGTAAAGGTGAGTTCAGTCAAGTAATTCATTTGTGAACAATTTCAAATTGAATTCTTAATAATTTCTTGATATTTTTTTCTTAATAATTTATTGATATTAATTCTTGATATTTTTTGTAGCCCAAAATGTCCGAAAAAAGGAAGTACGATGAAAGTTACGTTAAATATGGATTCTGTTGCATGAAGGAATCGGACGATGTTGAAAAGCCACAATGCTTTCTGTGTGGAAAAATTTTGGCAAACGCCATTATGAAACCGCCAAAATTGATAGAGCATCTCAAATCTCTTCATCCTGAAAATGCATCTAAAGATCTAGAACTTTTTACAAAGAAGAAAGCCCAGTTTTCGAAATCTGGAACATTAATCAAACTTGGATTTGGTATTCCACAAAAACCTTTGGTTGAAGCATCTTTCAGAGTTGCATATCGTATTGCCAAAAGTAAGAAACCGCATACTATTGGAGAGACATTAATTAAGCCATGTGCGCTAGAAATGGTTGAATTAGTTTGTGGACTGGAACAGAGAAAAAAACTTGAGGCTATTCCATTATCCAATGATGTGATACAGTCAAGAATAGTTGAAATTTCTTGTAATATTTTGAAACAGATCATCAATGAATTGAAAGCATCGCCATTTCCTTTTAGTATGCAACTGGATGAAACTACAGACATCTCGAATTGTAGTCAACTTCTGGTTTTTGTTCGTTACGTGTCAGCTGATACTATCAAAAAAGAATTCTTATTTTGTGAGCCTCTTTTGCAAACTACAAAGGCCGTTGATGTTTTAGCGATTTTGAATGTTTTCTTTTCCAAACACGATTTCGACTGGAAACAAAAACTTCGTTCGCTTTGTACCGATGGAGCACCTTCAATGCTTGGCAATAAATCTGGTTTTGCACATTTGGTAAAAAAAGAAGCTCCTAATGTTATTGTTACACATTGTTTTTTACATAGACATGCGCTGGCTACAAAAACTCTTCCAACCAGCTTAAAAGATGTATTGTCAATAGTTATTAAAACCGTGAATTTTATTAGAAGTAGAGCTCTTAATCATCGTCTTTTTAAAAAATTGTGTCAAGAAATGAACGCAGAACATGAGGTACTTCTGTACCACACGGAAGTGGGCTGGCTGTCTCGAGGGCAAATTTTGAAACGAATTTTCAAGTTGAAGACAGAAGTATCACTATTTTTGGAAGAAAAAAATAACTCGCTCTTCGAATATTTCAATAAAAAAGATTTTATATGTAAATTGGCTTACCTGGCAGATATTTTTAACCACATGAACGATATAAATATTTCAATTCAGGGGCCTGATACAACAATTATGGATGCCACTGAAAAACTACAAGCATTTTTATCGAAAATGTCCGTTTGGAAAATTAGAATTCAAAATGGGATATATGCAAACTGTCAAATGTTGGACGAATTCATTTTTGAAAATGGATCTCGGCAAGATAGTTTGTTATTGAATAACTTGAAGGATGCAATCTGTGAGCACCTGGAAGTACTTCAAGTTTCATTTGAAAAATATTTCAATTTGGATGAAATAACTAAAAAAGATGAGTTGTGGATTTGTGATCCTTTTCTTTGTGATATTGACTGTATCGACGACATGGACCTTGCCAAAGACGAGTTAATTGATTTGAAAACAAAGTCCTTGTTAAAAATGGATTTCGATTCAAAAACTCTTGGAGAGTTTTGGTCTTCTTTAAGAGAAGCCTACCCATTGCTAGTAAAACGAGCTATGGCAGCCATTATACCATTTGTACGGTATATCTTTGCGAATCAGGATTTTCCACACTCGTAACAATAAAAACAAAACATCGAAATCGACTGAATGTCGAACATGATATGCGCGTTGCTTTGTCGAAAAACATCCCTCAATTCAATCTCCTAATCAAGGAAAAGCAGTAACAGCATTCACATTGAAAATTTTATTTTCTTCAATAACAATTATTATTTTATATCCAGGAACATAAAGATATCTGTCAACAGTTATATTATTGAAATAAAAATATTTAAATAATAAAATAGAATATATTTTGTAATAATTGACGTTTAAACAAATTTTTTTCACAGAGGGGTCCGTGACATATTTAAAATTTTTAAAGGGGTCCATTGCACCAAAAAGGTTAAGAAACCCTGATATAAAGAATACAAACAAAAAAATTAAAAACAAATTATTCATTCAATTGAGTTTGCAAAAAAACAATTTCAATGAAGATTGTCAAATAAATATTCAATAAAAATATATTTTCAAAAATGTTAGTTTTTAAAAAATTTAGATACTGCGCTGTAATTCTTTCAAGCGTGTGAAAAATTTTTAAACTAATTTTTGCTTGCCCAGTCTTATATACCACGATTTTCGTGTGTGTATTTTGATGCGATAAAACAAAACTTTTCAATTTTTTAATTTAAGTTGCACTTTTACAATACGGGGAAACCCGAGCTAATGGGAAGTTCGAGCCAACAGAAAACCCGAACAGTGTGAGAAACCCGGAACATCAACAAATTTTCTAATTACGGAAAACGAAAATTGCCAGTTGGTCGAAGAGAAAATTTCAGAGAGCAAAGTAAAGGAGGTAATAAGCTTAAAGATAAATCAATCATCCAAACAAATTAAATTCTTGCACACTAGACAGGAACATCTCTCTGTGTAAGACCTATCCCTACGCATTGAAATTTTGTGAAATAGTGCAGAGTAATTGTGTAGAGTATTGTGAATTGAATCGATTTTTGTGAAAGTTGTGATATATAAATTGGAAATAAATCTTATTTTGTTGGTTAATTGAATTGATTAAAGAAGGACACCAAGGAGTCATACCTAAGCACAGACCTCCTATATAAAAGCCCACCAATTGTATGTTTTAAGTGATTAAATAATTGAGTATATGAAAATAAAAGGTCAAGATATAGGGGATACGACGAAATTCGAGTGGATATAAGATCTAGTCTTTTCACTAGATATTACTATTGATTTGAATAACTTAAATCTAGAAATAAAATTGTTAGTCTTTCATGGTAAAATTAAGTGTTTCAAAGTAAAGCTACAGCTTTGGATCAACCAAATACAGAAAGAAAATTTTGAAATTTTTCAAAATTCTAAAAACACAAAAGTTCAATCAATAAATTACTTTGTTGACAGTATGTGTCGATGACAGCTTGAGTCGGTGAAGAACGCCTTAAGCATTTTAGTGATTATGAAAAGACTTTGAAATAGATTACTCACATTCACACATGATGTTAATCTCGCACCTGAGTCTCTGTAGATGGAGTTGATTGAGCTGTAATCGGATGCTATTAAGAATGAAACGGTGAACCCCAGTTTTACAATTATTTTCAGCTGGATAGATTGCCATGACTTCTCTCGTTTGTATCTAGAATACTGTGTATATTTGGAAGTACTTATCTGTGTGAGTAATTGCACTCCCTCAAGAAACAACGAAAACCTAAAGCCACTCAAGATTAAGATGAAAATTGCATTAGTGCACCATCTGAAATCTAATTTTGATGAATTAGTTTCAAAAAAACGTTATCAGGCATCAGGACATTTGAATCGCTTGTACTGTTTATCATGAAATCTTTAGTGTCTTTGAACTTTTAAAAAAGATTATCTTTTGTTTTAATAAAAACAATGTGTTCGGTTCTTCCCAAGTCTAAAAATATTAATGCAGCCCATGGAATTGGGTTGAGTTTGAAAATTTGTATAACTTCTTTTGGACATTTTAAATAATTACTTTAAATCTATAAATAATTCTATTTAACACCGCAAATATAGCATTAATAAAAAATATCTTAAAACCAAATGAATAACAACATCCGTGAATTTTTATAGTAATTTCATGAGAAATATTTCCAACTCACCGTGTTTACTAGAATAAATAAATTTTAATATATTCTACTATCAAAATTCCAACGGAAAAAATAACCAATCACAAAACATTTATTGAAAACATTGCATTGACATATTTTGGAAAAAAATATAAAGTCGACCAACATTGTTTTAATAGGTAACAGTAAATATATATTTAACTATAAATATATATCTCGCATATTTACGAAATGGCATATCTGGTTAAATAGTAACATAATAAAATGCTTTCAAACTAAATATTTAGAATTGGAACAACTTAATCTTCGTATCTGTACAAATATCATTAATAATAATCATCCTGTACAAAAAAACACATCCTAGTCATTATTATTCATTCTAGACGAAAAATATATATGTATAGAGAGAGATAGACATCGATAGAGATAGATAAGCAACTAATTTCAACAATCTAATGACTGTAAACAATATTCTTCGAAGGCATCCAAATTAAGCGCACAAATTATTCCATCACTAGCTCTTTTGAATTAGCAAATAATCATCTCAAATCCAAAAGGAAAAAAAATTATTATTTGATTGAAAATATATCGAGTGAGAGAGAGATAGTTTAAGTTTGAATCACAACATATTAATAAATATTATTTAATCAATTAATTTTATTGAAAAGGATAAAATAATCATTATTAACATCATCCTCATCATAATATTATAATAATAACTATAATAAAATATAATAAAAATAATATCAATATTGGAAATGTTCAATTCATTATTTGGATTGGTAAATGGATTGAATATGAATTTATATAAATGTCGGTTTGTGTGTGTCTAGATAATAATAATAATTATTATTATTATTAACGACAAGTAGTTTCATCTAAATAGATATTAGTATAAAAATATCGAATAAATAACTAATCAAAGAAAATAGAGAACTGATTTTGACAACATTGTCCGAGATTATAAAACTAAAATCAAATGTTTCATATAATGAAAACCGGAAACTATTGTAAAATAAACCCAGAAATTTCTCACAGGGATGCTATTGCACAAATGGATCATGACGATTACGATAAACACAGATCGGCCATTATTGAAGAAAAGTCTGACAGTCGTTGATAATCAATGTCTTCTTCATCGTCATTTTGAGTGTCACAAATATTTGACCCTAAACTCGATAGTTTAGGGGCATCTATAGGACAAAATGCAGGATTCGAAGTGGTAGTCGTATGGCGCTTTTGAGTAAATAACACCAATGTGCATGGTAACATTTCTGGCATTACTGTCAAGTGGGTTACCAGTGATTTCATAGTTGGCCATTCCTTTTCCAGACCCTAATTCAATACGGACATTAAAAACATAAAAGTTTCAAATTTATGAATTTAGTTTTAGTAACAAAAACATTAAATTTGTATTTTTAATCCAATAGTTAGGAATGTTTTGAATGGAATAAGAAGTCTTAGTTTATGAAATGAAAAAGTTTTCTATGCATTTATTTTGTATTATAGTGAATCTGTGAATATCGTTGTTATTGCCAATAAATTTTACTTGGCGAGGATATCTATCAAATTTGATGGACCTTATTCCAGCTATCATTAATAATGAACTAATTGTACCATTTCATGTAGTATCACCATCATTTATCGCAAAAGATTTATTATTCAGATAAAACCACTTTTTCAGTGAAAAATAGATGAAACTCATTTTACTATAAAAAAGAATTTCTGATTGCTGAAGGAAATTTTCAAACACTTTAATTTGGTGAATGAATTTATGGCTCTTAATCGTGGTTGCAAGTGTAAATATTAAAAGTGAAATTTATAAATAATTTAATAACGATACAGAATTCTCAAAATAAATTTGTTAAAATATCCTCTGAACGGCAAAATTGTAAAAGAATTTAAATTTGTTATATTAACAAATATTATCTACTAATGGACGTTTTAACTCGATCTAATAGTAGTAGTTGTTGCTTATGCCGGGGCTTCAATATTCTACCGAGGTTTTGTTATTATGAGACATATCGAGGCGACTACCAAATGCCATATTTGCTTAAAAATTACATGTTGATTATCAGGTACATTCTTAATTATTCAAACATATCATCAAAGCGGGTTAAATAAAATTACTTTGCTTTTAGCTTACAAAACATTTTCTTATATTATCAAACTCTCTTGTTGAATTTTCCGTTATATTTTTGGTTTTTGATGTTAAGTTTATTGTTCAAAAAAATTGCAGGAGATTCTCAGAATTCTAATAAAACAAAAAATATAAAGCCAAACATTTTTAAAATCAGTCTAAAAGTAAATGATGTCAATGTGTTAACTATGTAGTTACTTAAAATAATGCAATTTTTAAAAATGTTTATTACGAATATTAATTATTGTGTATATAAAACTAATATTTTAATCATTATTTATTTTTAACTTTAAAAAAATTATTTAAAATTTTTCGTATAAGGTAAAAATAAATAATTGACCGAAATCAAAGCAGATCAAATAAGTTTAACCTTAAACTATTTTTACCAATAACTATTGAAAACAATAGATCAGAGCTTCTTAAACTTTTGTAATTCACGACCCCAATTATGATTGCGAGTTTCTTGACGACCCCATACAAATATAAAAAAAAATTTTATATTTTTTTAAAATTCCTATAACATCTTCTAATTCATAGTAAATGTTATTCAAGTTATTACAATACTCTTAATAGAAATGCAGGTACAAACAATATTTCCGAACTAGAAGATTTTATGATATATTTATCTACGATAATTGTTATTTTATCTTTATAACAATAATTTTACAAGTTAAAAAACATTTTCTGTTAAATTGTATTTTTATCTCTCGCGACCCCAAATGGGGTCGCGACCCATGGTTTAAGAAGCCCTGCTCTATACAAAAAAGATGCATAATTTTGAATCAATTATTCGAGAGTACTCTCACATGTCGATTAACATAACTGCAAAAATTAAAATATTATGTTAATGAGTGCTAATTGTGCAATTAATTCATAAGAAATTCCTAATCATAAATATCCAATAAGTAAAACGCTCAAGCTGATCGAAGGAATTTTTACTGTTGTTAAACACATTAATTACATAGTTATAATCTTTTCTACAACTGTCGAAATCTAGAGTTGATGAATTTTAATTAACACTTGAAACTCACATTAACACAATAATCAAAATATAATTAATTCAATTTCTATTTAACCTTCAATCTTCAAAACTGATAGAGTAATTATTTCATTAGGGATAAAAAACTAACAAAAAATAGACTTAACCCTATAACGTCGAGCACGACGTTTACATAACGTTTCATTAAAACGTATCTATTACCAAAAATATAAAGATTTTAGAACCGGAGACGATGTTGACGATATCGTCACACTTTATTAGTTTAAATGCATACAGCTAGTCATGCATTGTAGCGGCAATATTCTTGAACTACTACATGTTTTGATAGGCTGTGCGGTTCAAAAACTTTCAAAAATTGAAAATTCAAGCGTTTATTAGGGTTAATGACTAACAAAATAAAAGAAAAAGAAAATTTCGCACTATAAAAAGATTTAAAAATAATATCTCTCTGTAAGACAGAAATATTCTCATAGAAAAGAGTTAATGTGTTGTAAATAGAATGAAATAATAAATTATAATTTAAAAATATTCAGTTCCAACTGAAAAAGAATTCAAATTTTCCATCTCAATTTTCTTAGTATTATACTTTTTTAAAACTTTTTAATGCTCACGTTTTCTGGATTTTATTATTTAAAAGCAATGGAATGCGTCGTAGTTATTTTTAGATTATTATGACAATCTAAGACCCAATTATCTTTGATTCGCGTCAAATTTCAGTACAAGTTTACGTGTAAGGTAAACCAAACATCATAAAGATAGACCATTGAGCTTAAGTTGATATATATTCGACTAAAAGCGATCGGAGACAGCAGCAAAATGTATTCATATTTACCTATGGAAAATACATGCGGGTCTGTCTCAAGGCAGTTTTAAGAACTAGAGCAGGGGTTGGTAAACTTTTTTGATAGCGGGCCAATCCAAGAAGTTTTAAACTTTAAAATTTAAACAATATAAGGTATGGTTTGGTATACTTATTATATTTTATAGTTTAAAATTCGAGGTTGAATGATTCAAAAATTGAAAAAGTTTATGATTTTCAAAAATTTTTAGTATTCCAGAATTCATGGATAAATTAAAAAAAAATCGAATGTCTCGCGGGCCAGATAATTGTCGTAGTGGGCCGGACTTTGTCCACCTCTGAACTAGAGGGTTAAAAATTGATCACCAACTTTTAAATGAATACAAATGCCAATATGAAGAATAGTTATGTAAATACTTTAAACCGCTTGAAATAAAAAGAATTTCATGTTTAGAATTTTAGTCTATGTTAATTAAGCACTCTATTTTTAAAATTCATTACTAAATTCAAAAAATTACTAAATATAATTTTAAACATTTTACCAATAGAAAACTTAATTTGTTTTTTTAATTACTTAAATTCATTTTAAATCACTGACAAATCATCTGAAATATTCAATTCTATGTTGAAAACACCTCACAAGTATGTATGAATAAAATCATAGTTCTGTTTGATAAAAATGGAATTTTAAAAAAAGACTTAAAAAAGATAATACATTAAAATAGTTTATAAATGAGTCGTTTTTTAAAAATTGGGATAAAGATTTGTGTTTCAATAAATTTAGAAATATTGTATTTTATAGTTATATAATATAAATTTATTATCCAAAATATTTATTAAAGATATCTGAAAAATTAAAGTTTGCTATAGCCAAATGGAAGTATTCTACTAAAAAAAAACTTCTCAAATAATGGATTAATAAACGCTATTATTTTTGTGAAAATAATATGCTTTTAACAAATAAAGAACCGTATTGTTCATGATATTATATTGTTTAATATAAAATTTAATAATCATTTATAAATATTTATTTAAAAAATTAAAAGGAGGGTTTACAGAAATTATCCCGAATAAATATTCAGTTTACTTAAAATTTATATATAATTAATTCTTTGAAGCATTTTCAATTTCATGTGGCTTTTTGACACGTGATTATTTCTATTGTCACTAGCACCCGGTGTTTATATTATAATTATTCTAATTTCTCACGAATTACATTTTCATGATTAATAGTGAAATTTTAGTAATTATTCAATAGTCAGGTGTAAATTTGTACTGAATATCGCACTGCAATTTTACAGCGAATTTTGTTTTAATCATGCCAAGACAAGTCTTATACCAATAGTTTTTAAATAAAATAGACAAATACATTAAGTCAGAGGTTTCCATTGGTAAATACGTATGAACGCTACAAGTGCTCCGTCAAATTTTTAAATTATTTTCTTATATTCTTTGAATAAAAACTTTATTTTTAAATCAATTATTTTTATAGTTTTGGTGCTCTGTAGGTTTTTCTTATTATCAAGTGCTCTGAAACTTCAAACAGGTAAGGAACCACTGCTTTAAGTGTTAAGAAAATATTAGTTCGTTTCAATAATGATAATGTGGATTATAAAGTGCATATAAAGTGCATTATTATTGGTAAACGTAAATAGACTTCATTATTATGAATAAAATATATGCGTACTTTTAATTTAAATCCCGTAGATGTTCTTTGGATAAGAAAGTGGATGACTCCTGTAGGATTATCGGATTTACATACTTTGACTGATAGAGCATAGCAGCCAGAATGGCTTGAACTATCACGAACAACAAAACTGCCAATCTAAAATTATAAATTCACGAATTACTTGGGATAATTTAACTATTGGAGAATTTTAAAAAATGGTATCGAACTGCGGTATTTTCGACTTTACTAATGTAAGATTGTTTTTTTTTGGCGGATATCTTTGTAAACTATTCATACTGACTAAAAGCATTTTTTATTGTTATTTGAAATTTCACGGCTCTTTCCATATCATGCTCTGTTCAAAAAATATAATAATTAGTTATTAAATTAGTGTTACCACCGGAACTGATTTTTTATAATATGTATATACCGTAAAAATTGAGGAATTTATCATTGTTGTCTTATTGGAATATATATTATTTGAAAAGTTTATTATTAAATTTACTTGTAATGCTATACTTTGTAATGTCACTGTCTATTTTTTACTAAATGGCTGGGCCTTCTAAAAATCACAATTGTTGACTGTAATGGAATAGCGGTCCAAAATAAAAATAGAATTTTTTAAACCAAAATTTTACGGCAAAAACTAATCGAGATATAAATTGAAAAATAAACATAAACATAAGTTTCTAATTATTGTCATTCAATTATTGCATTATAGAACAGCAAAATTATAAATTTAAATAAAGGAAATGACTACAGCCGCCGTCCTATTGTAATTCGGTAGACACAGGACGACAATTTACTGATAATTATTAAACGCACTTTGGACTATTGAGATGCAATAAATCGGTTTTTCCATTAGAAATTAAATCGAAAATTTTTTTTGCATATTAAACAATTAATATTATTTAAAATTTATTATTCAAATAATTTGCATGAAAAGTTTGAGAAAATATTCATAAATTTTTTCAGTAAAAAGAATTTTTTAAAATATGTTCAATATTCCTTATATTAACAAAATTCCGGGAAAACATCAAGTGGAAACCTAAAACTAAAGGGAACAGCCGATTTGAAGATGAAATTTCTGGTATTATCTCAAACAGTAATTTTATAAAAATTCGAACCAAAAGAAATCCGTCACAAGTGATGGATAGCGTAAAGATTCTGTCATTAATTGAAAGTACATACAAATGTGTACAATTCTTTTCCTAAATTCAAGGACAGATTTCGAATTTAGAAAATACTTTGCGAGTTGTTACCACAAATACCGATTCAATGACAAAACAAGCAGTATCAAATCTCAATAAATATTATAAAAATAAAATATTGCATTTTCGTGGGTGAAATTTAATTAAAAACAAGTAAATAAATGACAAAATAAGCTTTTGTTGCCAATAATGTGTCAAATTTTCTCATTTATTTAATTGTTTAACTTTAATCTATGCTGCTACAAAGAAACTATCATTTTATACTTGTAGTTGTAAATGCATACGTGTAATACAAAATGTATTTTGTTACTATATAACTTATTACTATATATTTTATCTTGAATTTGTATTTCATTTTTCAGTAAAAATTAATAATACGTAAACGAAAAGATATAATATAACTATTACAAGATTATTATACCACCTTAAAAAGGTTGGCTATCAACGAAAAATAAAAGATTATGATAAAAGATAAATACTATAATACACGTGATCAATCGCTATTCAACTGAGTATTAATGTAACAATGGAGATTGGATTTTTGTTTGTGGGTTTTAACAAATGAAACCTTGGCAACGAGTTTTTGATAAGCTTTTTTTAAAAATACTGGAGTTATTATGTTGTTGAAGTAAAAAAAATTTGAATTTTCTCTGAATAATTTAGAAATTTGTTTAGTGTTTTTTGAAATTTAATAAAGGTGTTATGGTCCATGGGATTTTTAACGACTTTAAATGATAGGAATGAAATGTGACCTTTATCGAAATTAAGTGAATTGGATATTACTTAATAAATGAATAATTAGAAAACCAAAATCAAGTTTTAATAATTCGATGGTGAAATTATGTTGTCCGTAGTTAGAAATAAAGCGTGATAAAGTGAACCATATCCTTTCAACGATGCAAGAATAACTCGAGTTTATAAAGTGTCTTTAAGATGTTGTATGAATAGATTCTCGGTGAGAAAACTAGTACACTAGTTGTCAACGTAAATGAATGGTTTTTGACTAATGCCAATCAGAAAAAAATGTTAAAAAGATAGTTGAAGAGTTTTAATGCAAAGAAAAATGTTGAAAAATATCCAAAGAAATTAATAAAAACATTGGCTCAGATTTACCTTACAAACACTATATTAAACCAGCTTATTGAAAAAGTTGTCCATCCATGATCTAAAGTAAACGAAAAATAAATGAATTTGGATAACAATTAATTACTAAAAATACATCATTTAAATTAGTTGTAAAATTCACTTAAATGATTTGATTTTAGCTGAAAATTGATAGTCGGACTATTTGCACAGTATTTGTCTGTTGTTTAAATGTTTGAAATTTGATCATCTTTCAACTAATTTTTGAATTTATGACACACAAAATTATACGAAAAATGATGCTTGAATTTTCAAACTATTATCGATATTCCAGTAAGATATTCCAGTTTTCAATTTACTTTGTCATTGAATACAATATTAAATCCTATACAAGATGATAAATAAATTTTCAGAACTTATAGATTTTCAAAATTCAGAGTTTTTACGTGATATCGGAAATATTTCTTTAGGATCTTTAGATTATTAGATCCAGAATAAAATTCTCTTCTATTATATTTATATATAGGGATTTTCAATTTTTATAAGTAATCAGTTCTCTTAACAAGTTGATGCAAATTATATAGGTGTTTTGTATCTATGCATACATATTGTGTTTTATCATTAGTATAATACATATGTAAATTAATCATAACAATAAAATCTTGAATATCTATTGCACTTGAATTTGATGTTACTATTTGTGTGTCAGCTGTAACACATAAATAGTAACATTAACTACCGTTTAACTTTAGTAACTAATAGTAAACCGGTGACCAGGAAATCCAGCCGTCCAATGCTCGTATAAATGAAATGCTAAAAAATTTAATTCGTTTGTCATATAAGTCAAGAGTTTCCAGGAAATTTATTTCAATCAAATAATTTGAAATTTTATATAATAATCTCCAAATCACGATAATAGAAAAACAAATATTTTCGAGACAAATAAAAATTCTGATATCGATAGTTTTAACCAGAGATGCAACGCGGTTCGCGAAACGAACCAAAAAACCATTGAACCATTCATATTTTGGAGAACCAAAACCAAACCATTTTTAAAATGAGTAGAAAAACCGAACCATTAATTATATTGATCCTTTTCATATTACCCAAGTAAAAATGGTAGGAAGTAGCAATAATAAAAATCCGTTGTATGATAAATTTATTTTTGATAAGACAAAAAACCAAAAAGTACAAAGAATGTTGTTTATTAATGAGTAATGATTATACAGAAAATTTAATGGGCAATCTTAAAATGAAATATTTGGAAGCCTATGAAGAACTTAATTCTAAACGGGGAAGTAAATCTAAAAAGGCCAAAGAAATTGTACATATAAATGTACATTTATTGGTACGTATAAATCTACATTGGAAAATTTTGTTTCTGTCAAATTTTGAACCCAGAGCAAAACCAAAAACCAAACCAATATCGAAAAAAAATTATCATTGAACCAAAAAAGAACCATGTCGATTTTTTCTGGTTTGCACCTCTGGGTTTTAACTGATATTATAAAATTTCAATATTCATTATACTAACACAAATTTTGAAATTGCAGTTTATATTTTAAATTTTAAATCTTTTTTTAAGATTTCTTCTATAAATATATGAAATAATTTCGATACTTAAATTTTATGTTCGTTAATTTTCTTCCTGGCTGAATACATTAAACATAAACGAATTTTATACTTTGAAAATAATTAATTCATTTTGAATTACAATATCAAAAAAATTTAAATTTTACTAATATTCTCTTTTGATTTTAAGTAAACAAGATTAAAATAAGATAATAATAAACTACCTCTCCCTGTGTCAATAAGTCTAGAGCAACTTCTCTGGGTATTTCTGGCTGGTACCACTTTTCAGGCCATTTCATCGCTTCCATCAAAGCATCGTGACTAGCAGATTTTTCACTGCTGCCACTAGTGGAATCTATGGAAATTGTCGATACGTCAACGACTGGATGGTATTTTCCCGGTACACTTGTAGCACCAGTACCAACACCGGATTCACCTTCGGCACAACCTCTTTCAGCCAAATCATAACTAGGTAAAGAGTCCATTCTTAAGGAAATAATAATAACTTATGAATTCATATATTTGATAATACAAACACTTCGACTATATTATCGAATACAAAAATTTGTTTAAATGGAAAATTAATTTGTCATTCACTTATTCACAATAAATATTTTTAAATTTGATTTTTAGTTTTTATTTTCATTGGTTTTATTTACACAAGCTATTATTATATCGACAAATTTTTCATTTAATTAAATACAGTGCCCATTTCACGTAGAAAAAAAGAATGCTTCATATCGTGGTGCTATACGCGAAAAGTGACGAAATTACTTTGAAGAACACTTAAGTAATGCAAAAATTTGGCAGCACACCAAGAATCTAAATTAGGATAGTATTTTAACAAGTCTCCTCAAAGTTTTACTGTAAGATAACCATCTACAGCTTTTTTAAAATGAATTCTAAAACTGAATGCGAAATCTTTTAAATTCTTTATGAAAAGGTACTTTGTTATCGATGAAGATATTTCAATTTTAAATGAAAATATCGATGCAGATTGCGATGCGATAATAGTGCAGAGTAATTTTTTGGCAACAGATACAAATAAAAATGATGTAAGCAGCGTTATAAAGGAAATCAATGTAATTTAAACAACTGGTCAAATTACACCAAACTTGAATCCAATAAAAATTGCTCTGTTGACTATTCATCAAACATAAACGGAAAATGAATGTAATTTTTATAAGGCAGGACACACATTGTCTATATTTTATGAAATAGTATTTCTTAAAAAATAAAAAAATGAACTCCTAGATTTAAATTTATTTATATAATTGAAATGAATTGTTTTTTTGTTACTTTAATCTATTACATTTTTTTCGTTATATATTTTTAAATTTAATATGTTTTTTATATTATACTAATTATATTATACTAATATTATACTAATTTATATTATACTAATTTTTTATATTATACTAATAAATTGAAAATATAAATTAGTCATAATACATTCGTCACAAAATATTCGTTTGTGAATGCAAAATTGATAGATGAACCTATTTTTACCGAAACCCGGCAAATTTAGGAGTGCATAAAATATAATTTTTTGTTTTATTTTTTTTACATGCTAGATTAGTATAAAAAATTCAAACTAAACCTTATTTTTAATAAAAGTTGTACATTAATTATAAAAAAAAACCATTTTTACCGTACATTTTTTCACAAACACACTTTATACATTTGTTATTAGACGTATTTTTTTTTACAAAATCCGACCGGAATTGTTTTCCGTCAATGAGATTTTTATATAACAGATATCTTACTATTTTCTTCAGCGTAATCATTACCAAGGTCATTGGTCAATTGAAATAAAAATACTTATTAGACATATTTACACCGATAGATTTTTGTATAATATAAAAACTTGAGACCATCTACGAGATCCTTTATTTCATGTCCCATAAAGATAAAGCCATCAATATTTTTGCTTAGTATACTTCTCGAGCATATTAAATATCTAGAAAAGCAAGCAATCCTACCTTTGTTTTGACTTCCACGAATGAAATTACCTCAACTTTCAGGTGTACGAGTCGTTTTAAACCTTTCACTTGGAAAACTAACACACTCAGTGTGATATGAAAGAGTTTTGCAGTCGGAATCCATTGAAGCGCATCGCTGCGAATAAATTCAGGATTAAAGAGATTGAGTCTTGATGAAATTTACCACTTGGTTGGCTTGGTTCTTAATCTTCAACAGATCTTGATAAAAGGATTTTGAAGCGAGAAATTCTATGTGAATCCTGCAATCGTCACTTATTTTATTTTAATTAACGCACAAGAATGATGAATCCTCTTTTGTTTCTCAGCAAGCATGGAGACTCGTTCGTGCATACACTTACATAGTTTATCCACAGGAAACCAACTCAATATATTTTCTTTTACAAGGTCATATATTTCTTCACCTCTCGTCGCGCTTTTCAAATCTTCATAAAAAAGAAACTCGGTCAAGAATTTTACATATTTAACAAATCTTAAACTTTTACAATGATATCTCTTCGTCAACCTGAGTGGCCAGAGCTCATTTTCTAGTGATTTGAAATGCTCGAGAATTTTTTCTTTCATGTCTGAGAATAAATTTACAACTCGACGCGAAATCATGTCATTTGACAATGATACTTTTTGACTTTTTCTGTAGAATTATTTTGTTGCGCTGGAGCAATGATTGACTCCGATTCGATGTGAGCTTTTTCACGCTGCGCTATAAATTGTACAACCCTATAGCTGACAATTAATTCATTTCCTGGTATCATCATATAGTTGGAATATTTCCTGCTGTTTTATTTTGCTGAGCTGCAATGTACTCAAAATATTCTTCGTTTTTCTTTGATTTCTGAAAATGAGGTTTACAAATGTCTATTTAATTTACAAGGAACAAGAGTTTCGTTTGAAAGCTTACGGGCTAGGTAAAATGGTATAGGAAAATCTCAGGCTTCAATTAATAGAGCACTAGTTTTTATTAAATATTTGCCCATGGGTTCTATGTGATTAAAATATTTATTTACATCTATTAAATTAAACAACATTTGGTAAGAGAGAATCAGACAATTAACACCCAATTAATGCGATTAGATAACCAAGATAATTGAATACGGATTTTTAGAAAATTTGATATTAGACTGTATGTTTAATATTCAACAAAGAGGTCAAATCTCATCAAAAGACAATAGGTCAATTCTCATACTGTAACTAACGACCTTTATGTTACCATTTCCTATTTCAATAACTAAACTAATTAAATTCCCATTATTGATTATATTCTGGTTGGTTTTATAATTATTTAATACTTAATTTTCTCCACAAATTTTGAGTCTTAATTATTACACAAATCTTTCAAATACATGGAAGAATACAAAATCAATCTGAGTCAATTACAATTGGGAAACAATCAGAAATGAAATTAACATTTATAGTAGGATCAACAACTGAGTAAGAACTTACAATTACAGATACCCATTCAAAGTTTCAAAATCCAGTAATTTATTTTTCTTTGTATTCGACGTACCCAAGTTGAGAAACGCTGTGTTAGATTGTTATCTTCAAAGAACATTCAATTTCAGGTGCATAATCATATAATCTTTTGTTGGTCATATTTACTTGCAAAAATAAAGTTCTGTTTTTATATCCGTAGAGCTTTAATTGTTACTGAGTTAAGTTCTTAATTCCATCAAATTTTTTGCTTCATTAAGTGCAAATAATCTTAAATTTATTGTTAAATATAATAATTGATTTTGAACATCAATATTATCTTTAATTCTATTTAATTTATTTTTAAAGTTAAATATAATGCTATACAATATGAAACTATATAATATATGAATCTTGTGTACGAAGAAAAGTGATTAGCATGTAATATTATAAAAACTTTTTTTATGTTATATAAAATCAAAAATCATGGCGTTTCGTATATTTTTATTTAAATAAATTCGACAGGTATTTGGAAATTTCATTTGTATTCTGACAATCTGTTTAACAACTGTCTTCTGGAATAATTGATTTTGTCCTGAAATTGGTTCAAATTTGTTAACTTTTACTTTTTTTTTCTGAATTATTTAAACAAACTTCTATTTTTTAATGTGATTTCATGATATATATATATATATATATATATATATGGATAAAATTGAACTTTATTATATACATTATTATATTTATATTTTATGACAAGTGCATCATTAATCACAAGGTTTAATGTAAATTAAATAAACAAAAAATAATAAAACTTTGATAAAGTTTCGTGGTTGAATGAATCCCAATCCATGTAAAAATTACTTACTATTTTTAGTTTTATTTAACCAATAACTGTTGAAATCAGATATGGTTTTAATAATACAAAAATTTATAAATATTATAGCATACCTTTGAGGTGGAAGTGGAGCATTTTCTTTCAATTTATACTGATCAGAGCTACTGAGTTTCTTATGTGATTGCGGCGCGAAGGCGGATTGAACACGTCTGTTAGCATACATCCACGGTGGAGTGTTATCGTTGATATTCTTGTGGTCGAGTAATACTTCTGCAACAAGATCATCTGTTTCATCGTAGTTGTTTTTGGTCTGTCGTGAGCTAGATAAATGAGAAATACTGGTCGGAGGAACAGGCAAAGGTTTATTTGGAGTAATTTTGGGGTTGCATAATGAATTTGGCACAGCTCTGTCAGTGTTATTATTGTCAGAAAATTTCGTAAAATTTGTAGCAGTTGGCGACCGATCAAGTTTGTCCTTTACAATAGACATAGGACCATTGTCGTTGTTTCTATAAAAATTCAATATAAATATCCCATTTCTACATATTTTAAAAATTTATTATAACAACTTTTTGATAAATGAGTCAAATCTTCATTTATTGTTCCATTTAGAATATTAAAATTTGAAATTACTTAGCAAGCATAAATTTAAAAATAAGGTAAAGTAATAGTAAATTTCTTATAATAATGCTACAAAAAACCTTTTTATGAATTTTAATATGTAATTTGACCTTGGTTAGTTTATTTATCATAATTATTGTTTAATTTTATGGAAAATAATATTTCACTTTATTTGTTATTATTAATCTTCAATTTAATTTTAATAATCATAATTTAATTGTTAAATATAACTAATGATGAATTAAAATCAATATTATTAATTACATTTTTAATGTATTAATATAAAAAATTGAAAATATAATGCTTTTCAATATGAATTTTTGCTAAATATGTTTTTCACTGAACTATCAAAATGAGCTAAAAGTCCTTGGCATACGTAATTGTGACTTGAACAGTTCAAGGCAATAGAAACATCTAATTGTCTCTGCAATTTGGAAAGTATACAAAATTTTATGAAAAATTGGTAAACCTGGGTTTTAGCGTCCGAAATTAAATTACGACAAAACAATTATTTAAAATTAAAATAACCCAGGTTTACCCTTTTACCTTTATAAACAATGTGAGAATCTAGTTTTGGATAAATCCTGTTTTTTAGAATTTCATCAAGCTTTGAAAGATTAAGTACTGAAATATTCACGCTTACCTCTGAATTACTTTTAACACACTGTCATCCATTACCAAGGTCTTTAAAATTACTTTAAAAATACTTCAATACCCATAAGGTTATTTTTAAAAGAGACATAGACTGCTTTATATGTTCCGGTTTTCATTATGAAAATAAAAGCTTTCAAAATGAATATAGTTTACCAATGATGAAAAAAATTAAGCTTTTAGTAAAATTTAGTTAGTTTAATTCAAAATTTAAATTAAATTTTAAATAATTGTTTTGTCGTAATTTAATTTCGGACGCTATAACCCAGGTTTATCGAAAACTTTTGCGGGAATTTTTCGATTTTTTGGAATTTAGTATATAAAGGTATCATTTTGCGTCACTTAGATTGAACATCCATAGCTGTATAGCAAAATAATCAAGTTTATTGATAATTTTAGCAGCAATTTTTCAATCCTGACGAAGAATGTCGATCATGTATTACAAAAACCGAAGATAGTCAATTAAATTTTAAAGAACCATCGCTAAGAGATATCGATTAGAAACCATGTAAGAGGCTTGAAAGATCTATTTGAAAAGTTCGAGCACAACGTTTTTTTAGAGTATTTTTTAAAGGAACTAAACATATCTTTATTTTTACCGATCATCGGGTTTATAATATAACCATAAATATGGCTGCGTGTGCACTTTTAATATTAAGCTAATCATGATGAAATAAAAGAACTAAACCAAACTATTTTGGAATTAAAAATTTTGTTTTCCTAAAATGGGTAATATTAAATATAAGTTATTATTAATACAATATAATTATTCATCAACTATTCTATCATCAAGTCAATTCGATAAAAATTTATGCGATCGTTTTCGGATATTAACTATCCAATCGGGAGTAATTATGAAGAAAAATGACTTTATGAATTCAAATTTTATTTTTACTTTGAAGACAACTTTTTACTGATGACTGGTGGCACAGGTTTCTTGTTTTTATCACTAGTCAACAAGTTATATTCATCACCTTCTTTAGATTGATTTTCTATGTCTGATTTAGAGGTTAAGCTTTCATTCGTTGCTTCTTCTATGGCAATTTCCATTCCATGAGGACGTTGACGACGCAATTGACGCTCAATTATGTCATTGAAAGACGGTGTTTTCGTTAATAATCCACGATTTTGTTGTTTTTGTCTAGCATAAGCCAGGCGGAAAGCTTCACCAACTATATCGTTTAATTCTTCTGCCTTTATCAAATATAACTTTTGATTCATAATACAAATCAATACCAATGCAGGGGTTTTCGTAATAAATGTGTGACAATATTGAGCATTAGCTTGACCTTTTGGCTCTCTAGCAAGAAATGAAAACTGACAAAAATCAGGATCACTTGTTGCATAAGAGATCCGCCTTAGTGCATGAGCCATTCTTACACTCTAAAATTTTAAATTAAATATATAAATAGAATAGCACTAAATGTTATAGCAACTAAATTTTAAAAATATAATTTCGAAAAAAGTAATAATGGAACTTTTACGTAAAAGAATATTTTTTCAAGATTAATAAGGAAAATTTATCTTAATTAAAATTAAAAATGTGAAAACAAAAAAAACTTAAAATGTTAAGAATTTTCGATTAAAAGTAAAAATTTGAAATTTTAAGTTTATACAATATAATTTCAGAAATTTTAAATCCCTGGAAAAAAGAAAATGTTTAATAAAGTCTTTACATAAAACATGAAAGTTGATTTTAATTTTAACAACAGTACTGTTGAATGATATCGATATAAAAGCCTGTTGAAAGGTCTGATCCTGAAATTTTATAATGAGAAAATCCCAAATCTGGTAAAAGTTTTAAATTATTAGACCTCAAGACAAATATCAATTTAAGGTTTTCACAGACCTCGACCATATTTGTAGTTAACAGTCCACCTAAACCCCCCCATTAAATATTTAGTCTAAGGTCATATAGGCAAGATTCAAAAACTGACTTAGTAATCTTAGTTTGACCGTAATATTTTCCAAATCAATCTGACTCCAAATTTTGATAATTTAAAAATAAATTTCAAATTTGTATCTTATGTGTAGTCGCTCAAGGTCCCAAAGAACAATCAACATTAAGCCTCTTTCAGATCAATGATGTGGTGAAGAAATGTCTCATTGACACTGGATGTACTACAATAGTCATTCGTGGTAAACACTAAGGATGTTTAGCAGATGTATCTAGTATCAGTGGAGAGAAAGAAATCGTCAATGAAGGTATCGCAACTCTCACTTAGTGGTAAGTTGGAAATTAAGATGTTTCAACACTGCCAAGATTTGTTCCTAGCTGAGAAACCAGGTATTACAAATGTATCCGAAATCGAGGACGATAATATAAAAAATTGAGAAAAGTGCAATTCAATCGGCACACATCCAATTCAGTAGACTCGAGAAGAATTGGAAGTCAAGGAAATTTGGAACCGCATAGCGATAGATATGACGAAATATCATGGTAAAAATTCTTAACGATGATTGATTGTGGATCTTCAAGAATAATGATTTGGCGTCAATTGAAGAGAAAAAGTTCCAAAATAATCTCATAAATTTTAAATCAGATATTTTGTGGAAGATCTAGTCCAAGTGAAATTATAATGGACAATTTTATATCATTCAAATCTTTTTAAATGATAAAAATAATGGATAAAAATAAAAATAAAATTGATTTATAGTTCTGTAAATCCCTCCTGTAATGGAATTGCAGAAAAAAGTGATAAATCAAAGAAACAGATGTTCCATTGCTGAGGTTGTTTATTGGGTTAACTCAAAGTCGTCACGAAGAGAAGATCGTCCTTTTGATAAATTTCTTAGATATAATGGATAAATCTAAATCTCGGCTTACGTAAGAGCAACAGAAAATATTACCAATCAGAAAAACTTTAAATTTGAAGAAAGCGATAATGTTTGAGCCAAGCCAATAACTAAATGCGATCAACAGTGTATGTCAGGGAAAATAGTTAAACCAGAAAGCGATTTGAGATATTTGGTAGACTGTAATAGTAAAAAAACTTAGACACAAGTCGCAGATATTTGATTTCGAGCTTAAGATTCTGAAGAATCTAGTGTGGATGTAGTGAAGAATTTAATTTGTTTAAATATTATGTAATAAACGTGTAGTCTTAAATTTGAATTAGATTACACAAATTAATTTGGGTTAGTCAGACTGGCTAGAGTGATGATTTTTATATATATATATATATATTGTAATGCATTTCCAAAATGGCCCACAAGATCGTTTGGGTTAGCCAGGTCTGGCTAGAATAATGATTTAAAAAACTGATAGCAACCTATTTTAACAACCTAAAAATCCAATCAGCCCGAAAGTGGTAAAGAGAAAAACATTATTTTGTAGGAATATTATTATGTTTATTTTTATTTGGGATAGATCGAAAGAATCACAAAACTTCCAATCTAGTGACTAAAATGGGCTTCACAAAAACAATTAAAGTAATATATATTATAGATTTACGGTAGATTATTTTCCCATACTGTTCAACTGAAAGAATTGATTAATGTCAATAAACACTATTGTTGTCTGGATTTTGTGTTTATTAGTGGATTTTAAATCCCACTTATATGGTATTCAGATCTTGGTTATGAATATTTATGCTATGGGTGCAATGTCATATACATTGGAATAACTGCTCGTCATTTCAGCTCTCAAATTCTTGATCATAGTCGACTTATTAAATTGATTGATATTAGAAAACGAAATTTTCTGCTGTATGATGAAAATAAATGTAAAATGGTTTTGTTTAGAAATTTAAAAATATTTTACTGAAAGTTTATTAAAATTTTGTTAAAATTGAGATTTTATAAAATATTATTAGATATATATTTTAAAATATAAAAGATAAATGAAGAAATTTGTTTTAAAAAGGTAATTTAATTCTATATAGTTTAAAGGTCGAATCTACCTGAAGATGACAGTGAGTCTGTCGAAATATATTATAGTTTGATATTTATTTTGGATTGGCGCTTTCTTTTATTTTCACATACTATGAATTTTCAAAACTTGAATTATAGATATAATTTTATTTGTATTTTTAATGAGGTATACAAAATAAAATGAATTCAACGAACCTCGCCTGTTTCATTGCAAACTTTTATCCCACTAAGCGATACGACCAATAATACACTTTTGCGATGAGTTGTATTCTAGAAAACATCAATAAATTAAGTTAAAAACAAATTACACAAATAATCAATATCAACGCAATTACAAGAGTGTATTACAACAACATAAACTAAATTGGATGTTCTTAATGTAAAAAGTGAAATAAGTGCATAAATCAAAATTATAAACGCTTTTTACAATTTTGTTATTTTACTAATTATTTCCTTTAACACAGAATTTCTTTATCAGACGCCCGCGAGACCATTTATAAGGAATATGAGGTACAAAAAACATTTTGAAACCTCTAAAAATATATCAATTTTTTGTCGGTATTTTATTGACGTATCTTAAAATATTAATGCAGTTTACCCAGATGTTCTCGATGTAAGAAAATATCAACAACGGATTTTACGATATAACCCTTTACTGCCCAGCTCCTAGCTCAGTTCGGGTATACTATACTTCCAAAATTACCAGAAACATTACGTACCCAAATTGACCTGGGGCAATTATAATTTAAAATTTAAGAAAAAAGTATTACAGTCAGACCTCCATAGTTTTCCATTTTCGAGTTTTTATGAAATGTGGAAATGTACGGAGGGCGTTAAACTACGGAGGTAAACAATAAAAAAAATTAAACCGTAAAATAACATATTTATTAATATATAAAATATATATAAAATATTCATATATCTTAAGGCAGAATAACGAATCGTTTTTTATTACAGACGACGAAAATGGGTGATATATGGCAATTTTAAACTCAAATGGGCAAATATATACGTCAACGGCAATCCATATATTTACTGGGTTATAATTATTGGTCTTTTGTGGAATATTAAAGGAGTTATTTTATTTTGAACTGATGAAACCTAGTGTTACACTTAACGAAAATGTTAATTGTAAGTCATTAGAATGATTGACAATGAAACTGGATGAAGGGCTTTCTGTTATTGTTAATCAAATAATTATTGTCTTAATATAATTTTAAACCTCACACTACAAAGAAAACACTTAAAATATAAGAGATTGACTTGGATCTACTGTTCACCCACTATACAGTCCCAATATTGCTCAGGCTGATTTCCGTCTATTCAAATTATTGGCCCATTATTTAGCCGTCATTCACTATGTAAAACTGTTAACTTTGAAGTTGTAATTTAAAAACGACAAAACTTTTTAGACTACCTATTAGACCATTCAAATTTTTAAGGTTTAATAAAATGTTTGATTATTTATCAATATAGAACAAGTGTTCAATTGTCTTCAGCAAATAGTAACTAAATTTTCTTTTTTCACTTGAATTGAATTTTTAAATATTTAATTGATTTACAACCATGAAGAGACATAATGAAAGTTCGCTTCTCGCAGAAACGGCTGAGAAATTCAACTGGAAAACCACACGCTGCGATGGACCACTCAAAATATGCCAACAATATATGTTTCCAAGCGTGTTTACATGGCTGAGAATCTATAATGTGATTCCTGTGATGTCGAAGGTTCATTCAGCTAAATGAAAAAAACTTAAAACAGACGACAGAAACACGACGGGAGAGGAAAGACTCAATCGATTGATGATTTTGAGCATTCATCGTGATGTCAAAGTATTGTTTGAAGAATTTATCGACGAGTTCCACAAAGGAAAACGTCGACTTGACGTGTGAATTATGAAGATCAAAAATAAATGTTATTGTTGAATTTTTAGGTCGGAAATAAATTTAGAATTGCTAGGGTTTTAAGGCGAAAAATAATTTTACACCTCTTGAAATCCTAGCTGCTACCTAATATAATTTGCTCTTTTTAAATTCTTTTCTTTTTTATTTACAGCCGTTACAAGAAAGCGCATTGAAACAAGCGTTTTACGATATATTTCCACCCTTTTCTTGTCATCATTAGTGAGTATAGTAAAGATTTTTTACTAAATATTTATAAATTTAATGTCATTTAAATAATTTTTAAATTTCATTTAATGTTTTTAAATTTTGTTTAAATTAAATTTTTTTCTATTTAACTCCAGAGTCCAAAAATCACAAATAAACTTAGGAACAGTTAATTTAACCTCAAAATATTTTAAATCTGATTTATTTATTCCAATAATACGTATTATATACACTTTTAATGTTTATCATTATTGGTTCAATTCCCCATTTCAATTTTTACTGTACACAAATATTACTTACAAGTGAGATCTATATAAAGCTGTACAAAACTATCAATAAATGATTAATTAATCACAAGCTATCCTTATTATGATGAAACAATTCATTATTCAATGTTAGAATAAATAGCTGAAAAGAAATATGTCACAATTTGCACTGGGAATATTTTATTTTAAAATTAAGCGACAATTGCTTTAGAATCCGATATAAACAAATTTCACATCAAAATTTTATTTTTATCTTTAAAATCACTCTCAAAACATGTAAACACAAGTAAAGTACTTTTTGGTAGTTAAGAAATTTTCATTTTTTACCAATAATTATCTCGTATCCAAACAATTGAACGGGAGTTGTAAGTCAGTTTTATTCATTTTGAAAAGATTTAAAATTATAAATGTTAAACAATTCATTATAAAAAAAATTTAACTTATTCTTTTGGAATATTGAAATAGAAAATCGATAAATAATTGTTGATTTTTTATTTCCAATATTTGTAGATTGGATTCTTACCAATTTTAAGATTACCATAATAATTTTGTGAAACAATTATTGTTACGTTATTTATTTTCAGATATAATTTAGATAATCATCGTAATTATTATGGTAAATCACAAAAGTCCCACGCCACCTGAAATTCATAGGTCGTTCGTCTCCAAAACATGAATAAGAAAAGCCGGGGGTTTAAATTCGCAGTGGAGAAAACGACTAAAGCCCATCTTATAGAGTCTTTCAATTGGTTATATGGGTTTTAAGGGTTTTTAAAGATTAGATAGATAGATAGATCAATAAGTGTGCAAAATTATGCGAGTACTAGTGTTTTCAATGTTTTTGAATAAAGTGATTTGTTAATTTAATAAGTTAAAATGTTTTTTGTTTTTAAAATTTATATTTTAAAACTTTTATAATATAAAATATGTTTAACAAATATAATATAATTTTAAAAATAACTTGAAATGATATAAAATTTTTTAAAAAGAAATTAGATAAAAATTTAATAATTTGTTTGAATATATAAATTAAAATACACTATATTGTTTTGATTTGTTATTACACCTGATGATGACAACGAATCTGTCGCAATTTATCGTAAAACGTGTGTTTGAATGATGAATTTTGGTAATTATATCATTTTATAAGGAATTTTTTTGAACCCGAAGTACTTTTTTTGTTTCACCTCTGATTTCTTTATAAGTGATATAATATTTTCTACAAAATTTGACTATGAATACCTTAAATAAATCTGATTCATAGTCAAATTTTGTAGAAAATATTAATTATATCACTGTCATGTTTAATTTAGGATAATAATAATGATGATGATAAATAATAAAATTTTGAAGCCGATGTCGACATATGCGATTAAGTTTAGGAGAAAAATATTGACTAATTTTTCATTAAAATAAGTCCTTTAAAGTTTAAAAGTTTTAAATATCTTGTTTCTTACTTGTATACCACAATAACTACAGTTAACTTGTGAGTAAAAAACATATCTATGAAGAATCACGGCTTTGAATTTAAAATATTTTTTATTTTCTAACTTATTCAACAAGATCTTGGAGATTTGTTTTTGTAAACCGTATCACATAATTTGCCATTCGTAACAGTTTTTCCGAAAAAAAAATAATATTTCACCTTCATTTTAATGCTTGCTTTGAGTATTGAGTAATAATTAACTGATTTTCTGGCAACTACTTAATTTATTTTCTAATATGATATTCATTTTGTTATATTTTTATTTAAGTATTGTTTCTGTTGAGTTCTTTAATTTTTTTTCAATGTTTGTTTATTAGATTAATTATGGCTCTTTTTGTTTGTTAAATCCTAAATATTTGCAGCATCTATTCTTTTATTTTCATTTGTTTATATACATAGTGTATAATACATTTATGTTTAATAAAAGATAATACAATTTTCAGAATTATTATTGGTGTCATAGTGAATCAAAAAATATAGATAAATAAGGTTGACAGCAGTTTATAAATTTATATTAGTACCCATGCAATATTTGAAATTTAATCTTGTTTATTAAAAATTGGTTTACTGTTGAGAATTTTAAAATATTTTACACAAATTAAATTAAATAATTTAAGTTAAATTTTTTCCATTAATATTTTTAATAAGTAATTTATTATCGAATTAATACATTTTAAAGCTTCGAAATTAATAGAGTAGTCAATAATTATGTAAACATATAGATTAACTTGAAATCAATTTAGAATCATTTATAAAAGCATTTATTATAACTTATTAAATAATTTGTAGAATTCAAATATTTTACTCGCATTGATTCCAACTTTTTATAAACTATTTCTGTTCGATCTTTTTGAGTTGGCGCAAAAACAAGAAATGATCCAATGTACTAAATAGCATACTTTGTAATTTTGAATAATTAAAGTTATTACATACGTCAGCAGGTTTAATAACGGTTTTGAATCCGGAGTTATTTTCCATGTTTAATGGCGACGGCTGTAATTTCGTTGGTAAAACGACTGATCCATCTGGAAGATCTTCGCATCTGATTCCTTTAAATGAACTTTTCATTACGCCTCATATTTATTTGTAAATTTGATGTTTTGTAATTAAAAATAAAATAAAGCATAAATAATGTAAATATTATTAAAACTGTAACGAAATTAAGAATTATTGAAACAAAGGTTTTAAAAATGAGTAGTTTTAAGAAAAGGCTAAACAAAAGAAACAAAAAAATTATATTTTCAAAAATAAACTTTATATATATAATTGAAAATAATAAAAAACTAAAGTTATCAGTTTTTGAATTACACAATTTGATATATAAATTTACATTTTTGTATCGAACATCTTACATACAAGTTTAATTTGATAAGGTGCTTGACATTGGAGGAAATACAAAATCGAACAGAAAATGCTTTGGGAAAACCTTGTTGGTACTCCTATGCACCCGTCACAAAAGACGTGTGTCTTAGGTTACGGTGGGTTACAGGAGTATCTAATAACCCTTATGGTTGGGTACAGGGTTTATCTGATATGGCCTCAGTTAATATCGTTAATAAATGGTTATTACCACTTTCTTTCCGTCTATAAACTACATTGGTGTTCTACTAAATGGGTTGAACGCCAGCTTATGGTGAGCACAATTGCCATCACTACTAACGCCCTAGCATGCCTGCGAGTTCACGGACAGTCGTTAGAAAACCTGTGTCGATTTCCTGTCCTTGTATAATTTAATATAGTTTAACCTAACTAAGAGAATCAAAACCAGAATTTTATTTTATTAAGAGGTGAACAAATATTTAAAGACAAAATTGATTCTTTCAGCATATACTAAACATTATGTATGGTGGGTTACAGGGTTTCATTGTTTGTTTGAACTAATCGGTGGTTGCCCTCGTAACGCCATACAAAATGATACTAATCGCCACTTGGCACCCGTTGCTAGGCAACGTTGGTAATGTGTTCAAGTGGTGGATTGCCCGCAAAAATTGAGTACCATGTGCTAGTACTGTAGTTGCTCGGACAACCCTCGGGTTCACGAGCTGTCGATAGAAGACCTGTGCTCGCTTAGCTCTGTCCCTGTGGAAGTATATTCATGAGCGAACGTGGAGAGATGACTTAAAGTTGCGACGCGGGTACTCATAATAATATCTACGTGTAAGGACCTTTTAAGAAGTACTGTAACCGTAAGCACAACTATTTTATTTAAATATACAGAGATGTGAATTATCAACAGTTAATGAGACGGTTTTGAGTGCTGAGCAGCTCGGCGTCGAGCACGTTCTTTGCGTCCCGGCCGACGATTTATTGGTTGAGTTGAGGACTGCTCTACTGGTTGAGGGTCTTTCTGTATCCTCTGTGTCGGGGCGAATATGAGCGGGTAGGTGACCGCTTCCCCTTCCCGACAAACAGCTAGGGCCACTTCTAATCCTCGTATCTGGGTGCGCAGGCTCTGATTGAGCTGTCGCTCTTCGGCCCAACCTTTCTGTGCTGCAGATATTCGGTGGTATAACATTTTGACTCTTTTCGGGTCCGACCAAGTCGCTTTGATTTGTTGGACCTCTCTTGTCAGTTGGAGTATTTGATGGAGGAGATCTGCATTTGTGCTCCGCGCGCGATCTAATTCCGCTTGTAATATTTGGTTAGTGGCCATAACTATAATGGATAAGTCGTTAAATTTACTGTTAATAATTTATGCAAGTTATTTTATCATTAACGCAAACATATCAATTGAAGCGAATACTCTTAACTAAATGAGCAAACGTAAAAACGAGGTAAAGCACATTTCTATTTCACTAAATAACAAACATTAACTAGTTCATATAAATTGTTAGAGTCTCTGGAGTTCTAATTTCTTCGGAAAGGACTTCCTTCGGCTCTTTCTCGGGGGAACCACTGGGTATGGGCGTCGGGTATCTCGGACTGGGCGAGGTGGGTACGCTTCTGCGAGTCGCCCGGCGAGGATGTCATCTTCTACGTTGGCGAGATACATCCTCGCCTTGACCACCTGTAGGTCCACTTGTTCCTGCACCCGTTCCCATTGGGTGAGGAGTTCTCGCGCATTCATGTACGTTTCTGCGGCCGGGTATTGTTGTCCGGCGAGTCCGCATGGGTCGCTGTTTAGGCCCAGTACCCTCCAGATAGTGGGGTACGGCCACCGTTGTTGAATCCTATCGAATATGTCTCGTTTTGATTGTGGTTCCTCCCGGCATTGGTCGTCGGGCATTTGGATGTCAGTCATTTCAATCGGCATATTCTAAAACGCATCAAAATCAAATGTTGGCGTATGTAATGAGGAAACAGTTTTATTTCGATAATCTCTCGGGTTGGGTATCCAATTCACTAACTACCAGGTTACTATTATCATGCAGGTCGGGTCACTTTGGGTCTGGCTCCTTAAGGGGCACTCCTTTATAAGGAAACTATATGATTAATCGTATGGATGTGGTAACCTGATGTTTAACCTAATTGATATATGCGTCTTAACATAGAAGTTTTTCATGTAGGCGGATACTCGTACGTTGACTTAAGGGAATTTGGACATTGATTTAAAGGTTGTTTACTAACTTTAATTACAGTTGCTCGCATTTTAAGATTTAGGCCGGATGTTGATCCGAGATAACTTGGTCGCGTGTGGGTGTATCCTGGTGGGCGAGTGATTTCCGGCGAATTTTACCATTACGCTTAAGCGATTGATTAAAGGTGAACTACGTTGTTTACATCCGGTGATTGTATGATTCGTGTCGTATTCTCAGAATTACTGGTCAAATGTTCGCCTACACTCGATTATCTCAATTTCCGGTAAGTTATTTCGTTGACTAGTTTAAATGTACTTTATTAGCAACTTTTAGGAAAACTTCTACGCTTATGGATGCGATACCCCTTTATTGGAATAACTTCGCTATGTGGAATTTTGTTGGTGCAATACAAATTTTCGCTTGTCTTAAACTTCGGTGTTTTTCAATTAGGTTAATTTAATTTACGTAAATATTCATTCACTTTACTGCTAATTAATTTACTACGAATCCTGAATTTACGCTAATTAGAAACCTATTTTATAAATTTATGAGTTATTCTAATCTAGTTAAGAGATTATATTATCAGTAATTAATATCGACATCTGTTATTCCGATTTCTACTAGTCTTCCCTAAGGCTGTTTGGATCAACTATTACCACAAAGTTATTTTAATGCTAATCGTTTTAAATCCGTGAATCCAGCTTTACTTTAATTTACATTTCCACGGTTATTCCATTCATCTCTAACCTTAACCTATGAGTTACTTTAATCCACTAACCATAGCTCGTTACGGAACTTATTGTTTTTATTCTTATTCAATATTTTACTTTACCAAAATTAGATTATTTGGGTTTTTCCTTAATAGTTATTTGCGCTAATTTAATCATTTTTACGGTTATCAATAAATTGTTTCAATTTAATAAACGATATATTTATTTTTATGCATTTTAGTTTTAATCAATAATTTAATCTAAATACTTGATTTGTTCAATCACTTCTTCAATTTTATCAAAATGAATTAACGGTGCATTATGTGGGGCGACATTAAATTTTAATCAACAATTAAGTTAAGGGATTTCATACTGTTATTCGAAAATCATTTTACCTTTAATTGATGCGTTTCTTTATTTGAAATCAATGAATTCGATTCTTAACTGCTTTCCTTTTTATCGGGGTTGATTTGATCAATACATTACTCGTTCTTACTCAAAGATCAGATTACTTTTATTGAAATGAATTATAATAAATTAGCTGATGAAATCATTTGCTATTACCCGAATCAATAATTTACGAGCGGTTAAATTATCTTTACCCAACATTTACTTTAATTTTTAGCCATAAAACACTTTACTTTTATAATCAATGGTTACTTTAAATTTTATCAATAATTTCAATTTAATCGAATTCAATGATTCCCAATAAATTTTATTTATTTCAAAATGTTAATCCAAAATAGTTATAACAACGATTTCAGTTAGTTTAACCCAAGTACCCTTTCCCTTTAGTAGGCCTTAGACGCATATTGTGTTCATATTATATTTATTGAGTGCCCACTGGACTACTCGGTGTGATAATTTTAAGCCGCATGTAACATAATTTTAGGTCGATTTTACAGAATTGAGAAACGAGGAAGCAGCCAGAGACTTCTTCCTTATTTCTCGCTTCAGCTATAGGGATAATATTGACGTTACGACCCCTGCGTTTCTCAACGCCGAGTCTTCACGGGTACATATCATTGGCGATTTTCCACGCACTTACATGCATCTGTACTATGTTGATTTTACTATCTTGCGTGATGTGTCGGCTGTGGGCCGGAAAAATTTCGACATTTCAATTTAGTTTATGAAAAAATATATATCAAATAATTCATGTATATTAATAATATTTATTAATTAGGACAAAATAACAGAATTACCCCTCATAACCATTCCAAATATTTCAAACAACATCATAAAATATCATAACAGAAAGCATAAATGCCTCTCCCCCCACGTCGCCGTGGAAAGAGGGCTCCAACCAAAATATTTCTCACCTAAAATCAATTGAATTAGCTCAAATAGCTTGAAAATAAGGTTCTAAAATAGCTTCACAACGATTGGAAAATAAGATTTCAAAATAGTCTAAAATCAATTGAATTAGCTCCAATAGCTTGAAAACAATGTTCTAAAATAGCTTCACAACGATTGGAAAATAAGATTTCAAAATAGTCTAAAATCAATTGAATTAGCTCCAATAGCTTGAAAACAATGTCCTAAAATAGCTTCACAACAATTGGAAAATAAGATTTCAAAATAGTCTACAAACGACTTCAAATAATTTTAAAATAGTTTCTAAAAATGGTTTGTTTCCAAAAATGGTTAAAGTCCAAAATTGGTTTGAAAAATGGTTAATGGTTTTCAAAAATGGTTTTAATCAGTTTGAAAAAATGGTTAAGTTAAATGTGAAAATGGATCAGTATATATACCTATTTGTGTGACGTGTGAAATTTGATGCAGTAAAACAAAATTCGACCTTGTTCTTTTCTAGCAAATTCTATTATTTATTTTTATTATTTTTCGATTTATTTTTATAATTTTTTATTTATAATTTTTATTGAATTATTGCTAATTCAAATTTTTCGATTTAACTTTCACTTTAATGAACTTTTATTAATTTTTCTAATTTTGTCGAATTTGTTGTGTTTTCTTGTTATATTTGTATAGGTATCGTGCGAATCTTGGTGCATTTTGTTAATATTTTTATTTTATTTTTATGTTTATTATTTTATATTTAATTCTTTTATTTCTCAGATTTTATCGGGTTTACTTGATGTTTCAGTGGGTTTATTTAAATTGCGTGTTATTTTTGCGTGTGTGTTTCTGATCCATTTAAACATTTTCCAAGGCCGTTTACGTTCTGGCCCAACATGTATGTCTAAGTTCACACAGACAAATAGTCAGACAAATTGTCTGGTTAGCTTTGTCAGCTTGCTTCTTCAGATACCTTAGGTTTCTGCTCTCTTTTCGGTGGTTTCCTCGAATTCATCCCATCTTCCCAGGTTTATAACGTTTGAATTGCCAAGGAAGGTTATTAGGCTTCGATGTATTTGCACGACTGCTTTCCCTTTCTGACGAAAACATTTTCATTGAGGTCATATTTGGAATATGCTCTTTGGGAAATCCGTCATCTACAATTCTCTGTCGTTAGACAGCCTTGAACTGCTTGAGCCGTAGCTTGAGAGTATATATTTCCGCTGGTCCTGCGCCACTTGTTCCTTCAGGACTGAATTCATTTGGTGTAATTTCTTCACTTGGTGCGTCTTGAACCGCGAAGCCTCCAACGTCCTACTTTTCATTTTAATTTTTCTGCTCGTTGATGAGCTTATGTCTTCTCAAAAGTTTCTTTGCGGTCATAGTAATTTACGAATTCCATAACTATAAATCTCAATAAATTTAATAAAAATTCGAGTTTACTTTAAATAGTTTGGTCAGATTCGGTTGAGTCCGGTGCATTCACATCCATCACTTACGACATTCATCCTCCAAACTTTATATTCCTATACTCAAGTGGGTAATTGTTTATGGTTCGATAAAAATCTTTTACTCATTACGATATGTGTTGACATATACTCATAGCCATTAATTTCATTCAATTTGACTGTTAATGTACAAAATTGACCTACGTTTTATTTGTAATAAACCACGATACTACAGAACAAACGTGGGAGTTATATCATACACTAGAAATCAATGATTATCAATGATGAAAAAATTTAACACATTTACATTCGATAGCACCGGGCAGAAATTGCCAGCTAACAGTTTTGAATCTAAGAATTCTTCTAATTCTGAATCTGGATCCGACTCAATTTCTGAAGACAACCTGGAAACGAACATTAAAACAAAGAATGAAAACTGGATAAAGCAATTTAAAATTGAAGAACACTTGCGAAACAATGATAATTTCACAACCTTGAGAAATTGTTTCTACAAATATGAAAAATATTATAAAAAGTTAGAAACTCTCGAACCAAACAATTTGATATTTAAAATATTCTTACTAAAAGTGAAAAATAGTAAACTCTACTCCATGAATTTTAAAAATTCAAAACATGAAGAAAATCCTAAAGAAAAAAAGTATTTTTATTGAAAATTTTAAAAAATCAATAATAACTAATGGGAAAAATGAAATGGATTTAAAAATAAATGGGGATTTTAAATCAAAAAACACAGTCAAAAAAGAATATATTTTTAAAAATAATTCTGATTTAAAAATTGAAAAAAGTGAAACTATTTTAAAAACAAATGATGAATTTAAATCGAAAAACTCTTTAAACAATAATATTGTAACAAAAAAGAAAAAAGGAAAATATCTTGGAAAATTGAAGAAATTAACAAAAGATCTCTTTGAAATTATCAGCTCCAAACTGTCATTAAAAACAGATGATCAGAAAACAATCGAGAATAATTATCTTATAATAAAATATATGCAAAAGAAATTCTTACTGATGGATAATACATATAATACTCCTCATACAGAAACCTCAATAATTCCTGAAAATATTACTGAAAGTGTTCTTATAAAGCTAATCGATAATTATTCTGTACTAATTAATAGTGAAATTATTTTAAAATTTAAAAATAACTTTCAAAATGAAAATTATAAATTTTTCATAAAAAATTATATTTTTATAATTCAGCTGAAAGTTAAATCACTAATTAATTTGTTTAACTATCAGAATAATAAAAACTATATGATTATCAATGATGAAAAAATTTTTCGCGCGCATCAGGAGCGCGAAAATAGTGGACGCAGCTCGCCGACCTTCGGTCGACTCGCCAAAATTGTGCCCTCAACATCCTGCGATGAATCTGTTCGTGCTTTCAATAAATAATATACTGAAAACTTTACTCGCCCAGAACGCGCCATCTAATACCTATAAACTTATTCAGGTGAATGAGATGGATGAAAGAGGAAAAACAAATTGATAATTATTAAGATGTGTGAGTGTATACGAGGCAACGCTGGTAACTGCATCGGCGTTGCAGACTTGTGTTTGATAGATAAAAACACCATAGTGTGATTGAAATGCTGAGCCTAGCTCGCATATTAGCTGAAAGGCCGCTTTTAAGATAAAAACAAATTTTGAAAAAAAAAAAAAAAATAAATAATAATAATAAACGCCGAATTCGGATGTCAATGAAAGATCGCGATAAAGAGAACATTTTCTGATATAGATGCATGATCACTACCCTGCGCTTTATTATTATTAGCCACAGAGCTACGGGTATTAATAGAATCCATAACTAAAACACGTTTATTCTCAAAACACAAATATTATTAAAACAAATTATATCGTTAATTTGTTTGAGGAGTTTCTAAAAAATAATAATTAATGAATAAGTAAGGATTTCAACATACAATCAAACATGCCCAACATCATACCATTATTTAAATACAAATTATAAAACGCCTCACATCCCCCCCCTTTTTGAAAACCTTTAACCACTCAATATTTCTCGTGACGGAACTTCCATTTTCCAATTTTATTTCATAACTTCGATCATGAATCTTTTTAGTAATCACACCTGGACCCATGTATCTGTTATCACCTTTATTTCGAACATTTACTTTGATCAATACGCAATCTCCAATTTGAAATTCGCGATTTGTCGGCTGATTGATTTTTTCTTCTTCCACAATCTCTGAGAACCATTCACTATAAATCTTTTTCCCAAACACCATTTCAGCTGGAGTCTTCCTAATAGTTTTTTGAAAAGTTGAATTCAACATAAACTGAACTTCGGGAAGAATATCTACCCATGATTTATGTCTTTTATCTTTGAGTGTTATCTGTATTGCATCTCTGATTGTACGGAATTGTCTCTCAATCTGTCCATTTGCTGAGTGATGATATGGACTTGAATAATTAATTTCAATATTGTGGAATTCTGCAAAATCTTTCATTAGCTTTGATTCAAATGATTTACCTCTGTCACAGTTTATTATCCTTGGTGCTCCATACTTCATTATCCACTCTTCTTTCAGTAATCTTACCACTGTTTTTTCATCTTGTGATTTCACTGCATGTAAAGAAATAAACTTACTATGATGATCTATAATCCCAAGAATATATCTTTCTCCTTTCATTGCAAGTTGTAATGGACCACAGAAATCTACATATATTGTTTCAAATAATTTCGAATCACTTTTGCAAATTATTTCTTCTTTTGTTTTAGTTGTATCAACCTTTCTTTTCTGACAGTTTTCACAGGATTGTACAACATTACGAATAGATTGCTCCAAATCTTTCATATCAAAATTGTTTGATACATACATTTTTACTTTATTAGCACCCGCGTGACAGAGCTTTTTATGATATTCTATGATGAATTCAGACTTGTTTTCTTCTGGAATCCAAATTTTATTATTATTTGTCATAATCACTCCGTTGACATATTTATAAAATGTTTTATCTGGCATCAAACTAATATTTTCTTTTATATTTTCAATTTCTTTCGAGTTCTTTTGCCATATATTTTCAATATTATCAGTCATCAGTGTCAACAATCTTGTTTTTAATTTACCCATTTTAGGATTTTCATGAATCATTTGACATTGAACACATGTTTCACATTCTTTTCTAGATAAAGCGTCGGTATTATTGTGGTTATCACCTTTTCTGTATTGAATCTCCATGTCCAGACCACTAAGATGGTTAATCCAAGTTTGAAATTGTGGGGTAATAGCTTTCTTTGTCTTCATCATAAATGTAATGGCTTTGTGATCCGTCCTCAAAATAAACTTTTTACCATATAGATAATGCTTAAAATGACCAGTAAAATAAAATATAGATAGTAATTCCTTTCTTGTTATACAATAACCCAACTCGTGTTTATTCATAGCTCGGGATCCATATGCGATTACTCTTTCTTTACCTCCATCTTTTTGAGACAGAACAGCACCAATGCGGTCAAAACTTGCATCTGTATCCAAAATGAATGGCTTAGAAAAATCTGGGAACTTCACTACAGGTGTAGACGTCAATTTCAGTTTTAAATTTTTAAATGAAGTTTCACACTCATCAGTCCACATAAGCTTCTTTTGTTTACTTCCACATAACGCTTCTAATACTTTGGAATCTTTGGTGTAATTTTCTATAAATTTGCGATAGTAATTTGCCAAGCCTAAAAATCCTCTCAAACTTTTTACGCATTTAGGTCTTTCAAAATTTTTAATTGTTTCAATCTTGCTTTCATCCGTACGTATTCCATCTTCACCAATGATATGACCCAAAAATTTTACTTCTTTCCTTTTGAATTGACATTTTGCTGGACTTATTTTAAGATTTGCTAATTTAATCTTTTGAAAAACCTTTTCAATGGTACTATAATGTTCATTCAATGTCTTTGAAAATATAAGGATATCATCCAGATATACAATTGTTCCATTCCAATTTAATTCTCCAAGAACCAAATTCATAAGTCTTTGAAATGTAGCTGGTGCGGATGCTATTCCAAATGGCATTCTGTTAAAGTAATATTGCTTGCTTTTTGTCGAAAATGCTGTTTTCAATTTTGATGCATCATCGAGTTCTACTTGATAATAAGCATTGCCTAAATCAATTGTCGAGAAAAACTTTGCTCCGTCAAGAATATCTAATAATTCATCAGTATTTGGAATGGGAAAAATCGGTCTTTCGGTTATATTATTTAATGCACGGTAGTCCAAGCATATTCTTATATCACTACTGTTTTTCTTTTTAACACATACTAACGGAGAATTCCAAGGGGATGTACATTCTGATATAATGCCATATTTCAACATTTCTTGAATATTTTCTTCAATTTTTTCTATTAAATGTATAGGTTGTCGTCTTGGGTTTATTACAATCGGACTACCTTTAGTAAGTATTTCATGCTTTAATAGTTCGGTTTTCCCAACATCCCATTTATGTTTCATAAAAATACCGTCAAACGTGGAAATTAAATTATTTATAATCTTATCTTCACTTATGTGGTTCTTAAATGAATTTTCCATAATTGTATTTATTTCGTCTGTACGGTTTTCTATTTGCAATTGCATTCCAAATCTTTCGAGAAAATCTATACCTCCTATTAACTTTGGGTTTATATCTTTGGCTACAACGAATTCTACTTTTTTAATATCAGAAATTTTATCAACTTTTACATTTAATAAAGTTTTACCGCAAATTTCAATCGGGCTATCATTCGCACATCTTAATTTTAAATTACTTGTAGTCATATTCAAATTTCCAAGTTTTTTAAAAATATTATAATCAATCACACTTATTTTAGCTCCAGTATCTAATAGGCATACTAATTTTACATTATTAATCATTACGGTAACACTGGGTCTTCCCTGCATTTTATCGTATACTATTATATCATTCCGTTTATCACGATTAAGAACATTTAGTTCATTAGACGTTAGGGGTGGGTCTTTAAAAACTTCATCCATACAAAATTTATTAGTGTATATATTAATATAATTTCTATAATCAAAAATACCATCACAACAGTTATCATTCAAACTATCACAATCATTCAAACTATCACAATCATTCAAAATCATACAACCCTTACTCATATCATTAATTACCTTTAATTTATTGCTCCGATCACCTCCTCGTGTGGTGGAGCATTCCCATTTGGGTACTCAAAATCAGCCTCTGGATCCTCGTCACCGAATGCAGCCACTGATTTATGGAATTTTCGACGTCTGCCTGGAAATAACTCATGGCACTGATGTTTGAAATGTCCAGATCTTTTACATTGGGCACATTGAATATTGGAGCATTCAGATCTTCTATGACCTTCTTCGTGGCACGCCCAACATCGCAAAATTTGATTTGTTCGGATATGATCTCGCGAATGAAATTCCCTGGTATTATAAGGCTTACTCCTATTCATAGGTCTCCATCCATTTGAAATAGCATATCGATGTTCTCTGGTAAGATCGCCTTTGAATCTTGGATTATGTTGAGGTTCTCTTGTATATTCATCTTTGAATCTGGGGTTAGCTTCTCGTTCTCGAATTGATCTGTTATCATAATTATTTCTTGGTAAGCTCTTCTTAACAGCATCAGCATAGCGTTGTGTTTTATTCATTGAAGCTACATCAGCATGAAATACATTAATTTCTTTTGAAACTTGATCGTGTCTCTTTAATCTTTCTTTCATTTCATCAAATGATTTTAAATCTTGCATTTTGAGATCTTTTTTAACTTCTTTATCTTCAAGCGAATTGAATAGCAAAAATTTCTTTAGTTCTTCTTCATCAAGTTTATGCTTCAAAATATTTTTTGCAAGTTTCTCAATTTTTGAGCAGAATTCTTCGGCAGCCTCATTTCCTTGACGATAATTTAGCGCTTCGTTGAGATCATCGATAAGACTTCTGTTCTTAGAAAAAGCGTTTCTTAATCTTTCTGTATAATGCAGAGTTTCATTAGTCAACTCATATTTCTTCGTTGAATTGATTGATAGAAAAGCTTTGACGAATTTGCTTCTGTATTCATAGACAATATTTGTCATCTCGAAGAATCGTTCCGTTTCTAAGATGAAATCTTCCACGTCTGAATCCATGTCATATGTTTCTGGTGGCTTGATAAAATTTGCAATCGTGGTCGCCATATTAGCCACAGAGCTACGGGTATTAATAGAATCCATAACTAAAACACGTTTATTCTCAAAACACAAATATTATTAAAACAAATTATATCGTTAATTTGTTTGAGGAGTTTCTAAAAAATAATAATTAATGAATAAGTAAGGATTTCAACATACAATCAAACATGCCCAACATCATACCATTATTTAAATACAAATTATAAAACGCCTCACAATTATCACATCATCTCCATATAGCTTCTCATCGTTATCTGGGTATTTTTAATTTGTAAATTTGGCTTACAATTTTAACTTTAATTCCTCCCCAAATTTAGTCAGCTCTGATTTCTGATCAAGTTGTGAGTCAAAAAAATGTGTTGGGGTATTACGGAAGAAGCACAGTGAAATCAATAAAATACCAAAATGATAAAAGTGAAACATTAATTAAAAAATTTACAAAAATTCGAAAGTGGTATTGATCTGGGAAAATTGGTATGATTGAACGCCAAATTGAGAGACGAGTCCAGAAATAATAATAAAAATTTAGTGAGGGGTCCATAGAAAATAATATAAGACAAAAAACAAATTAATTATAAAAATTAATTACTAATGGGAAGTCCGAGTCAATCGGAAGTCCGAGAGATGAAGAAAACCCGGCGTGTAGACGGAATAATATAAAAGGGTAAATTGGCCTAAACAATATTAAATGGGCGCCACTGATCAATGGGGAGGTAATTATTTCCTTATTTGTAATTTAGTAATGTAGCAAATGTCGGCTAAGGTGGTCTGTGGGAAGTAATTATTTTTAATAATTTAGTATGTCAGCAAATGTTGTCTGAAAATAGTCTGAGCAGGAGTATAAAAGGAAAATTGAAAAACACGAAATCCCCAGTGGTCGAAGCTAACGAGTAGTCTAGTCAGGTCAGTAAAAGAGTCTAAACCCAAGTAAAGTCAAACTCTATCTATCCGAAAAGGTGATTATCCATTGGATAACCTACCTTAAGATAATCAAATTTATACGGTGGTTGAAGGGTGCAAATAAATCACAAATTGTAATTACAAAACATTAAAATAAATTGGATTGAGTTGTAACTGTGGTAAAGTGCAAATAAAATTATTCTGTGTTGGGTTTGCCTATTTGATTTGAAAAGGACAAGAGGAGTCAGAGGGAACCGACTTTCAATATTAATAACCCAACAAATGTATCGATGAGCTTCAACTAGCCTCTGGCCTCTAAGTCTTCAGGTCTCATGAATTAACACAGTGTCGGGCAACCCGTGTGCCTCGAAAATGTCTGTTGGGTTATAATAAAACATGAATAAAAATAATAAAATTTTAAAATTATCAAAATCAGTTAAAATTAATTAAAATTTTGAAAAAAGTAAAAATCAATATTTTTCGGGGGGGAAAGTGGTAATTGGTGGCGAATTTGATTTTGAAGACGAATAAAATACTATTAGATTGAGATGAGATATATTGAAGTGTCGGGAGCTCGAAAACAAATTAATTAATTAATTAAATTATTTACCGATGAACCTATTTATCAAGACCGCCGAGTTGAATGTCAGTCTAATGGGTTTCCCGGAATAAGTAAAATGGGCTATAAATTGTAGGACCCGGAAAAATTATTTCCCTAGCTCTAATCCAAATTAATGGCAACCCAAAATTATAAAAGAAACTGACACCAAAATAAGTTGCCAGTTGGTTGAAGAGAAAAAATCTAACGAGTTTGAGAAACGAGTTGAAAGTAATAAACAGATAAAGGAGTTAATCAGATTGCAGTGACTTATTACGTGATACCCTTAGGGTGTTTACGAAAACCAAATAATTATATCTTGTGGTGAGTATTTGTGAATAAAGATTTCTTTGTTGGGATTTTGTCTTATTGATTATTGAACACGAGCAGTCGGATAGAGAGATCTATCACTCGACGAATATTTAATATCCCAACATGTCTACGAGTGTAGAGAGAAGTTATGAAAAATATTTAGAATTGCTAGGGTTTTTCAAAAATTTTAAAATGATTTAATATTGCTAAATTTATAATGTAAACTTTATACTATAAATTTCATTGATCACTATGTCTGATTATATTCAAAAAATATACGATGCAATTAGTGATACCCAGTACATTTCCCAATAGTATACTAGTTTCGAGCTAATTTCTCTGAACGCCAGGTAAGTGTAAAAACCCTGCCAAATTAACACTGTTATACACTTATCCTGATGCACTGGACATCAAATAAGTTTGCAAAGTTTGGTTTCCAAGGTCATTTAAACAAATACCATGACTCATTCAAGGTCATTGGACGACCCATAATATTTCTCAGCGTCATTAAACAAAGACCATGACTCATTCAAGGTCATTTAAAAGTATGTCAAAGTCAATCGATGAGTCATAATAATTTTTTCTAAAAGCACAAAATTTTCAAGGTCATTTGGTGACTCATCATATCTTCAAGGTCATTTAAACAAAGACCATGACTCACTCAAGGTCATTTAAAATTTCTAAAGGTCATTCAAAATTTCTCAAGGTCATAGTATTTTAAAAAAAAATTATTTTAAATATACTACTTATAAAAATAAGTAGTATTTTAATTATAATTATTTTTAAATTTTATTCTATTAATTAATTTTATTATTATTATTAATATAATTATTATTATTATTACAAGTTAATTTTATTATTATTATTATTATTATTATTATTATTATTATTATTATTATTATTATTATTATTATTATTATTATTTCAAGTTATTTTTATTATTATTATTTATATTATTACAAATTTTTATTATTATTATTTTTCTATTATTATTACTAAAATCATTATTATTATTATAACTAAAATTATAATTATTATTACAAGTTTTTATTATTATAATTTTATCATTATTTTTATATAAAATAAAATAAGTTTTCAACAAAGTATGGGATCCAAAGTTTGTAAAATTATTTCAATATTGAATAGAAAATGAATATGCGTGTATGTATATAATTTAATTAAAAATATTTTGTGCATGTGAGGTATCATTTACATGGTTTTCAATAGTTTTTCGAAGGTTTACAAACATGATCCATAGTATGTAATGAATAGAAAACGTTGCTGTGTACAAAGAACAAATGTAAACATAAAATCGATATTTTTAAGACAATATATTTAAATAAATATGATTTTCATGTTTATGGCTCAAAATATGTGTGTGTTAAATCAACGATACGGAACATAGAAAAGGTTTAATGACAATTTGTGTTATTTATGATACACGTGTGTTTCATGGTTGAAATATGTGTGTGTATAAAACTTAAGTAAAGATTTTTCGAGCGTGTGAGGTATCATTTTAGAGGGTTTTCAATCGATTTTTCGAATGTTTGCGATTGTGGTCCATAGTAGACAGGGATAGAAAAATTGTAAATGTTTGTATAAAGTTAAAGAAAAATTCGATATTTTTAAGAAAATATGTGCAAATAAATATCAAAAATAATTATGGCTCAAATGCGTGTGATAAACCATCGATATGTTACAGTGTTTTTGGAAAAACTTTAATAAAAATATGTTATTTTTCAAAAATTTAGGAAATATTTATTTTATGGCTAATAATGTGTGAGTATGTGTTAAATCATAAAAATAGTTCAATATTTATCTAAATATGTGTGTTTGATTTACCGATATAAGAAAAGTTATAGACAATATTTAAGAAATTATACATAATTTATGATTCACATGGGGTTTTTTTTGAAATATGTGTGTTTGGTTTACTGATAAAAGAAAACCTATGGGTACTTTTTTTGAAAATACACGTAATTTATGATACACATTGGTTATTGATTGAAATTTTTGTGTTTGTTTTACTGATAAAAGAAAGATTCTAGACAATTTTTAAGAAAATACATATAATAAGTGATCTAATTTAAAGACATTTATATTTAATACCTATATTTTCGTTAAAAATTAAATTTATTTTTGATAATAATGGACTAAATAACTTATAATCAAATATTTAAAAACTTAGGGGCTAAGAGTTATTATAATAAAAATTTAATCTATTATAGTTAAAAACACAATAAAATTTACGATAAGAGAGGCCAATATGAAGTTTATGCTTTATTATTGACAGACCAAGTTGGTCAAAAAGTACCTGAGCTTTATAGCACAAATTAAGCCTAGATTGTCGGGTAATTACACATTGCACAACTTTTAGTCGCGGACACTACAAAGCGTCATGGGCACTAAATTAACTAATATTTATTACTATCAAAATAATTATTTGCAGACTAGCAAGATTACTGCCACCTACGACCAGCTTGTTAATAAAATGTAATAAAGTGTAGAGATATTATTATATTTAAAAATAAATTATTCATCCATTTAAACTTAAACTCATCGGAATCGAATGAATCGAAATAATAATAATAATAATAATAATAATAATAATAATAATAATAATAATAATAATAATAATAATAATAATAATAATAATAATAATAATTATAATCATAATAAAAAGTTTTAATATTTAAAATAATAATCGAATAAAAATTAAAAAATATTTGTACTTTGTATAAATGACCTTGAAAAATATTATGAGTCATCCAATGACCTTGGAAAATTTTAAATGGTCTTGAAAAATTATTATGACTCATTGAATGACATTGAATGAGTCATGGTATTTGTTTAAATGACCTTGAATGAGTCATTGTCTCAGAAAAATTACTTTTAGAAAAAAAATTGTACTTTTAGACTTAGAAAAAAATTTTACCCCAGGGGTGAGGGAGTGTTTGGTGCAGCGGTGACATGGCCTAGCGGTGACATAGCCATCTACTGTGAACAAAATAATAATTCATTTTGTTAATTCGGAAACTTAAGATTGAATCTTTAAAGCCAAGCAAATAAATTCAAAAATACGTAACTACATCGTTTCAAGAACAAATTGCAATCTATCATATTGCTAAACTCCTTGCAAAGGAAAAAAATTCCCGTTCTGAAGCAGAGGAAATAGTTTTTCCAGCTTTAAAAATTGTTGCTGAATGCATGCTCACGAATGATGCTGTTGAAAAATTTAAGAATATTCCACTGTCATTAAAAAAAATTGCCAGAAGAATTGAATATATGTTGGATGACATTGAGCTACAGTTGAATGAATGTGTTAATGATCCATCAAGAAAATAGGTGATCCAGCTTTGACGTAATCACTGTCATTTTTGAGATTTGTTTGAGGAGATATGATTGTGAATGATTATTTCTTTTGTCAAGAATTGAAACAAACAACAACTGGCGAGGACATTTTTAAATAGTAGATGTAATGCACAGTGTATGCACAGGTGGAGCTCCTGCCATGCAAGGCAGCAAAAAAGGATTTGTTTCTCATGTTGTCAAAAAAATAAATGCGTCAAAATTATTCATTGCATGATCCACAGAGAAGTTCTGGTTTCAAAAGCTCTTCCTTCAATTCTCAAAGATACTTTTAATGAAGTCGCAAGCGTGGTGAATTATATAAAAGCGAATGCTCTTCGATCAAGAATTTTTGCAGCTTTATGTGAAGCATGGATTCGGATTACTAAACTTTGCTTTATCACACCGAAGTTCGATGGCTGTCAAAAGGAAAAGTTTTGAATCGCTAGCAGATTAGATATATCATTTGTTGATCTATTTCGATTTGACCTGCGTAACTGTCTTTAATGATAATGTTTCTTTGCCATTCCATGTTTCTTCGTCATTCAGCTGAAAACACATCAAACAAGATACTCAACTTTCGATCGAGAAATTGGATAGCCCAAAACAATAATCACATTTGAATCACAATTATTCGAGATACTTTGCAAGAAATATAATATCAAACGAAACAGAACAACTGCTTACAACCCACAAGCAAACGGTAAAATAGAAAGATTACATAGAACAATCAAAGAACGCATACGAACCAAAGCAGAATATAGAAATTGGTTAGAACAACTACCAACAATCTTATTTGGATTGAGAAACTCCCCGACCTCAAACGACAACGAAAGCCCATCTTCCAAATTTTTTGGAAGAAAAACAAATCTCCAATCACTAAAAACAATTCAAAAACATTCCGAAACAACAAAACAATCCAACACAAATAACAGCGAATCCACAACAAAAAAACACCATCAAACAAACAAAACTCAAGGCCAGACGATAAAACCATATTGACAACCAATTACGTACATAAAAAACCCATTTACAAAAGGCTTCGAGTCAAAGTATAAAGGTCCCTTCAAACTCCTCGGACTAAATAAGAACGTAGCTACAATATTAAGAAACAACAAAGAAATGCGAATAAATATCCGTAGATTAAAAAATTTCCACGAAAACGAACAAGCATCAAACAATCCTTGTAAGATCATACATCAAACAAACCACGTTAAACAAATAAAAAAGAAACACATAAATTTCGATGACATAAATTCAAACAAAACATTCAAAAAGCTATATGTTTCACCACACAAAAAAAACTGTACAGCGACTGTTTTAAATAAACCCACACAAATAAACATTAAAAAAACCAACATATACACAAACAAATGATCGTTGTACACCTTTTATTTTTTATTACTGTTGTAAATCACATAAATAACAAACAGCACACACTAACAAAATAGGAAAATAGTACTCAAAAACTGTAAATATGTAAATGTAAATACACTTTATGTTTACGTTTTTTTATCTGTTGTTCCCAGAGACAATTTTAAAAAAATTGTAGAATTTCCAAAAATAAAAAAGTGTTTTTATTTTAAATGTTAACCTCCGGTTTTAAAGGTGGAAGTTATGTAATAGTACATCTTGTTTTTTTTATTTGTTTGATATTATGTTTGAAATGTTAACCATATTATATGTATCGTACTATGAGGTGTATAATATTCCCCAAACCCCTTTTATGTATAACTGTTGGCATCTTATTTATCTATTTTAGATTGTTCTGGATTAAATATTATAATTATCAAATAATTTGATAATTTGAAACAGCAATCAATACCCCTATAGAAATAAAAAAATATTACAATAGGGAAGAAAAACCACAATAAAAAAATCGATTGAAAAAGAAAAACCTTGACAATAAGAATAAAACAAGAAAACAAACAAAAACCAAATAAACAGAATAAATCAATTTAAGAGAAATATTTCAGAGTAAAATAATTCGTCTACCATATCAAACCAACCTCCGACTAATCAAGTTAAAAGAAATATTTCAGAGTAGAATAATTATCTTACAATATCCAACCATCTTCGGCAATCAAGTTAAAAGAAATATTTCAGAGTGGAATAATTATCTTACAATATCCAACCATCTTTCGGCAATCAAGTTAAGAGTAACATTTAATCTTTTTAATAAGCTGTTTTTAAATATAATTATTACGTTTGTTAAATAAAATTTTTCGAATTTTATATCGTGTACACATCATTCACCCTAGACGGTCCCGAGACTATTTTACTGGAGACTCGGCAGGCTCAACAAAACTTCCAGAAAAGCATTATATAATTAATAATTATATACTCACAATAACCCCCTATAACCACTATAGTGTCCTTTTAAAAAACGTATTTTTCTTTTCTTTTCACTATTTCTGTTCATGTTAAATATCGAATCTATTCCATCGACAACTTCGATTCGCCGATAATCAATCATCAAAGTAAATATCCAAAGATCATCTCTAATAACATGCTAACCTTCAGGATACCAAAGATCCGAACCTGTTGAAACCGACTGAAAAACCAAATTCAAGAAACTACAAATTAAATATGATCAAATTAAAGGTACCTGGTTCGCTCACGAGCGGGTGAAACAGATTCAGCAAAAGATCAGTCGTCTCGCTCAAAGCCGGGATGACCTCATCTCTGAAAGTTGGGTCCAACAAGTCGTAACCTCTAATCAGAGTACTGTACTAAACCAAAATTTTGCAGAAACCGAATTTCAGCGATGAATACTTTGTCGCAGTGTAGCATGTGAATTAAATATAATTCCTGACCACCATATAACAGAAGAAAACCATCAACCAATTCGAGAAAAACCGAAAACCAGCCACAAACATCATTCGAGTAAAATTCGGAGACACCGTGAAAGGCAGAGAGCTTAAAATTCCCAAATATTGGGAAAACGCAACTGACTTACTAATTGAGGCCACTCGACTCGCCATGGCCAATGATGAACCCAACATGACCGAAGCAGCTAGTCTATTTCGATAAATGGCACGAATTTTATGAACTTCAGCATCAACACCGAAAGCATGTCAGTCTGTATGCTCTTAAGCAACAATCGACCATCGAAGCCCAACGGGATGATCACCAAATCTTCCCATGCATCGTAGCTAAGTCCGATATCCGGATGCCTCGAGTGGATACAAGCAATGATGAAATGGTCATGGATCTGCAAGGAATATTCATTGATCGAGAGCAGACTACCAACAACAATAATCAGTCAATTTCTTCGTCAGTTGAATAACGACATCGCGTACATCGCGATAACTTTCATACTAACTTAATGTAATAGCAGTGGTGTATTGGTAAAATAAGAAGTATCGGAATGCATGGTCATAGTGGGGGTGTCTAATCTAGTTATCTAAAAAATGCACTGCATTTTGGTATTTCTATGCCAAACTTTAAAATGCTTAAATAAAAATCGAAACTATTAGACTTGAAAAAAAAGTCCATTATAATAAAATATAAACTTAACTCAATAAAAACAAAATATAATTTTTTATTCATACTCAGTAAAATTCAAAATATTTTTTATTTCTTTTTCGGCCCACGGCCAAAACATAAAGCAAGGAAGTAAAATTACACATAACTATCGAACTATGTAAGTGCGGTGTAAGTCGGCCAATAGTTCGTGCCCGTGAAGGCATATTTAAATTCAGACCCATAGAACATCAATTAACCATGCTAAAATACGAGAGAAAAATAATGAAATATAAAATATAAAATTGAAAAACAGAAAAGTAAATTAAAATAATAACAAAGTGCAACAAGATCAGCACGAAATAAACATAGAAATAACATGACAACATGAAAATTTGACCGAAATTTGACAATTTACTAAAAAAACGAAGGTCCACGAAAATGGAACTAAAATTAAATAATTTGAATTGGAAACAATTCAATTAAAAAGTTAAAAAATAAAATTGTCAAATTAAATCACGAAAATAATAAAATTAAGATTAGATTATACCAGAAAATCACAAGGTCAAATTTGTTTTACTACATCAAATTTAACACGCAAGGTTAGGGTCGTACAATAGGTATATATACCGATTCATTTTCACAGAATTTTAACCAGTCTTAATAAATTTTGATTATTCTCCATCAGGAACCAGTTGAAGCAGAACAAATTTTCAAATGCGAGTGAAGGAATGCTCGAAAACTTTCTCCACGTCGTGTCCATACAACCTCATATGAGCTCTGTTTGGGCGTCGGCGTGGGGGAAGATTTGAAATGACTTTTAATGAATGCTGTATACCAACTATGATTTATCATATGTTATTATATTCAAATAAAAGTTTAGAATTGAATGCTTATGTCGAATTTTTTCCGGCCTACAGCCGTCACATCACCACAAGACAATAAAATATACACACCCCAACCGAACTGTGTAAGTGCGGTGTAAGTCCGCCAATAATTCGTGCCTGTGAAGGGTACGGCGTGAGAACGCAGTAGCTGAAACGTCAATTATCATTCCGTATATGGGAAATGGGTTGGAGAGGGAATAGTCTTTTGGCTAGTCTATCACCACCTTTTCCCTAAAAACTCGACCTAAAATCTACTACAAAACAAATCTGCTAAAAATCAAAACACTGAGTAGTCCAGTGGGCACTCATAAACTCATAATATCGACACAATTTTATCCTAGGATCAACTAAGGGAAGGTGACGGGAGTTTTTATGTCAAAACATCGTTGCTATGACTTTTTGAAATTAAAATAAAGAAATTTTCAAACAAGTACAATTTCAGCGTCCTAGCAGTTTTTGTAGTAAAATGACATGAGTTCTTAATCGATAATATTACCGGCTAAGACAGATGATTCGAAAAATTTAATCCCGTTCTCTAAATTCATCATTTCGAACCACTAAATCATAGCTTCAAGTGTTTACGGATTTAGTAATAGCCTCAAATTAAAAGTTAAACATCTGCTTTACCATCCCAAAACCGTTAAATAATTAAAAGAATCACAAAAAGCGCCTCTAAATTCCCCGCATGGATTCCGACAATAGTTGAAGTTCATATTATTAAAATATTTATGACCCAGAGAAGTTAGGGGGGTGACCCGACATTTATAAACGTTTTCAAAATTTAATGTAAAAATGTTAAGACGGTTGTTAGATATATACACCTTTCCCTCAGAGATAATGTATCTGGAGAATTTAGACTAGAAATAGGCCATTAGAGCAAAATAATACGCGACATTGAAATATAAATTTATAGGTATCATTCTAATACAAAAAAAAGTAAAATAAAGAAACAAGATTACATTTAATAGACTTAATAACATACAACAGGAAAGGAATAACCGAAAAAATAAAAAGATTTCCTCACTAGCATATTCCGAGATTATGTCATGTCCAATAGCACAAAATAGTCGTGTTGGCTAGCTGAAAGCGTTCTAATCGAGGACGAAGGCCACGAGTTGCCAGGGAAGTGAACAAAATGAGAAGGATGAGTGAAATACGTCCCATCCTAGAAAATATAGAACCGGAAAATCACGTGCATGAGGTGAATTGAACACTTACCTAATCCCTCAAGGAATGATTCAACGATTGTTATGACCAAAACAATTTTGCAAAAATAGTGATTATGGTATCCGAACAATCGCTGATAGATGGGAGTTTTCGTGGGATAATAATTCCAATAATGATAAAAGTTCGAACAGCGAATAACTAAATGGGAAAGCATGAGATCTGACATTTAGTAATTGTCAATCAATAGAAATCCCACCCGATCGACACAGTCAGGCGGAATTCCATATCCGCATTTTCTGTGCAAGAGAAACGACATGCCCTTTATGACAGAAGTGATATGCAACCAAAGTGTGATACACACACTACGCCCAATACACCCATACGCATATAAATTCCGCGGATCACATGAATACTATCATTTATCACACAATTTCTGTTGAGAGATGCAAACGAATTCCAGACACCCGACGTGTGGAACTTCAGTCAGGTCACAGGAGAATCAGGACGGTGAGATTATGATAGAACGAAAATTCCCCAATCGAAATTGTAATTCCTATAAGCTGTTAATTAAAATTTGATTGTTCTTACGAGACCCAGCCTCATGAGTTTCTCCCAGATGAATGCTCACAGACCCCGACGACAGTACAGACCTGGAATTTAACGGAACATTTGTGTCATTAAATACAAATTATGCATTTCTATTAATTCGAGTAAACCTGAAAATGATTATTCCACCGACTAATTAAATCCTGTAATACGAATATAATTTTTCTCTCGAGTTTTCGCTTGTTTAACAAACATAGAAAAGTCACAGGAATAATTGGTTAATCGAAGTAGTACAAACTTGACAGGCCTAACCATAGCTAAATAAAAGAATATAATTCATGAGATTATATCAGAATTTATATCACGTTTCTATTATAGACATAAATCCTTATCAAATTCTCCAACAAGAATTAACGCGGACGCGGAAAACCAACGCAGAACTTCATCAACAGATATTACAGCTAACCAAGGAAGTCCAACGAATCAAGGCCACCTGGATGGAGCCAGGTAGGATAAAACGCCTTTATCAGAAAATGACAGCCACGCAGAAGGGTTGGGCTGAGGAGAAGCAGCTCTACCAAAGTCAGAAAACGCAAATCAGAGGCCTGGAGGTAGCGTTGTCGGCGTGCCAAGAAGGCGTGGCGGTGACCTACCCCTTAGTATTCGCCCCAGCGCAGTTGGCCTACAGAGATGCGGCGGCCACCTCGAAGCCCGCCTCCAAACCAATCAAACATCGGCCGGGAAAATCTGAACCAGCTAAGCGTCGTGTGGCTCAGGTGAAGGATTCATAATCATTCTGATATCTTCTTGCTCTGTTATCCAATAAATAGTTGTGAATGTTTTTAGAAATTTAGTTGACTTTTGTTAATTCCAACTAAATAAATTCGAATCAGAAACAAGCTGATTATTAAGTTTGGAAATAATCAACATCAGTGAGGGACCAGAAAAAGAAAGCACACTTAAACCTTCTAACGGTAGTGCGTTGAACCCAGCTTGAGGTCGGGCCAGAGTAGTTCCTGTATGGAGCTAACCTTTGGCGATCTCAAAACCAGTGGTTACAATACCAACGTTGCTTAGCGATGGGTAACCATTGGGGACGAAAGTTATATCTGGGGTCAAGGTTATCCAGACCATAAACCCCACAAAGCTGAGGAATAAGAACTGATCCCTACAAAACTTAACAATAATAATGATAGTAGCGAGGATAACGGTAATTATAAAATGACAATAATTATAGTAATAATAATAATAATAATAATGATAATAATAATAATAATAATAATAATAATAATAATAATAATAATAATAATAATAATAATGTTGGGGTATCACGAAAAAGCACAGTAAAATCGATAAAACACAAAAAATGATAAAAGTGCAGTATTAATTAAAAAATTTATAAAAATTCGAAAGTAATATTGATCGGGGGAAATTGGTATGGTTGAACGCCAAATTGAGAGATGAGTCCAGAAATAATAATAAAAATTTAGTGAGGGGTCACTAGAAAATAATATAAGATAAAAAAGGAAATTAATTAAGAAAAATTAATTACTAATGGGAAGCCCAAGTGAATGGGAAGCCCGAGTCAATGGGAAACCCGAGAGATGTGGAGAAGCCGAGAGCTGAGGAAAACCCGAGAGATGAGGAAAACCCGGCGCATAGACGGAATAATATAGCAGGATAAATTAGCCTAAAAAATTACGGAGAGGTAATTATTTCGTAATTAGTAATTTGGTAATGGACCAAACGTTGTTGACAAATGTCGGTCTGGAAAGTAATTATTATTAATAATTTGATAATGCAGAAAATGTTGTTGACAATCGTCGGAAAACAGTCTGAACAGGAGTATAAAAGAAAGAGGGAAAAACACAAAAGGACAGTCATTAGTAACCAGATAAGAAAGACAGACATTGTTAACCAGATACGAAGGACAGTCATTATTAACCAGACACGAAGAGCAGATATTATTGACTAGAGTGAATCGACGTGAACGAGCAGTAACTAGGTTAGTAGAGGAATCCAAATCCAAGTAAAAAGTCAAAGTTATCTATCAGAAAGGGTGGTTGTCCCTTGGACAACCTACCCTAAGATAGTCAGAGTCATACAGTGGTTAAAAGGTGCAAATCAATTAGTGAAATTGTGATTACAAACATTGAAATTAAACGGATTGATCTGTCATTGTGATAAAGTGCAAATAAAATTATTCTGTGTAGGGTTTGCTTATTTGATTGAAAAAGGACTCGAGGAGTCAGAGGGAACTGACTTTCAATAATAATAACTGTTGAGAATTTGGTTAGTCTGTTCCCTTAGCCCCATGTAGTTTAGTAACTTGGAGAATGGATTCAAAATTTGAGGCCGGGAAAAATGAAAATAAAAAAAGACTTTTATTTGGAAATTTGGTTTTCATAATGAAATAGTTTAAAAATATTGTAAATTAAAAATATTGTAAAATTAAAATGTTTGTTTAAAAATGTAAATAGTAAATGTAGTTTTTTAAAAATTGAATTGGTAATTTAAAGTTGTAATTATGAGTGAACTTTAATTGGAAAGTGTTTGTATCTAAATAAAGGATTTTTTTAAAAACGTTTAAATATTCTTAAAATGTCATTGATATGTTCGATTTCTAATGAAATTCCTGAAGTTCCAGTTCTTAATAGATTTTCAGGGCATGCTTATGAAAGAAGATTAATTGATGAATACTTAACAACCAGTGATTTAAATCCAGTTACTGGGGTACAGTTTTCTCGAGATGATTTGATTGAAATTAGAGTTCTAATGCCCAGTTTTACATCCATTCCAGCCTTATTGAAATCTTTTCAGGATGAATGGAATGCTTAGAGGCTTCAACAATTTATCATGAAACAAGAGAACCAGGCTCTTAAATGTGAATTGTCTCACGCTCTTTATCAATACGATGTTTTGTGTAGAGTTGTGACTCGTCTAGCCAAAGAGGCTAACACAGCTCGAGAAGCTTTGTCTACTCTTAAACCACAAGTTGGAATTATATCTCACATTGTTTCTCCTCAAGCTGCACAATTCGATACAAGTGAAGCAGGAAAAACTCTTCGTTGGATGGATATATTAAATGCTACAGTTCTAAGTCGTATTAAAACTGCGCTTGATAAAATCCCAACAAATATTCAAGAATGTGCTATGGATGAATATCATAACTTTCTGTTTGATGGTCTAGTTTTGGGGTATTTGATGGCAGCGTTGGGTTCAGGTCATAGTGAACAATCAAATGGAAAAGCCTGGACAAATTCTGACGCAAACATTCTAATCTTCAATCAAGTAACATCAACCCATCTGAATCAATTCAATAAAAAATCACTATTGGATCTGTCAATCGGGGTTCTCCCACAGCTGCGATGTCTCTGCATCCTCGTGGGCCTTGTTGCAATCGATAATAAATTAACTAAAAAGATGATGGTGAGCCCGATGTGATCTCAAGTCGGATGAGAATAGTGTTGAAAATAATTGAATTGTTTAAAAAGAGGAAAAAAAAGAGAAGAGTGTCGGAGCAAAAATAAACTGGAAAGAGAATAAATTATTGAATTAAAAGAAAACTTTCAAATTATTGAGAAACTTCGTGATTCATTACGACAGAATTTATAAAGAAAATTATTATAGAATAAATTCCAAAATTAAAACAAAACCTAACATTAATAATTGTAACATTTTAAAATTCAGACGAGAAAAAGTTGTACAAAAAAGATTTTATAATTTGAGAAACCAGAAGCAATCAGAAATAATGGCGAGCAATTCCAATAATAATGATCAAACCCCGGTGTCCAAGCAAATATGTTTACTACTCTTAGTAATGATTATGCAAGTTGTCAGAAACTACCAGTTTAACAATATGGAGGAGATCCTGTCGAATTTGTTGATTTTATGGCTGATTACTATATGTATGCCACTGCTTACGGATGGAGCCAATCGATTATGGTGTAACGGTTACCATTATATTTAAAAGGAGCAGCGAGAGAGGCTTGGCAACAAATTGATAAAAGACTCATTGCCAATGATTGGACCAAGTTGAAAGATACCTTAGCAGCTAAATTAATTGGTGGTGATATCAAACGAATAATGCTTCAAAAATTTTACAATCGAGTGCAGAGGCCAGACGAGTCGGTAAGTGAAATTGCTTATCATTTGACAATCCTTGCAGAGAAAGCTTTTGAGATTAAACCCGAACAAGTTGATGTGGCGAAACAAGTGAAGGAATTGTTGCAAGACCAATTTTCGACAGGAGTTAGAAAAGAAATTAAAAAGGCCCTATCTTATGTAGATTTCAACAATTTTGATGAGCTAATTAAAAAGGCTATGAAGATTGAATTGAATTTGAAAACTACTCAACCAAAAGCAGAATCTTTTACAACTATTGATGAATCTAGAAACAGATCAATATCGCCAATCAAAAATAATTTATTCCAGAAATCCACCAGTCCATCACCAAAATTTAGAGTAAAATTTGAGCCAAGGAAATCTACAAATAGTCCAAACGAGGAAAGAGAAAGACCAGTTCAGTGTAGTCATTGTCAGAAATTGGGACATAATATGAATCAATGCTGGTTTAAAAACAATACCCGAAGAAGTCCAAGTCCTGTCCAGTGTGATCATTGCCAGAGAAAGGAACATAGTAATAGTCAATGTTGGTTTAAAAATGAAGAGCAACGAAGTCTAAAGAGGATGTGGCCAGATTGGTTGAAAAGCAATGGTGGGAAAAGTTTTAATAAAATGAGCACCAATAGTCAGCGAATTAATGATAATATACAGTGCTATAATTGTGGAAAGAGAGGGCATGTATCACGAAACTGTTTCGCAAGATCAAGATCTCCATCAACTTCACCGTCACCTCAAAGAGATAGAGATAATTTACAAGGTCGAATTCAATGTCATTCATGTAGGGGTTATGGCGAGGTCTTGTCCCAGGAATAATGAGAGATTTCAAAAGCCAATCTTAAAGAAAATTAGATTCCAAAGCGATAAATCACAAGCAGACAAAGTTGCTTTTGTGCAGTCAGATAATTTTAATAATAGAATTGAAGACGAAGTGAAACAAATCAGTCGACGTTTGGATCGTTTAATATGTAAGTTTGAATCTGATGAAGAGACGGATAACCACATGATGTATGAGTCGCAATCAGAAGCATCAGATACAGAGCTGAAAAGAATGATGATTAAAGATGATCTGCAAAGCGAAAAGGCAATAATTATTATGTCGAGGATTAATAAATTAATAGAATCGAGAGCCACGGAAACGTCTAAAATAATGACATTATTACTGGAATTGAGTCAAATGTCACTAAGCGTACAAAGATTGAAAAGTGTAATTGAACTATGTGATTATTATTATGAGGTGAATTTAAAAGATAGAGATGAAATAACAAATATGATGAAAATATTTGGGAAAGCGTTCAGAGAAAATAAATGGTTAGATTTTATTTTTATTGATGTTGTAGATGAAAGTAGAAATAGTGTGATTTGTATTCGTTGTGAAATTGGAGATTATGTTAAAGATTTAAAAGAGAGATTAAAAGAGAATAATGGAAGATAGATAATAAAGGTGAAATTTAAGAATAGGTATTTAGAAAACGATGAATTTTTAATAGATTGTGGTTTTATACCTGGAAATAAAAATAAATTGCAGGTTGCGTGTATGAGTAGGGAAGAAGTAGCGGAAAAAAGTGATTCACAAGAAATAATAAGAGACTTAAGAGATGCTTTAAGTGATTGGGATGGAGTTAAAATTACGGAGAAATTAAAATTACTTGATGAAATAGAACTAGAGGGAAAGGCTAAACTAGAAATAGTAAACATAATACGACCATATTTATATGATAAATCGAGGTATGGAGAAAAATTGAAATGTTTGATGCGAAGATTTGGTAGAGAATTAAGAGAAACTAGAATGGAATTAAAACCATTTATTATAGCAATAGATTGTGAAGATTGGGGAAAAACAGAGTATATAGAGGAACATTGGTGTACAAAGGTTCAGAAGTTACGAAAAAGAGCTGCAAACTAAATAGGAAAAGATGGAATTATTGTATTGATGTTCAAAGATGAAGAGTTAAATGATGATGAATATTTATATGATTGTGGATTTAAGCCACAGGAATTAGATGAAAACGGATACCTAGATGCCGATGGAAGGGCAGGGTATTTAGTAAATTGTGTAGTAGCAATAAAGGAACAGAAAATAGATTCAGTGAATAATTCGGAGAATTCAAATACAGATATAGAGGAAGATAACGTAAACGGAATAGAACGAGAAAAAGTAGATGAAATTTTCAGTGATAAGGAAGAAAATGAATCGAATAATAAAATTCAGGTAGAACATTTGGAAAAACAAGAAATATATGAGGCACCAAAAGGTGAAATAAGTGTTAGGAAACCTAGAACTTTATACGAGATAAAGCAGAGTTTAGAGAGAATTGAATAGGAAGTTGATGAAACAAAAATAATGTTAATGGGCTTGATTAAAGCAGTATATCCGATGTTTGAAATAAACATGGATGTAGAGTATGAGTTAGGAAATATGGTAACTGAAATGAAAAACAGACTTCCAAATGTTGTGCAAAGATTTGGAGAAAACGATAACTTTTGTGATAAGAAATTAATTAAAAATTTGACTAAAAATGGGTTTAACAAAGAAGTAATGTTAACAAGTTTAACTTATATGGTTTTAGAAATTGGAGCTCATGAGATAGCAAAAACGGATAATTTGGAAAATTTGATAGATGTAGCGGCACGAATCTCAAATGAATATTTTATGGAGTGGGTTAAAAAGAATGGAGGTTGGAAGGAGTTGAATAATGATCTTACAGTAAATGAAAGTGATGAAAAAAAATTACCATACAAACCGTTAAATGGAAAGGATAGCCCGAAGCTAAGAAAAAAGATGATATTTCCATGGGCAATAGTTATGCTCTTTATTTTTTGTACAATAACTACACAAGCTACAGGTATGACAGCTTACGATTATTCCGAAACAGAAATGGGAAAAATTTATTCGGTTGTGGACATGGCAGAATGTCCGGATGCATACCCAAAGAAATTGAAAGTAGAAAATGATGTAAAATATTATGTGTATCAGGAATCTGATCTACGGCGAGCCAAAGTTAGAGAATGTATTGTGAAGCGAACTACTTTTGTATTTTTCTGTGGTAAATGGAGCCACACATCATTGATAAAAATGCACGCTATTCCATGACCAGTAGAGGTAATGCCAGAAAACTGCTTAGCTGAGTTTCAAACAGAAGAGTTAAAAATTAATCCGGAAATTAAATTAAAAGCAAAAGTAAATCACAGAATAAGAGAGACAGTTGTTGTAAAGGGAGTAATACAACAAGATGGAACGTGCGAAGGAGAACCATATAAAGTGAATGGGAAAAACAATCAGTGGTGATTGAAGAATATTTGACAGAATTGAGAGAATTTGAAGGAGTTTTTGATGATGAAACAGGAAAACTTCAAACCGTTTTGTAAAATGAGACAGAGTAATTGCCAAACCGGAGAATGCATTCTAGTATTTGATGTTAAAACTGATGTATGTAATTTAGCGCATTTGAAAACTATGACTTTCAAAGAGTTAAGTAGAGAACAATTTAGAGAAAGCCCCGATAATTTCAACATAAATTATAAATCGAATGGCACAATTAGTTCAACTCCAGTATGGACGAGGAAAACCACACCAGTATTAATGTCGACATTACCAACAGATAGTATGCGTTTTATAAAAAAGGAGGCTATCAATAAATGTGTGTAAATGGTTTATGCAACAAATTACAGAGGTGTTTACGTATCAAAAATGATGTTGCAGGAGGCGAAAACTAAAATACACACAAATGATATTAAACTCACTCCCTATTTTAACAATAAAATTGATTATTTGTACCATTTTAGTCAAAACATAATGGAGAATATATATCGGGAAATGATTCTAAATGATTGTAAATTGAATAAAGAGATACTTAGAAACAGGATGGCAATGGCCATTACAAATCCAAACTTAGTAGCACCCATGCTAATATCAGAAAATGGTGTATTTGACAGATGTATTTTCGATAAAACACAAAAAAATGATAAAAGTGCAGTATTAATTAAAAAATTTATAAAAATTCGAAAGTAATATTGATCGGGGGAAATTGGTATGGTTGAACGCCAAATTGAGAGACGAGTCCAGAAATAATAATAAAAATTTAGTGAGGGGTCACTAGAAAATAATATAAGATAAAAAAGGAAATTAATTAACCCATCTGTACAGTTCGTTTGAATTTGCTAGATTCATTTTATTCTTTGTATTTGAATGTTTGGGTTTTGAATATTCATCTGAAAGTTCTCTGCTTTAATTCTTTATAATTTATCCTTTATATTATGTTACGAGAGTTTTCCATGAAGCATTCAATGTGCTTTTTCATACGTTTATTTGTCAAACAAACTTTTGATTTGTTTTACTTCTTTATAATATCAAAAATCTCATTCGTCATAGTCATTACATTTTCCGTATTCTTCATTTCTTTTTCATTATTATTCTGTAATTTTTTATTTGCCACGTCATATTAACAATAAAACCCATCCGTGGTCAAGCAGGATCGATGTCATAACTCACACCAGGCACCAGTGCAGAATGCTTTGTTTAAAATTACTGAATATTCAACTCTCAAAGGCTCTTCTGGTACCATGACTAAGGTTAAAGGTTACCTAAACAACATATATTCATTTAAGTTCGTTGTGGCAGTTGTAACATGACAGTCCATTATTTCAAATCAATTTAACCAGTAAACTTTACTATTGATAAAAAGAATTTACAATATTGTTAAAAAACGAAGTATTTAAGAAACACGGAGGCAAGAAATTTGAGTGTGAAAGTTTCTCAAAACTTAAATTAATAAAAACTATCTGCACAGTTCCAAGAACCAAGAGTCGCATGGAGCTAGACACGATTTCAGTAGAAAAGGTAAGGTTTACCAACTTGACATTAGAGATCTTATTAAAGACTTTGTTAAATACAAAACATCATTGAAGTTAGAATAGAAAAATTTTTAAAAAAATATCATTAATAGTTTAATATAGAATAGAAGTTGATTTATATAAAAATATCAATTGCTCTAGCCCGGATAACAGGGGGGAGTGATGGAAGTAAAAGTGCGGGCGGTAAGACAATTAGAAACGGCCCGGTTTGTCAGTGTAATTGTTTTCAAATGCTAAAATATCAACTTTTGACAATCTTAATTAGTCATATTTTTTTGTAAATGATAACCAAGTTAATTAATAAAAACTTTTCTGCCATCAAAGTCACGTAGTTAACGAACAAATATTATCCGAACTTATTTTAAACTTTGGATTAATCAGAAATTTTAAAATGGTTTATAAATTAATTTTGAAAATCTACTGTTTAATCATGCCTATGCATAAAAGTGCAGGTAAATTTACACACAGTCATTATTCTGTTTACTGAATAATATGTACTACTAAGATAGCCATTATTTTGATGACTTAATGATTAGCAGCAACTCGTGACATACATTTTGGAAAGTTCTAAATCCATTTATAGATTTGTAATTAAGCATAATTTTCATTTGCTTTGAAGTTTCTTTATTCACTGATATTGATTAAATCGATTCTTTTCAACTTCACGTGTGCAAAAACTAAATTCTAACAATTTAAGTTAAATTATTTATTCAAAAATATTGTTAAGAATTAAGCAAACAGACACCAAAAAATTTGCATAAAATATAAAAAACAAACAAAATTGATAATAAATATAAACACTCACTAATAAATATATTTCGATTAAAGCAGCTAACAGAGTAACATTATAACATTAAACAATGAACCTCGCCGTGCATAATTATACAATATTATATCGGTAAACACGATAGATGAAATTTAGCAAAATTCAAAAATACATACAAAAACCATTAAAAACAAACTGTTATTTACCATCTCCCTGAGCTGCAGTGTCAGGCTCAGTTTTTATCAAACCATTTGCTTTAATTGTCATTTGTGTAGACATTTCGTTGATGATTTCTTTAAAGCTAGCCCAAGATTTTTCAGGTATGGTAATTGCAGTGCGGTAATTAGTACGCACTTCGGATACTCTTAAAAACACACCTCTTCTGTTACACCCAACATCGAAATAAAACATTTTATTATCAATACGAATTGACTTTGGTTCAGGAAGTTCTACATCCTCACTTCCATTGTCTTCACTTCCATATTCTTTGATCAATTCTGTCAATGCATTTCTTAATTCTATAATTCCTTGGGCTGGAATTGCTATCTGTGAACGATTGGAAGGAGCCATCATTGTCACTCGCAAAAACCTACCTCTGGCATTTTCTTTCAAATCCAAATAATATCTTCTCGTATCCTTGACAATCGTATCTGACTTTAATCTGCCATCATCAGCCAGATTTTCTGGATTATGTGGCTGTAAACCATTGTACAAATTGCTTAAGTCATTTAATTTATCTCTAAATTCAGCGGCTGTTGACATAGACATTAAAATCCTAGACTTTCTTCCTCCCATACCAACCTATAAACCAAAAATATTAAATAGTATATTTATTTAATAATTTACTTCAGCAATTTTGATAAATTTTCCACGTAAATTTTGTTTGACATCAAGATAGAAACGCTTGTTTTGAATCATTAACGTTTTCGAAGTCAATTCCTGCTCTGCAGATTGATTGTCTATTAAAATATATTAAACGGATAAGATATAAAAAATAATATATACTTTGTTGCTTAGCCTTTCCAGTCTCTTGCATCTTAACTACTTTCTTTAACGTTCACTATAAAAACCAATCCAAACCAACTCCAATAAAGTGTCTAAATTAATTAGTAAAGTAATTAACAAAAAACGTCATATAACTTACTACTTGTAAACGAAACTGTTTATAAGATAATTTAAACACGCATCTAAATATTAAAAGCTATTAGATTAAGTAAATAAGGACAATTAATTATTATTATTAAATTTTTGTAAATTTGTGAATTTTTAAATCGAATTTTTTTAATAACATGATAAATAAGATTCTAGTTATAAATAGTTCTCTGAATTTTACAATTGTAGTTATAAATCAGAAATTACTAAAATAGACAATTAAAATTCCCGAAATATTATAAATTAAATTACTCTCATTAGAAAATTTTTGTATTTTAAATTTACTTTAAAACTAAAATTTTTCTACTAAGTTAACTTCTGTCTTTTAAATTTAAATAAAATTACCTTGGAGAGATTTTCTATCATCTGCGTTCTGTGGGGTAAGTGGTATCTAACCTTGACCCCTTTACATACAACGTTTTCTGCCCTCCAATGGTTACCCGTTGCTAGGCAATGTTGGAACTGTAACCACTGGTTATGAGACCGCCAAAGGTGAGCTCTACTGGAGAACTTCTAAGGCCCGGCCTCATGGTGGGTCCAACGCACTACCGATAGAAGGTCTGTGTGCAATTTCTTATTTCGGTCCCTTCCGTATGTATTCGACACTTTCCAGAATCAATTATTACACGAGCCCCATTTCGTAATTTCAGTTGAATAGATTCATTTGCAAAATCAATTAATTAACAACACAAAACAAACGAAATTAAAAAAACAGCGATAATAGTTTATTATTCAGTATGTGGGGTTAGTGGTGTGGATGACCTTCACCCCAAACATACAAAATAGTTTTTGCTCCCGCCAATGGTTACCCGTTGCTAGTCAACGTTGGTACTGTAACCACTGGTCACAGAACGTCCAAAGGTGAGTTCCGATATCAGAACTGCTAAGGGTTAGTCCTATGTCGGGTTCAGCGGACTGCAGTTAGAAGGCCTATGTCCGTCTTCTATTTCAGGTCCCTTTATTACTTTCTCTTTAATAATTGTATTTTCTATATTCACTTACAAATAGTAACATAATAAACTAAAGAATTTTTATTTAATATCAAACAGGTCAAATTATCATCAGACATTGAGTTTATTATTTCATTTGGCCACTCCTTGTGCGCGTCGTTGCAACCGTTCGGTTCGACCCGGTCAAGCGTGTGATCGGGGTTTCTTGTTAGTTGCTTGGGCTTTTTCTTGGTCGCGATAGGCTAATTGTGCCGGAGCGAATACCAGAGGGTAAGTCACTGCACTTCCGTCCTGGCATGCCGACAGAGCGACCTCCAGTCCTTTGACTTGTGTTCGCTGCGCCTGGTTCAACACTCTTTCCTCTTTCCAGCCCTGTTGTGCGGCAGTGAGGCGCTAGTACAACGCTTTCATTTTTTCGGGTTCGGCCCAAGTGGCTTTCAGTTGTTGTATCTCTCGACTCTGTTGTAGGAGTTGTAGGTGTAGCTGCTGATTTTCTCGTCGAAGTTCGTTCAAATCTTGATGTAATATTTTCGTGGCTTTCATTTCTAAAATTATAATATTTAAATGATTAGTCGTTTACAATGTTGATTCAATCCTATTGATCCTCTCTCTTAATTATTTTTACGATGTATTATCGGCTGCGTTTCATGCGTCGCAGTTAGTTGGTGTTAACTCTCTGGCTGGTCAAGGTTTAATAAAAGAAAAAACGTTTTATCTTTTTATATCATTTATTGTCTATAAAATATTTAGAAATTTATTGCAAAGGGGCAGAAAATTTATATTCTTTAGTTACACTAGTATCAAAGTAGTTGATTTATAAAACTGAAAATTGAACAACCCGTGAAACATAAACATTTATTGTTATCAAAACTAAAACATATCGGTTCAATTCATTTATGGCCATTGAAACGTTCGTTTTTTCGGTTGTTGTTATTGGAGTTCCACTGGGGATGCCTGCTCGCATACGTATGATCGCCCGTTTGACGGAATCCCAGTCGATTTCGGAGAGTTGACTGAATGAGTTTTTCCGGTAACACCAATTTAGTCGGTGCGGTCATCTGCATCAGCTTCGGGTCGTCTAACTCGAAGGACACTCCATATTCTGGCGGGAATCCATCGGTGCTCGGGATAGCTCCTTTTGCCATGTTCCTGTTCACTTGAGCGAGCCGTTGTCTGGCTAACACCGCTTTCCGGTGGTATTTTTTTTCTAGCTCCTCCATCTTCATGGCCATGAATTCGGCTCGCTGGCGGGCTTCTCGTGCTGGATTTTTGCCCGGCTCGCGCTTAATCGCGATACTCGGTAATTCGATCTCCTCGGCTTGGTATTCTGATCTTCTTGGCCAACTGGAGTCTCCATAGGTGGATAACAGATATCCGTTATCCCACAGCACTTGGCGGTATCGAGCGGCGGAAGCGCTCGGAATCTGGAGAGTCACTCGGGAATTGTCATGCCAACTGCCATATGGGTCTCTGCGATCTAAATGTATAAAAGATTTAATTACAAATCCTTTTTTCGACGTGCCTATGCGTGCAAATTACAAATGTTAGTAATATATTTTACTTCAATGGAGTATCGGTATGGGTGAGTTTTAGTTAAAAATGAAATGTGGAATGTAGCGTGCGAAATTACCTGATTGTCTCTCTCCACTAGGCATTCGAGCATCGTTCATCGAGATTCGATCTTGTAAAGGGTCCTGGGTTCGAACGCGTCCACGATCGGTATTAGTTGATTGGTGATTCATCGAAGTTTATGCGATATGAGATGTGAGTTTCTACTATTTTCTTTTATATTCATAAGCTTATTTACGAGGGCGTGGTGGAGTGAGTGAACTGGCATTTAATTTATTCTTTCTCGCAATTACACGTTATTATAATTTTTATAAGTTATTTGCAATTTATTATTTGATGTCGACTATTATTTATTGTTCGTTCAGGTTGGCGGTGAAAGTTCAGTGTTATTGATCACCTTATCGCCTTTGTTGTTACGATCTTGTGTGATTAACGTCATTGACCTGTCATTCGCGTCGGATTGTAGTTGATTTATTCTGCTGTAAACTCAGACTATGACCTGTCTGTAGTTTATTTAGTATAATTACGATCGGATTGTTCTTCATTGATTCTATGGATTAGTATGTGACTAATCTCATTGTTAACTCGACGAATGGAATTTTAGGACGTTTTCCACCTGGATTATTACTCGTATTCGACGTCGGTAAATTTAAAGAAAGCACGTTATTGCAAGTTGCTCCGGAATACTGCTATTTCTGAAAAATGTTCAATTGTACGTGCTGGTCAGGGAGAAAACTGCGGGGTTGAATATTCGACGACAGCTATTCAATGAAGAGAACACCGAGGTTGGGAAAGAGTCTAAATCTCTACTCTGATGTTTAGTTGGGTTGTGATATTGAACTATAGGGTTTGCTATTTTGGTTGGAACTTCTGATTTTATTACCTCCATCAATTTCAGGGTGTCTCTCAGGTTTTATTCGGCTATAAAGGTTCAATACTATTCGTGGGCAATCTATTGCATTCGAATTATCACGGATTCTCTCATGAAAGCTGAGCTCTTTTATTTTCATCTATGAACTATATTGTGATATTTCATTGTTATTTATCTACTATCCTTGTGTGGATCATTCCTATTAATTTATTTATTCATGTCGGGTGCGTATAATATAATTATTTTGGTCACTTTTTATCTGCTATTGATAGTATGATTTTATTATTTAACTCATTGAATTATCCTTGGATTCATTAATTACATATTCACCTTTCGATTAGTTAGAGGATTCAAATCTAATCATTAATTTGGTTTACGATTCATCAATGCCTAATGCCTTAATTATTACTCCTTTTATGAAATGTTAGCGGATCTATATCCTGTCGTAATTTTTCTCGGAATCAGTTACTTCTACTCTATCGTTTGCAGTTTCGTTCCTTTACTCCATTTTCTCTGACTTCTTACTCCTAATTTATTTGTTAATTTAGATTAAATCCGAGGATAATTCAAATCATTAAACACTTGTAAAACTTTACTTGATTTTCATTACATGAATATTTAATTATGGATCATTTTATTTAATTAATCTATCCGTCGACTACATTACCAAAATATTCTCTTTATGGTATATTCTAGTCACAAATTTAGTTACAATTCCATCATTTTATTTAGATTAATTTATTTACGTCGCGTCGAGTTTAAGTTATGGATTCAATTACGTTAAATCGAATCAATTACCATTTAGTTATTAAATTTATCTGCATCGCATCGGTTTCAAGTCCCCACTACCCGAGCCTTAATTTTAGTCCTAAGGTTCTTGTGTTCATATTAGATTTTACGAGTGCCCACTGGACTACTCGGTGTCATCATTTTAGCCGATTTGTAATTAAATATTTTAGGTCGATTTTACGGGAGATGGGTGAAAGAGAGCCAGCCAAAATACTAGTTCTCAATCTTCCCACCGCCCCTATAATGGGTAGAATATTTACGTTCGAGATCCGTCGTTACGCACGACAGAGCTCTCACGGGCACACACTATAGGCGGAGAAACCGCACTTACACAGTGTGACTAGTTGTGTTATGATTTTACTTTCTTGTGTGATGTGTGGCTGTGGGCCAGAAAAATTTCGACATAAAACTGAAGATTCGTTTTTCATAATACATATATTTGTTGAAACAATTTCATCATAGTTCATTCATAGTTCATACATATCAACATACGACAAGAGGTTCCCATACATACGATCAAGTAGAGCTTACATTAAGTTACTTGATTTCGCAGTATGAAAACAGTTATCGAGAGTTGCTCCTTTGAATAAAATTGCTCTGGCAAAAAGTAATTTATTCACTGAGTGAAAAGCATTAAAACTTTGTGAAAATGGATTGGTATTTATACCTGTTCTGTGACCCTAACCTTGCGTGTTATTTTTTATGCGTTAAAACAAAAATTGACCTTGCCATTATGTATCTAATTTATTTCTAATTTATTATTATTTTTCGATTTCTTTTACAATTTACTCATTTATTTTTAATTTCAATCATTTCTGATTAAAATTATTTTATTTTTGTTCGCTTTATTCATGAACTCTTTTAATTTTTTGTAAATTGTCACTTTTTCGGTCAAATCTTTTGTTATCGTGTTATTTCTATGTCAATTTGTGCATATCTTGGTGCGTTTGTTAATATTTTAATTTAATTTTATGTTTTCTATTTTATATGTTAAATTATGTGTTTTTCTCGCATTTTTAGGTGTTTATTAGATGTTTAAGGGTCCGATTTTGAAATGTGCATGTTATGTTTGCGTGCTGTTTCCAATCCATTTAAACAAAAGCTTGTACTGGCCCAACAAGTACACCAATAGATCAATGTTAATCTTTGATTTACTGCGCTCGGCGTTTGGTACGTTCCGCCATCTCTGGGCGCTGCTGAGAACGTTTTGCCGCCGCCGGCTTGGTCGTATCCGTTGCCTCCCTGTACGTCAGCTGGGTCGGCGCGAATACTAATGGATACGTTACGGCGTTGCCTTCCTGGCAAGCCGATAGCACCACTTTCAAACTGCGTATTTGTGTTTTTTGCACTTGACCGAGTTGCTTTTCCTCGCTCATCCACGCTGTGCGGCAGTCAATCGTTTTAGCCTTTGCGGGTTCCATCCATGATGTCAGAATGTTTTGAATTTCTCGAGTCATTGCGAGCAACTGATGGTGAAGCTCCGCATTCTCCCTGCCTGATTTCACTAACTCTCTACTTAGAGTCTTGAATGGATCCATATCTACAATTAAACTATTCATTAACATATGTCACAACTTTAACTATGGAATTCTCATTATTTATCGTTGCGTCAGGTTATTATTATTTGACTAAAGTTGATTCACTATAGAAAATCTACTAGATATCTGTCTAAATGCGCTATCTAAATTGTCTTAGTTCATTATTATTATTACATCAGTCTTTGGAGGTTAAAACTATAGGAGCAGTCAATAATTTAAGAGTTAAGATTTTTTAATTTAACCATTTATTTTTAAAACATTTTATTTTCGCATTGAATTCCGGGGACACGAGTTTGGATTGAATCTAGGACGCTCCTTAGCATATTAATGTTCTTGCCGTCCTACAGGACTTCTGTCAGCGTCCCGCATTTCCCTTGGTAGTAATTTCCTAGGGATCACCACATCCATGCGTCTGGTAAGCTGTGTCAACATAGGGTCGTCTAATTCGTATGATACGCCATAGGATGGGGCATATCCATCGGTGCTAGGAATTCTACCGGCAGAAATATCTGCATTTACTCTGGCCAGGTGTCGTATAGCCATTGCTACCTGCCAGTTTGTTTGTTGTTGATAGTGTTTGAGGCGGGCCAAAGAGAATTCTGCACGTTGTCGGATTTCACGGGCCGGATTGCGGTCTATTCCCTCTTGATTGTCACGTACGGAAGATCTTTTTCCTCATAGTCATCCAGACGACCTTCTCTGGATTCTCTCACGGGGGAAATTGAAAATTCCGCGTCCCAAATTGCTTGCCTGCATCTGGCGGCTGATCGTGCTGGAAAACGCACCGTGATCCGGGACGCATCAATCCGAGATTCGTCTATAAAATAAATCTTAATATACAAGATTCTCGTTATGATTCACAATTGTTAATATTTTAACTTTCGGGTAATACTTTATCAGGACTTTCGGTTTTCTAGTAATTGTCATAACGTTGGAGATAATTAGGTTGCGTTTGGTGGTAATATCCGATCCAGGAATCCTAGCGATTGGGTCTCATTCACTGTCATCCAGTTTGACTCTCATGAGGTCTTTATTAAACGGGATAGTCTCACAAGGCCTTTGATTCCATCTTCTCATCGAAACTTGTCCATACACTAATACTAACCTTGCTGATTTATATCCTATTCGTCGACGATATTCAAAAGTTGTAGAGCTTATTGAAAGTGCCAATTTCTCGGTAATAAGTACTACAAGCATTAATAAGGAACTGTACTAATTGGTTCCTCTGTAAATATTAGTAATAAACAACTGTGCTAATTCATCCCTCGGTAAGTATTGTGTTGAGCATTAATAAACCATTGTATTAATTCGTTTCTCTAAAAACATTACATTAAGCATTGAAAATTAAATGTACAAAGTCGTTCCTCGGTAAATGTTATTAGTAAACAAATGCGTTATTCATTCCTCTGTAAGTATTATGTTGAGCATTAATAAGCCATTGTATCAATTCATTTCTCCGAAAAGGTCATGTCAGGTATTAATAAACGGTTATTCGAATAAGAAGAAGATCGTATTATAAACGTCCAATTGATGCGTTTTATTAAATAATACATTGGACATTAAATCAACAAATCTTTGTACAGGAAAGCATCATCTTATAAAGGTCCAGCTAACTCGTTTTTAGCTCGTGGGTTACGATGAAATGGTGAAATTCTCTCATAACTGTTCCTCGTTTTTTCATCATGGACTTCCCTGTATGCGTGTCTTGGGTAGATCTTTTTAGAGCTTGTTCCGTTCTCGTCGAGTCATGGTATATTATTTTATAGACAAAAATAAAAGAATTTTCTATGGAACAATGTAAATTTACCCTCATGTCTGCTCGCTCTTCTCTCTACTGGTTTCTCCCTCGGTTCCTCTTCTCCTTGTTGAGTGCATCGATCCTTCTTCATTTTCGGAGTTGCGAACAATTGTTTTCCTTGTGCGTGCATTTCTCGGTTGGTTTTTTGTTGAAATAATAACTAACCAAATCTGAATGCGATTAGCTATTTGTATGTTCCTGCATGCTAACATGTTCATCGATTGGAGTAATTTTTCTGCCCTCGGTGACGCGGCATGTCTAATTTCTTTTTCATTGTGATCGATTTGCAGAATTTCTCTAACCATGGCGACATGGCATATCCAATTTTCTATTCGTCGTCGGTTTAATTGCTGAGTATTGATTTTTTTCACCCCATGTAGCATTTATTATTTGTGGACGTGTCGGATTCATGTTTGTTTGTGAAATATATGGATTCACATTTATTCATTTCTTGTGGAGTTTTTCATTTTTTCATTTAATCATTTCCATTTTTCTGATCTCTCTATTTCAGGACGATTTGGCTAAGTATCTTTTAATATTTATTCAGTACATGATGTTTGTCAGTTCTCCAATCAGTTTTCTGCCATGGTACTCTACAGTCTCATACTCAATGCGACGTCTCCACGCTCGAGTTTTCAGAATTTAACGATGGCCACAATTATCAGATGCCCGCTGGTGATATTATGGATGGGAGCATTGGAGTATCTGAGATACAACAGTTGAGTGTATATGAAGCGTGGTGCCTCGATTATTTGGTTCCTCGATTTTTCGTGAATTGTGATACTTGGTGCTTTTATAGATGATCGTTGATTTTGTTTTAATTATCATTACTACCGTTATTATGACACGGTACGGTATTGTTTTGTCTTATTTATTATCGGCGAAGTTTGATATTATTTAATTTACCTTTTTAACTTTAAATTAATTATACTTGAACGTTGTTTGATTATGTTCCCTCATAAACTATTTATAGGCTATATCAGGGCTTGATTATTTGATTAAATTAATATATCTTCACCGCAATTGTTCATCGTCATTATGGTTTTATCTTAATCACGTCGTTGTTGAATGTTTTGGGTCTTACTGCTGTTAATGATGGCTGTATCAAATTGCTTCATTTTATTTCAATACTATTATGGTCTAATTTTCTTATACATCTTTAACCTTAGTATGGTTGGTATCAGGGTCCTTAAATTAATGCTTCATTTTTACTTATTAAGTCTTATGATTTTCTCATGAATATTGTCGATATTGAAGTTCTCGATATAGAGTCCAATTTAAAATTTATTTATTTTACGATTTACTTTTTATCACACACTTTTCCAAAGTTAAGTTTGGTTCGAGTCAAATTTGTGTTAAATTCTGTGAAAATGAATTGGTATGTATACCATTTTCTGTGACCATAACCTTGCGTGTTAAATTTACTGCGATAAAACAAAATTTGACCTTAAAATTAGTTGTGCTATCTAACTTTAATTTTTATTATTTTCTTGGTTTAGTTTGACAATTTATTTCTTTAATTTTTAATTAGATTTATTCAACCAAAAATATTTTATTTTAACTCATTTAATTCATTAATGTTTTACTTTTACATAAATTGCCATTTTTCGGTCAAATCTTTGTGTTATTCTGTTAGTTTTATGTTAATTTCGTGCCGATCTTGGTGCATTTTGTTATTATTTTAATTTATTTTTATGTTTTTGATTTTATATTTTAATTATATCTTTCTCACATTTTAATGTGGTTTATTTGATGTTTTATGGGTCTGATTTTAAATCTGCATGTTGAATTTGCGTGCTATTTTCAATTCATTTAAACAAAATTCAGTCCTGGCCCAACACAACATACAACACCAACTAAACACCTAAAAATTTGAGAGAATATAAATAAATATAAAATCAAAAAACATAAAAGTAAAATAAAATAAATGCATCAAGAATCGCACGAAATTTACATAAAAAATAACATAATAACAAGAAAATTTGACCGAAAAACGACAAGTGATATAAAAGTAGAAATTAATGGATTAAATGAGTTAAAATAAAATATTTTTGGTTGAATAAATCTATTTAAAAGTTTAAGAAATAAATTGCCAATTTAAATTATGAAAAAAATCAAAATTATTTTTAGATAACACAAATAATTTCAAGGTCAAATTTTGTTTTTATCGCAATAAAAATAACACGCAAAGTTAAGGTCAAATTATAGGTATATATACTGATATGTTTTGACAGATTTTAATCTTAATTTTCAGTATTGATTTTCAGTCTCACTTTGAACGATGTTATTTTGGTTAGTGTGCGTTGCAGCTAACTTTAAACGCATGGATGACTATGAATGTATTGATATTGATGAGATGACACTGCGAAGTAAAATGTTTATCTATGAATAATGAATTACGAAGATATGTAAATGCGTTATAAATTTATTATATGAAGGAATGTTTTATGAAATTATTGACTAATCGATTAGAAACCCTGTGAGAAAACAATGAACAATGTTTATACAAATGAATTTTCCGATTACAATGTGATATGTGTCATGCTAAATAAATTCATTGCATCGAAGCTCCTACCCAATTGATCTGGTAACATTTGTTTATTAATTTTTCTGGCCCACAGCCACTACATCACCGCAAGAATGCAAAATCAACATAACAATTCAGGCTGTGTAAGTGCGGTTTATCCGCCAATAGCCTGTGCCCGTGAAGGTTGCGGCGTGAATAACGCAGGACCTAAACTTCAATACTACCCACTATAGGGGGAATGGGAAGGTGGAGGGGCAGTCTTTTAGCTGCTCCTTCATCACTCGTTCTCTATAAAATCGACATAAAATAGTAACCAACAATCGGCTAAAAATCACTAACACTGAGTAGTCCAGTAGGCACTCATCAACTATAATATGAACATAAATAAGGACAAAGAAAGGGAAAGGGTAGTGTGGAAAATAACGAAATCTTTGCAACAGTTAAAATGAATAGCCATCGAAAAAATATTAATCTGAACAACCAAAATCATGAAAAATAATGTTTTAAATAATATGTAAGAATTAAGTAAATTATTTAAGTTGAAACGGAAAATATGGGCAGAACGTTGCGCAAATTTTCAAAAATAATCAAAATACTTATCATGAAACCATAAAATAAGGGCGGATCGCTATTCAAATTTTCCGAATCGATTAAAATACTTATCAACGATAGCAGAATAAAAGTAGAATACGGCTCAGTAATTGATAAGATATCGGATAAGACCGTAAAATAAGGGCGGAACGCTGCTCAAATTTTCCAAATTATTTAACATATTTCAGCGAATACTGTAAGGAAAAGGTGGAACGCGGCTCAATTGTTGGTATGATAATCCGATAAAATCGAAAAATAAAGGTGGAACGCTGCTAAAATTTTTTCGAATTAACAAAAATACTTTATCGAAAATTATAAAATAAGGATGGGTTACGGCTAAACTTTTATATAGGTAAAATATTTTCATAAAGCTGAGGAAGAAGGACGAATCCCTACAAAATATTTGATAATAATAATGATAATAGTAAGGATAATGGTAACTATAATAATAATAATAATTATAATAATAATAATAATAGTAATAATAATAATAATAAATATAATGGTAATGGTAGTAATAAGTATAATTATAAATGTAATAGCGGTAACAATTCATAAAAGTAATACATATAATGGTAGCAATGATAATGCTAGTAATAATAATAGGGAACATTGCAGTTATAACAGGGATAAGGGTAAGAGAGATACTGTGTGGAAATTTAGCATGACGAAGGGTTCACAGGCCATAGAAAAGTCATCAACACGAACAACGATAAGAAGGACTAATCAAGTGGGTATACAGATGAATTATATAACAGAACGGATTTATATTTGAAGGAGATGAGAGAACAATGGAACCTAAAATTCGAAAAGCGAGCACAGGTCTTCTATCGGCAACTCGTTGGACCCATGGATCGTTCGTTCAATTATAGCATTAGCAATAGCGCTCACTTTTTGCGGACGATCTACCTACTCGAACACAGTTCCAACGTTGCTTAGCAACGGGTGCCGAGTGGTAAGCAAAATATATTTGTATGGGGTTGTCTGGGTAACAACCATATAGTTTCAAAATATCAACACCCAGAAACCCACCAATATTAATAATAATAATAATAATAATAATAATAATAATAATAATAATAATAATAATAATAATAATAATAATAATAATAATAATAATAATAATAATAATAATAATAATAATAATAATAATAATAATAATAATAATAATAATAATAATAATAATAATGATAAATATAATGGTAATGGTAGTAATAAGAATGCTAATAATAGTAATAGCAGTGACAATGGATTGGAATAATACATATAATAGTAACAATGATAATGCTAGTAACAATATTAGTGGACATAGTAGTTATAATAGGGATTAGGGTAAGAGAGATACTGTGAGGATATTTAATACAACAAAGGGTGTACAAAATCAATAATACGGACAACGACCTAAGCGAATGGACATAAAGATAAATGATATGAGAGTATAGAGTAACAATTGAAGGAGATAGGAGAATAATGGGACCTAAAAATCAAAAGCGAGCATAGGCCTTCTATCGGCAGCTCGTTGGACCCATGGATCATTCGGTCAATTATAGCATTAGTAATAGCGCTCACTTTTTGCGGACGATCTACCTACTCGATTACAGTTCTAACGTTGCTTAGCAACGGGTGCCGAGTGGTAAGCGAAAGAATATTTGTATGGGGTTGTCTGGGTAACAACCATATAGTTTCAAAATATCAACACTCAGAAACTCACCAAATGTAAGACAAAGTGCAACTATTCTTCCAACCTTAAAAATAACCCTATGCTAAAAAGATAGATAAAGAAACAAAATCATACTTCCTGGATGGTTAACGATGTGGTGGCTTTTGCTCGGTACTGATAGGAGGGAATTTTATATAAATGGTTAAGTGAAGAGCTAATAATCCCTATACAGTACGCGCACAACAAATTGCAACCACTAGACACCCGTCAAAAAGATGACGTTGGAGATGTGTACTAGTGTGTGGAAGGTTAGCAAAAGGTCAGCCTCTCTACAAAGACTGCTAATGCCCTAATATTCCTTGGGTTCATGGACTACCATAGAAGGTTTAATGTCCGAATCATTTTAGGCCCACCTTAACTACCCCTTTAGTAACCTTGGAACAATATAACTCTAGTTGTAAAATAACAAAATCATAAAGTTTAGAGAAACAAGAAACTACTAATTCAAATTACAATCAATAATCAACTGTACATAAATTACAAAAAAAATTAGTCAAGGTCAAATAGATGGGTGAACTGTCCTAATAACCGAGCCTCTTTCAATTTGCGGTTTCGGGCCCTCTCGTGCTTGCCAGGTCTTGATTTTACCGAAGGTGGTCGTTTTCGAACCGGCGCAGTAACTAAATTCGTCGGTTCCGGTGGTGGTGTGGATGTTGATGCCCTTACTTCTACGACGAAGATGTCCTCGGTTGGGAACAATTTGGATTCCACGTTTGTCAGTTTCGAAGTGATGTCATTCTTTATCTCTAGTTGGGCTTCGAGTGTTGCTATCGTGCAAGCCTGTTTACTAATTTATATCTTCAGGGCTCTTGAGAGAGTGAGCTCATCTTCGTATAAACGTTTCATCTGGGCTATCTATTGATGCAATTTCTTTGCCTCATCCGGGCTGATCCATGTTTTTTCCATGCGTCTACATCGCCGAACGAGGGACTCTGCGCGCTGAGATTGGTTCATAGTTTCCTCATGATACTTAGCTACGTCCTTCCGAAACTTTTCAAAGCCTGCTTTGGTATGTTGCACTATTTTATTTAATATATGTTCTAATTACGTGAGAAATAATCATTTAAAAATTATCATGGGATAATAAGGTTAAAATTGTATTTGCTTATTAGTTTATTTCTTTCTTCAGAATCGAATGGGTTTACGATGGCATTTATATTTCACTATTTTCGCTGTTACACAACCAGACTAGGGCTCATCAGTACCCTCAGTGACTTTCGCTATTACAGTTGAAAGACCTTGAAGCCCCAATGATGCGTAATCAGTAGCGAACGATGAACACTATTACCATTGAGGTATAATTCATGTTTTAGTAGGGTCACAAGAATATTCATATATAAATGGTTGTCAATTCGCTTGAACGTAAGCATATTCATCCGGTTGCTCACCTGCTCGAAGGGTTATAGGTCGTAATGAAATCGTAAGATAGCATGTGATAATAAAGAGGTCCATTTTAGTTATTTGTGTTACCGTTTAGATTTATCAATCTACTATTCTATGAATGTGATTAAATAGAAGGGTAACCTTGATATCGGGAATACGACAAGAATCTCCTTGTTACGTTTAAAAGTTTACACTCAAAAATCGCAGTAATATTAATCTAATTAGATTGACAGTAACGACAGGGCAGAGATAGCAATCGAAATCAATGGTCCAAGTAAATGATTATAACTACAATAATATTAAGGATAATAGTAACCGCAATAATAACGATAACCTCCATTATTATCGCAACAATGATACTGAGAATGATAAAGATAATTGGGGTAATAAGGATGCTAATAGTAATAATAATAACTCTGTCAACAAAAAAATTAATGTCCGTAATAATCTTAATAGTAATTTTTAACAACAATAACAACAATAACCATATCCACAATTATAATAATCATAATTTTAATGATGAAAAAATAATAATAAAGATCGTAATATTAATAATCATAATAATAATAATAATAATAATAATAATAATAATAATAATAATAATAATAATAATTATAATAATGATACTAATATTAGTTCTAATAATAATACTAATAATGGTAATAATAATTTCGATCATAGTCATAGTAATAAATAATTTTAATAAATTCATAATAATGATAATAGTGGCGAAAATAATAATTTTAATAATAGTGATAACAATAATAGTAAGCTTAATAACATTACTTTGACATGTCGATAATAACAACAGCAAAAATCTTATTAATAATAATAATAGTAATAATAAATGAGAATAATAATAACATTGAAATAAGTAGTGTAATATGAGGACTATGCCCCGTGGATATTTGGTTTGAAAAAAAACAGAGACCCCTTCTAAAATTTTTTTTTCGGGGGAGGGGGGGTTTAATTTTTAAATTATTTGTTTTAATAAATGAAATTTTTTTTAAAACTATTTGTATTAATGAATGAAATTTTTTTTTAATTATTGGTTTAAATTAATGAATTTTTATTTAATATAATTTTTTGTTTAAATTGGTGGGTTTCTGGGTGTTGATATTTTGAAACTATATGGTTGTTACCCAGACAACCCCATACAAATATTATTTCGCTTACCACTCGGCACCCGTTGCTAAGCAACGTTAGAACTGTAATCGAGTGGGTAGATCGTCCGCAAAAAAATAGCGTTATTGCTAATGCTATAATTGACCGAACGATCTCTGGGTCCAACGAGCTGTCGATAGAAGACCTGTGCTCGCTTTTGATTCTTAGGTCCCATTACTCTCCTATCTCTTTCAAATGTTAACCTATACTCTCATATAATTCATTGTTATGTCCATTCCCAAAGTCCTTCTTATCGTTGTCCGTGTTGATGATTATTCTTTGGCCTGTACCCCTTGGTTAGGTTAAATATTCTCACATTATCTCTCTTACTCTTATCCCTATTTTAACTACTATGCTTCCTATTATTGTCATTAGCATTATCATAATTACTATTATATATATTACCTTTCTTAATTGTTACTACTATTACCTTTATTATTATTTTTATTACTATAACTACCATTATATTTATTTTTATTACTACTATGATTATTACTACTATTATTATTATCATAATTATTATCATCATTAATACAAATACCATGATTATTATTATTATTATTATTATTATTATTATTATTATTATTATTATCATTATTATTATTATTATTATTATTATTATTATTATTATTATTATTATTATTATTATTATTATTATTATTATTATTATTATTATAATTATTATTATTATAATCACCATTACCTTAATCATTATCGTTATTATTATTAAGATTTTGTAGGGATCCGTCCTTATTCCTCAGCGTTAAATTTTTTTTATTGATATACAACATTAGCCGTAGTCCATCTGTATTTTTCGGTTTTCGATAAAGTATTTTTGTAAATTCGAAAATTTTAGCAGCGTTCCGCCCTTATTTTACGGTTCATCCCTATTCTACAGTTTTCGACAAAGTATTTTCATTGACTCGGAAAATTTGAGCAGCGTTCCACCCTTATTTTACACATTCCATTTTTACGTTACTATTTTTGTTAAGTATTTGAATTAATTCGGAAAATTTGAGCAGCGTCCCGCCCATATTTTCCGCCTCAACTCAAATTAATTTATTTAATTCTTATTTAAAAACATTATTTTTCATGATTTTGGTGGTTCGGATTAATCTTTTTCCGATGGCTATTCATTTTAACTGTTGCAACGATTTCGCAATTTTTCTCGCTACCCATTCCCTCTTTTTGTCCTTAAGATCTATGTATGTTCATTTCATAGTTAATGAGTGCCCACTGGACTACTCGGTGTTAGAGATTTTGAGCCGATTGTTGTTAAAAATTTATGTCAATTTTACAGGAAACGGATGACGAAGGAGCAGCCAAAGGGCTACTCATTTACCCTCCAATTTCCCCTATGTACGGATAATATTGACGTTCCGATCCCTGCGTTCCGCACGCCGGGTCTTCACGGGCACAGATCATCGGCGGTATTTCACGCACTTACACGAATCTGAATACTGTATATGATTTTATTAAGTTGTGATGTGTCTTTGGCTGTGGGCCACCAAAAATAAAATAATAGAAAAAATAAATTACCACATGAATTAGGCAAAAGTCTCGACGCATAAACTGTATATTTGGCATTCATATAAACAAATTTTGAATCTGGCATCGATGTACATAAACCAAAATAACATAACTGTAGATTAACAATCTGAAAATATTGCTGCAAAACATAACTGTAGATTAATAACCGGAAAATATTGCTACAAAACATAACTGTAGATTAATAACCTGAAAATATTGATAACTGTAGATTAATGATCTGAAAATATCTAAAAAAAAAATCACACAACAAAGTAAGATTTATAAAAAATGTGCATCTTAAATTTGGTTGAAATTAATACTACAAAGTAGTAGTTGAAAATTTGGGAAAACACATCAGTATTTATACCTATAATTTGGCCTTAACCTTGCGTGTTAGTTTTATTGCGATTAAACAAAATTCGACTTTGAAATTATTTGTGTTATCTAAATTAAATTTTTATTTATTTCTTAATTTAAATTGGTAATTTATTTTTAACATTTTTAAATAAATTTATTCAACCAAAAAATATTTTATTTTTATTCCTTTAATTCATTAATTTTTACTTTTATATAAATGGTCATTTTACGGTCAAATTTTCTTGTTATTATGTTATTTTTTATGTAAATTTCATGCGGTTCTTGATGCATTTTGTATTTATTTTATTTTACTTTTATGTTTTTGATTTTATATTTATTTATATTCTCTCAGATTTTAAAGTGTTTAGTTAGTGTTGTCTATTGTATTTTAAGTTATCTTGGTGCTGAGTTTTTGTGCTGTATTACTGATCCATTTAAACAATTCTCAAGGGTATTTGTGTGCTGGCCCAACAAAATGTTCAAATTTAAAATTTTTAAAATTTTTTTAATTCATGATAAAAAAGTCTAACTATTTTTTCTCGATTAAAAAGCCTAAAAAATAAAAATTGGCTTAAATCGTCTATAATTGGTCGTACTATAGTGAGGAGTATTTTCGAATAAAATTGGCTCAAACCCGATTAAAGAACCTAAAAATATCGAATAAAAAGCCTAAGTATTTTTTCATACTTAAAAACCCATAAAAATAAAATTGGCTCAAATCGCCTGTCGACTAAAAATCATGAATTTTTTATTTTTATTTACTTTAATTATTTGTTTAAGTCAATAATATTATTTATTTATATTTTGATTATATTATTATTATTAAATTTAATTGTTTGTTTTAATCAAGTCAATTATATTATTTTTAAATTATGTTATTATTAAATTAAATTGTTTGTTTTAATGAAGTGAATTAAATAATTATTTCTTATTTTCATTTAATTATTTATTTAATATTATTATTATTTTTATTTAATTAATTATTTATTTTATATTATTATTATTTTATTATTATTAGCATTTTTTTTTATTTTAAAATTTAATTGTAAGTCTATTAATAATTTTTCAATGTAAAAAAGATAAATCATCGATAAATTTTGAATTGTAAAAATAACAAACTTTCAATCCATACAAATATTTTTATTGACAATAAAGATTAAATAAAAAAGATTAATTTTTATTTCAAATCAAAAATATCCGAGTAATATGCTTTACGCATTTCGGGCAACAATATATAGATTGTTTGGGCATGTTTGAAATCGTGGCAACATGGACATCCATTTGAACATGTTACTCTCATACTATCTTTACAAACAATGCAATTTGCAACACATCGGTCACCAGATCCCTGAACGTTGTCATAGTGAATCTCGAGAAGTTCTTCAATGTTAATCCCTGTGAAATGGTAAATTTTTGTTGCGAGAAACTCTGGTGTGCAATAATCCAACGTATTTTTAATTCTTGGATAAAGTTCCTGAATTTTCTTTAAAATTACTTCAAAGAGATAAACTAAATAATAAAATAAAATACATATTTAAATATACATGATTTACCTTTTGACATAAATTTTCCAAAATCGATTGTTACAGTGATTGATTGAATTTGTAAATCATGTATATTATATTTCAAATCCCCAGTCTTTAGAGGTTGCTTATATCCCAATACCCGACATTTCCCCGATCTGAAAAATATTATCGGATACTTACCTGATTGATCTACAACTTCCTGTGGTTTTCCAAATGGGAATTTCATATCAGGTTTACAATATCTTCCTTTATAATTTATGTTATTCAACAGTTTCAAATAATTTCAATTCAAGTAATTCTAAAAATTAAAACAAATATAAACAATTAAATAAATAATTAATAATAAAATGAAATTAAGAAATGATGCTGTATATCAAGTAGTTGGACCAAGTGGTTGTGGAAAGACTTTATTTGTATGCAATTTATTACAATCGAACTTGTTCAAACTCAACAAAATATATTGGCATAGAGGAGCTGACGAAGAACATGGACTTACTCAAAATCAATTCTGTAAATTGAAAATGACAATAATTAAAGGATTTGATAAAAATTGTTCATCTAGATTACATCAAGGCGATGTTATTATTATCGATGATCTATACCAGGAAGCTAATAAAAAAAGGAGTTTAATAATTTATTTACAAAAATATATTGACATGTTGGAGTTACTGTTATTTTCATTACTCAAAACTTGTTTCATCAAGGGAGCGGTCATAGAACTCGTAATTTAAATGTACTTGGTTATTTTTAAAAACTCTCGAGATGCAACCATTATAGATTTTCTTGCTAGACAAGCTTATCCCAATGATAGAAAATTTTTAATTGATTAGTTTCAAGATGCAACAAAGGTTCCCCACGGATATTTGTTCTTTGACTTCTCAGAACAATGTCCTGATAAATTACGTATTAGAACTGATATTTTCAATGAGAAAGGTGTTACGATTTATAAACAAAATTGAAATCTGAAAATAATTACTTGAAATGACGTTTAAAAACGTAATTGTTCAACGTGAAAAATCAACAAAGAAAAAAGTTACAAAGAAAAGGGTTACTAAACGTAAAATAATAAAAACGAGTAAGAAGATTCTTAAAGATAAAAAGTGGATTAAAATATAAACAAAACAACTAGATGAAAAATGCATTTAATATGAAAGTTGAACGTAGTCTACCATACTTTAATGCCTTGATGAAGGCTCCTAATAATAAAAGAATGAATATTTTACAGAATTTTCCTTCATTTGTTATAGATGATCTAGTTGAAGTTATTGTTATTGTAGTTCGTGGTAATGTAAACATTACTAAAGTTAAAAAACTTGTTTTACAAAAGCATAAAAGATCACTTTTATCTTTAGTAAATACTAAGAATCGTCGTCTGATGAGAAAAATAATATATAAACAAAATGGTGGATTTTTGGGGGCATTAATTCCAATAGTATTATCCGCAATAAGCGCAATTTCATATTTAACTTCTTAATGGGTACCAAGAATTCATTACCGGATAAACATAATTTAGATTTAAATATTTTGACAACTTGTTATAATAATGAAGGAAACATTAACCAAAAATCGAAACACAGTGAAAAAGCTCAAAAAAGTATGGACAGACCCAAAACATCCCGCTGGTTTTGGTGGAGTAAGAAAACTGGCAAAGGAAGTAGTAAATTCAAAGAAAGAAACTCAGAATTGGTTATCTGGGCAAATTACGTACAGTTTAAATAAACCAATGTTGAAGAAATTCAAAACCCGTAGTTATAAAACAATGGGAGTTGATGATTTATGGCAAATGGATTTGATGGAAATTATACCATTCTCTAAAATTAATAAAGGATACAAATATATTTTGACATGTGTTTATATATTTAGTCGATTCGCTTGTACTATTCCAACAAAAACCAAATCGGTCAATGAAATGGCTGAAGCAATCAAGGAATTATTTATTGATGGCAAGCCTCGTAATTTACAAACTGATTTAGGTATGCAATTAAATAAATAAATTAAATTAAATTTATTCTCGAGGTAAAGAATTTTATAATAGTAAAGTTAAAGAAATTATCAAAGGAATAAATCATTACTCTGTAGTAGTGGGATGTGTCACATCCAGCACATGTCACATCCAGCACAGTACCCACCCCGCTGAGAGAAAATTTTTCTAAGTCCAAAAGTCCAAAAAAATTTTAAGACAAAGACAATGACTCATTCAAGGTCATTGAAACAAAGACCATGACTCATTCAAGGTCATTATTATTATTACTTATTATTATTATTAATATTATTAATATTATTATTTTTATTTTTATTTTTATTAATATTTTTTATTTTTATTATTATTATTATTATTATTATTTTTATTATTATTATATTTATTATTATTATTATTATTATTATTATTATTATTATTTTTATTATTATTACATGTTTTAATTTTTATTACAAGTTTTATTTATTAAGATTATAATTTTTATTATTATTATTACATGTTTTAATTTTTATTACAAGTTTTATTTATTAAGATTATAATTTTTATTATTACATGTTTTAATTTTTATTACAAGTTTTATTTATTATTAATATTATTATTTTTATTATTATTTTTATTATTATTTTTATTAATATTTTTTATTATTATTATTATTAATATTATTATTTTTATTATTATTTTTTATTATTATTATTATTAATATTATTATTTTTATTATTATTATTATTAATATTATTATTTTTATTATTATTATATTTATTATTATTATTATTATTATTATTATTTTTTTTTATTATTACATGTTTTAATTTTTATTACAAGTTTTATTTATTAAGATTATAATTTTTATTATTACATGTTTTAATTTTTATTACAAGTTTTATTTATTAAGATTATAATTTTTTATTATTATTATTACATGTTTTAATTTTTATTACAAGTTTTATTTATTATTCTTTTTATTATTATTTTTATTTATTATTATAAATATTATTATCATTATTTTTCTACTTTTTATTAATAATACATATATATATATATATATATATATAATAAAACAAATACATAAAAACAACTATATAAAAAACATCTATATACAAACAACTATATATAAAAAACAACAACTTCATAAAAAGTAAATCAATTATTAATAATACAATTAAACAAATATCAAGTTTTATTTCACGTTTCTTCACGCTTGGCATTTGATTATGAAAATATTGATAATAATAATAATAATAATAATAATAATAATAATAATAATAATAATAATAATAATAAAATAATTATAACAAATGAAAATACCAAAGAGAAATTTTCACAATTTTTATTTTTATATACAAATTTGTTAATAAATATCAATAACATTGTCAAATATCTCATCAAATTGCTGATTGCGAACTGCTGGATCGGTTTCAGGCATTATTATATTACCTCCAACATCAAGGACATGAACCCCTCTATAATGATTATATGCAAAACTCGAGTTTTTCCCTACCGAAGCATTCTTATCGTCATGATTATTTAATGCTATTTTAGAATTTTTAAAAGTGAACAGCTGGTGATTTCGGGTTCCTATCCTAATTTGAGGTACCGACATAATAGTATTGTTATTATAACAATTCAAATATGATTGGTGTTTAATGTCGGTACCCAGTAATTTTACACCCTTAGCTCGCATTGTTGATTTATTTCCTAGCAAGCTATAACATTTAGGGCGCAAGAAAACCCACTCGCTATATCCTAACCCTTTACTCTCATCCTTGAACTTGCCAATAACCGAGTCAAGTCGTCTAGAGTATAAAGGATGAGAAGGATCATAATTTGATGTATCTAACAAATCATCCGAAATCATCGCTTTTAATAAAATTTCTAATTTTAAATTTTTTATCTCCAAAAAGAAGCTATCTGTATCACCCGCTACTAGATTGATATCACAATTATAAATATCACGATATTTTTGTAACTCAACATACTGTAACTGGTACATCCGTAGTTTAGATAAATCTAGAACTGATTGACCGATATAACTAGGTCTATCCAAACATATTGAGTCCTTATTAAGATGAGCGGCAAAAAGATCATCAGTAATCTCTATTGTTTTTCTAAATGCCGGTTTTGACGAATATGTAATTAACTTTTCAGCTGAATTACATAATCGCAAATTCATCCTCTTTTTAAGGTTCTCAACAGATTTACCATACAATTTAAATAAATCTCTATATAATTCACTAACTGCATTTGCACGCAAGTTAGTGTTTTTATCGATATAATGTTTAAAAATAGGAGCTTGCTTGTATTTAATAGCTCTATGTATATGTGTAACCTTAGCCCCAAGAGAAAGATAAAGCCTGAGAAGCCTCCAATGAAGAACATAGTTCTTCTTAGGATAATGCGTTAGCATTAACTTCTCAACTTTTGAATTTGATGGGCACATCTTTTCCGGTCCAATCGGAAAGTCATTTAAAAAATCATGTAAATTATCTGGAATCTCGATATCAACTTCCATAGTATATCCATATGGAAAGATTTCAATATCCACAACATTCACACATTCATTCAAAACCTCATCCAAACCATCATACACCCAAGTAAAATCAGCGTAAGGAAGACTTTGGCTGAGAGCCCAACCATACAGATTATTTATATCTATGTACAATAATTCTGTATCCTCCGAAGCAGCAATGTAATGTTTGTTAACAAATGTTAACCCACCCCGTAATCCACCTTCGTAAAAATTGAACATTTCCATGTCCTGTAAAAGTTCAATGGGTTCCGTTAATGTCATAAGCGCTGAAGCCCATGACATACCCGGAATGCCATAAAAGTTTAGAGGTTCAAGACCATTGTAAACAATAGGCTTGGCACGGAATTGTTGAAAATAGTCCGTAAGGAGGAATACATCAAGTTTAAGGTAAATTAACATATAATCACGCAAAGTCCTACAGTTTTGCTGCGTCCAGATTAGTTGTGCCCTATCGTACTCATCTTCACTTACGCCCTCCCAAATTGGAGGCAACTCATAAGTAGTCTCAAGAACTTTCTCCGAAACAGCAAAATTATACGGAAAAATACCTTTACAGTCGACTATAGAACCTTGAAAGACAGACGAAGTCAATGGAAGAGAAGTTAGCGTTTTCACAGCCTTAGCTAACGAACAATTAACAAATTGCATACTGTCGATAAAGCGAACAGCCAATTTGTTAATGTGAACAATTAATGAAATAAATTTTTCTGTAGAGGTCGGTATGATATCTAAATTCCATGAAGGAAAGCGATCGAGACCATATTTTAAAATATGGTGAAGGTCATACCCTCTTAAATTATGAAAGACTATAGGTAGTAACCGATAAATCCTACGAGCTATATTACATTTTTGGCAAGCTGCCCTAGATAATTACCAGTAAAATGGCAATGATCTCTAACCGGATTTACAATCGGTTTTTTACATAAATAACAGGTTCGACAAGATTTAAACTGTCGAACCTCACTGAAAGACATAGGCCCTATCAATTTATCACCTTCCGAATCATAGTACGGAATAACAATTTCAGTTGCAATTTCCTCAATTTTCTTAAGAAAATCAGGAATGCAATCAAGTCCGTAAAAGTAATAATATGATTTTGTGTTAGTATAATTATTAATTAATAAAAGGCCTGCTGCAATAGGCATATGAATTTGATGATGTCTATCATCAGGAGGTAAAACCGATTCAAAATCGGCATAAATCACAAAAGGTGGGGTGATATGTTTAGAATAATTTAGGAATTCTAAATTTTTGTTTACGGGGAGCGTGTATAGGGTTGTGCCAGTCTGATTTTTGGCGCATAATGCAACATGTGTATTGAATGCATTATCTAATCTAAACCCATTAAGGCAATGTGGACACCAACGACATCTAATTTGAATGTTACAGTCAGGGTTTTGATGGCAATTCATTAACCAGTTGATATTGGTCACAGCGGTATAATGATATCTATCATTATTTTCAATTAGTAATAAATAAATAGGGTTTCCGTCAGTGACTTTGATTCTATGTATCAAACTTAAATGAGGATGGTGAAAGACATAATTATCTGGAACCTCATCAATTATAACAGTTGGTGTGTACGAAAACACATTTATTGCTAATTTTAAAGTCGAATTTTTCTTTTCGAACTTTGGGATGTTTATTAATTTCATGGGACAATCCGTGATCTCATCGTACTCTAATTCGTCTAAAAACTCTGTATATTTAGAGACTCTTTGGGGGTTTTCACCAATTATATCTTTCTTTAATAAATAAAGAATAGAGTAAAGGAAGCACTTGTCGTCATTGTTTTTTATATTTACTATGGCTCCTTTATTTTTCAATGCAGAAGGGGTTTAAATATATTTATGTCCAGACAAACGATTAATAGGAGCATATTTTGTTAAAATAAAGTGAATTTCCATAATATTAATAACACGCCATCCACTGCCTAAATGGGTGAATTGTTCTATTTTTTCATTAAGCTTATTAAACCCTTCGCTTAAAAAGTTATCTGAAAATGTCTCCGCATTATTCGAAAAATAATTGTCACGGATCTCGCCATCTTTTTCAAATTTAATTAATATCGCGAATTGAATTTTAACGCTCCCCATTTTATTTATCTCAAAAATTAATTTATTACTGATTCGCTCAGTTAAAGTTACTGTAATTAGTTGCGCGTTAGATATATCAAAACGTAAAGTTTTGATAGCGACATTTAAATTTACTGAAATGTTCGGCTCATTCTCTAATACAGAACCTCCGAATTGTATAATATTTTCATTATTTATAGTAGGTATAGTATTTTCATTAATTATAATAGGTATATTATTTATAATATTTTCATTATTTATAGTATTTTCATTAATTATAATAGGTATATTATTTATAATATTTTCATTATTTATAGTATTTTCATTATTTATAATAGGTATATTATTTATAATATTTTCATTATTTATAGTATTTTCATTATTTATATTATTTACATTATTTATAATATTAGAGTCATCATCATCACTGATTTCGATGACTTCTTTTTTAATTATTTTATTTGGAATATTAATTTTAATAGGTGCAGCAGGTCTTTTATTCTTTTTATTTGATGTTTTTTTATTTTGTAGTATATTCAAAATATCGACGTTATTTTTATTAATTTTCTTAAACATATTTATTTTACTCGACTTGAAAGAATTTAAATGAACCCCATGTTCCCTATAAAATTCTTTATATTTAATGTTCTGGGATGTTTTGCATATGGCGCAGATAAAAAATTTGATGCCATTAAATCTATGGCGGTAATATTTTTTCATTTCTTCATGGCAACTTTCATTATGTTGCAATGATGAGATGCAATATCTCGGATAAAAAGTGCCTAATAAAAATATTAAATTAAAAACCTATATAAAGTAACTATGATATAAAATATCTAATAATTCTAATAAATAAAACCTTAAATACAATAATATTTGCATGCTCACTGCAAACTATTAAATATGATATAAAATAATTCTAATAAATAAAACCTTAAATACAATAATATTTGCATGCTCACTGCAAACTATTAAATAAAATATCTAATAATTCTAATAAATAAAACCTTAAATACAATAATATTTGCATGCTCACTGCAAACTATTAAATATGATATAAAATAATTCTAATAAATAAAACCTTAAATACAATAATATTTGCATGCTCACTGCAAACTATTAAATATGCTATAAAATATCTATTAAAATAATTCCTATATAATTCATATATAATTCAATTACGTAAGATCTATAATAAAAAATGCCTATATAATTCAAAAACTATTTGTTCAACTATATTTGTTTATAATTTATTATGTTAATATATGTTTCAGTAATAATACTTTTTTAAAATATATTATAAATTAATGATATTTGAAGTATTATTAAAATAATACTTTAAATTTCATCAATTTAAAAATATATTTATCATAAAACTTTTGAATTAAATAGATCCTTATTATAAATTTATTATAAATTTATTATAAATTATTATAAATTATTGATATTTGATGTAATATTTTAATAATACTTCAAATATCATTAACTTAATTTCGATAAATAAAAATAAATAAAAAAACTAACATTTATCTCCTGATTCCGACGAATCATCATCCTCTATAGAAGAGAGGTCCTCCATATCTTCCCCAGTAACGATGGCATCTCCAAAAACGGTGGCATAATTATTGTCATCCCCAGAAATGGGGGCATCTCCAAAAACGGTGGCATAATTGTTGTCATCCCTAGAAATGGGGGCATCTCCAAAAACGGTGGCAATATGATGAGCATCTGCATCCAAATCAACTAAAATGTTTTGTTTTTAAATATATAATAAAATTAAATTAAAATTTACCATCTTCGATAATATCGTCTTCGCTATCGCTGATAACAATTGTATCTTCGATTAAAATAACTTCTAAAATAATTTATAAATAAAACATATATAAAATTAAAATTTACCATCATCTTCGATAATAATAACCTCATTTTCACGATCTAACTGATCTTGTATTTCTGTTAATGTATATCAATCTAGAAAAATATAATAATAAAATTAAAAATTAATAAAAAATCCTTACCAGTTTCATTCTCGAGAATACTTCTTAAAATATTATTGTTCATTTTGAAAATAGCGCTTCAGAAATTTTTAAAATAATTGTGACAAATTCTACATTTGTCAATGTTTATAAAGAGAATAATATTTTCAGGATTTAGCCAATCACATTTAAGCAATACACACATATAGGTGAGAGATTTTTAGACATGTTTTCTTTGTAAAACACATGCAGTCTACACTGTGACTGCATGCGTTCTTTGTCAATCACATACATTGAGTTTGCATGTGTTTTCTTTGTAAATCACATACATTGAGTTTGCATGTGTTTTCTTTATTCAATTTTGTGTATGCATGCACTTATCATGTGATGATCACGCACTTATAATGCACTGTCTTTGTGATCACGCACTTATCATGCATAGTCTTTGTGATGATGCATTAGCTTATCTTTAATTAAACACATAATAATAATATTTATAATAATAATAATAAAAATAATATTAATAAAAATAATATAAAAATAATAATAATAATAATATTATAATAATAATAATAAAAATAATAATAATAATAATTATAATAATAATAATAATAATAATAATAATATTTATAAAAATAATAATAATAATAATAAAAATAATAAAAATAATAATAATAAATATAAATATTAATAGTTAAAACATAACAATAAACATTAATACATTTATTAATCATCAAATCTCTTGGATAATAACCAAGCTAAACAATGTTGACCACATGTTAAGGTCCATGGTTTTTGATACATAGTTTTATTATAGACAATAGGTTTACCCATTGTTTGCAGTTTCGAAACCATTAAAGCCGGATAATAGAAACCCATAGGATCAAATACAAATATCTTGCTAGGTTTCATATATATTGCTAACCAATGTTCTCCACCGAGATGAGATGATTGAGTATTGACGATTATGGCTTGATTATTACCTAAATATGGAATTTTATCAAGAGGAAAAACCCCTAAAAATTCATGTCCTAGTATTTGTTTTCCAATTCGATAGACCTAAACAGAACTACATCAATAATATTAATAATACATTTAAAAACTTACTCCATGACAAATTATCATAAATTATCTATACATTTATACCAACATTTTCAAATCAAAAATGTTTGAACTCTGTTCAAACCAACACTGTTCTGTTTGCAGTTATTTGAACCTCATTTTCAAATACTCCATATATTGCAACATGTACCGGTTCAGTTGTAGCTTTAGCAAACTTTATATCTAATCGTAAATTACCATTTTGAGGTAATTGACTCTGATTTAAATCAAATCGGGTGCCAAAACAAATGTGAAGAATGGATATTTGCTTTTAAAATCTTCAAGAGTTATACCACAATTAAGGTTTTTATCCAAATAACCCATATTTCTAACTATACTCTGCAAATATGTAGCACAATAATTATCATTTTCGAAATCTTGAGTATATGTTTCTCTATAATCACTATTTTTCGATAAAGTTAGCGATGTTACACCAAAGTTTTTGAAAATTGAGCTCGATGTTAAGTATGATCCATTATATTGAGATTCACTTTGAAATGTTACCAATATAAAGTTGGGCATTCTTCTATCTCCAAATATTTGTTCCTTATAGAAAGAAGCTGAACCTTTAGCAATAGCAAATTGAACAATTTCCTTTGTTTTCAATGGATATATTGCATGCTTAGAATTAAGCCCCAATTGATGACCGGCTAATACAGAAGGCTCAACCCGAACTCTTCTCACCAATAATTTTGCATCAACTAATTGAAGAATTGGTGCGGTGGTGGCACTTGTTAGTGATAATGCCGAATCAGATCTTTTCAATCTAATGTGTACATTAACACCTGGGAGTAAATATTTCGGTTGATCCATAAAATCGATTTGTAATGATGAGCACATGGTAAATAATTTCGATCCTTTAATCCACTTTTTCCTATCGTCATCACTACCATAACCCATAGGAGTTAAACATGTATTTTTAGTATCACTATTGTAATTTATAATAGTTTCTATTAGAGCTTTGTGAATATATGTACTGTTTCCACCCTCAATCTTGATATTATTAAATCCGAGAACTGCATCTTTAAAAAGTGTATGAAACAAGAAATTGTTTGGTATTACATCACTAGGTTCACCCAACGGTTTTCTATCTTTATCTACAACTTTGATCTGAACAGTTAACAATGTATCATTCAAATCTAAATATTCAGTTTGGGAACCATTAATATAAAATTCAATATCGGTTCTACTATCCATAATAGAATTCATCGGGAATACATCTTCAAAGGCCCCCATTTCAATTACTGCTTGGGGAGATGGTCTATCAAATAAACACAATTCAGATTTACCACAAATCATTTATGAAATATAGTTCCATGTTCTTTCATTCGTTTGTTTATATGTTTATGAAGTCTTTTACGTTTTTGAGCTGGCGCTTCGGGTTTTTGAAACATACCCGGTAGAACTTTCCCTAACTCGGATAATGCATTTGATTTCAGCGATGGTAATATTTTCTGCTCATTCATTATCACATCTTTAGCAGTTTTCATACCAAAACTACCAAGGCGTTTAAGAATAGGAAGTGCAAATCTACCAATTGTTCTCAACCTTCCTGATCCATACTGTTTACCAATAAAATACGGTAATTCACCACCACTTTGGCTACCACTATACATACTAATAATATCATTATTGGCCATCTAATTTACGAAAATGTAATGTCAAATGAGTTTTTGTATCTTTACTAAATTCAATAAATTTACCGCTATCATCACGAATATTTATTTCTATATTGTTTATACATGATGTTGATACCGGTAAATACATAGGATTATCGATATTTATATTGACAACTTCATCCTGGTCATGTTTATCAACCCAAACAGATTTCAATAGAGGAACCAAAGAATCACCAACAATTATAGGATCGATGATGTTAGTATATATGAACATTTGCCTATGAAGTTTTATTATTTTTGGTTTGCGTACACCAAAAGCACTTGTCCTATATGTTTGCTTATCTAATCCCAATGTAGTAGCCAAATTTTTATCAAATGTAACTTCACAAATGTTATTATTCAGACTGAATTTACATAATCCATCTTTAACAAATTCAATAGTTTTAAATATATGTAAACAATTGAATGAAATATATTTATGTAATTCTTCAAGTGTTTCAATATATAAATCATTAGTAAATGTAAATGTCTCTTCAACTTCATTAATATATGATAGTGATATTTTGATGTTTTCGATTGTTACACTTTTTTCATCAAATGTTTTGAAACGTATTAGGTATTCAGTACCAGGAACAACAATGCTAAGCTTATCACAACCCATTCGCTTGGCATCCTCAATACTTTCAAACTTTATTGTAAATGAACTATAATCACAACTAACATTCAATCCATCTTTGAAAAACATGCCACAATTTTCATCTAAAATCTGATTCGGAATATGACAATATCGTTCAAAATTATTGATTGAGAAAATACTACTACAGGTTTTGGGTACGTTTCTTGTAACTGATTTTACAATGACTATAAAATGGGAATGTATTGTACACAAATGTAAAGTCTTGCAAAGCAACTTCCCAATTTCCATGTAAATAAATGGGATTTTGAAGATCAACCATAAATTTACTTGCTTGATTTTCCGGATGGATTAGTGGGCAACTATTACTCGGTAAAATTGTATAGAAACTCATTTTACTAGGTCTTTTGATGATATCCATGAGGGTTTTTGATATCCATGCCATTTGACATAGTATTGTCTATCCTTACCCACCATTTTAGTTTTCAATATTTTCTGAATTCTGAACACTGTAGGTTTGGAAATAACTTGTAATTCCTGTTCATAGAATTTCCCTTGTATTAAATTGTTATCACTATCTTTAATAACATACATTACAGGACTCTGTTTAGTATTAATTTTAGTAATTTGAAATACCTCATCACTCCAATTACTATCGAAATTTTTGATGAAAGGTGAAGCAGATATTTTACTAATTCTAACGTGATCACCAACTTTATATTTTGGTTTTGTAGTAGCAACTGTTTTAGATCGTACTGATTTAGCTAATGTTTTCGAGCTGATATCTACGGGTCTCAAACCATTCAAACCTCGATGTGATGAATTATTATAATTAACAAGTATTTTCGGTAATACATTTATCCATATTTTATTACCTTGATGCACAAAATATTTCTTCAATCTATCCCTCAATGTCCGGTTAAATCTTTCAACATGTGCGGCTTTGTATTGAGAATGTACAGAATAATGATTTATTTTCAGACGATCCAGGATTTGCTTAACTTTACTATTGTAAAACTCCTTGCCTATAATAATAATAATAATAAGAATAATAAAAATAATATTAATAATAAAAATAATATTAATAATTATAATAATATTTATAATAATAATAATAATAATAATAATAATAATAATAATAATAATAATAATAATAATAATAATAATAATAATACCTAAATCGGTTTGCAAATTGTCTGGATGCTCATTTTTAAACATTGAGTTAATTGCTTTAGATATTTCCTCTGCAGATTTTGTCTTTGTTGGTACACTGCGAGAAAAACGACTGAAAACATCAATACACGTTAAAATATATTTATAACCCTTGTTAATCGTCGAATACGGTATCATCTCCATCAAATCCATTTGCCATAAATCATTAATACCGAATGTCTTATAAGCTCTTGTTGGAAATCTTTTCCGCATTGGTTTGTTTAAACTGTACGCAAGCTGATCTGACAACCACTTTTGCGTTTCCTTTTTCGATTTTGGGATTCTTTTCTTTAACTTTGCCACTCCACCGAAACCTGCTTCGTCTTCTGGGTTCGTCCAAATCTTCTCCATTACAACAAGATGATTTAAATTTTAATTTAACATTAGGTAATGATTGCCCCATCGTTTATTGTGATAATAATGATAATGCTAATGGTAACATTGCTCCAATAAAACCACCTTGTAGTTTATATATGATTTTTCTCATTTGCTTACGATTTTTATTATTTACTAGTGATAACAAAGGCTTACGATGTTTATTCAATACTAGTTTTTTAGAATTACTGATTTTAATTTTACCTCTGACTACTTTTAATAGAATTTTGAGTAAATCATCGACAACAAAAGTTGAAAAAGATTGTAAAATAGACATTCGTTTCATACTCGAAGCCTTTAACAATGCATTAAAATATGGGAAACTCCTATGATTTTTTACAATTTTAACTGTTTTCTTACTCTTTTTAATAATGTTTTTCGAAATAAGATTCATTGCAGGGTAATTCTCGGTTATTAGCTTTTTAGATGGTGTATAACTGGTTTTTGGTGGAACACGCTTCTTTTTAATACTTTGTCTAAGTTTTCGGATATTTTTAAGCCTGGATTTCATAAACATTTTTACATGTTAAAGTTTTCAACTTTGTTTATATACCATGGCACCTTCTTTATTGAAAATATCGGTTTTTACCCGTAAATCATCATTGCATTGTTGGGTGAAATCAAGAAATATATATCCATGTGGTGATTTTGTAGCATCTTGAAATGCACTGATGAGAAAATTACGATTATTAGGGTATGCTTGTCGAGCAAGAAAATCAATAACTGTTGCATCTCTAGGATTCTTGAAAATAACTAAATATTGAACATTTAAATTCCTTGTTCGATGTGCGCCACCTGATGAAATAGATTTTGAGTAATAAAGATCACAGTAACACCAACATGTCTACTGATTTTTGTGAATAAATTATTAAAATCCTTTTCTTTATTAGCTTCCTGATACAAATCATCAATAATGATGACATCACCTTTCCTTAAACGACTTGACCAGTTTTTATCGAAACCCTTTACTATTTTCATGTTTTTGAATTTACAGAAATTATCTTGAGTTAATCCATGTTCTTCATCTGCACCCCTATGCCAATAAATCTTGTTGAATTTTGTTTGAAATAAATTAGATTTCAGTAATTTACACACAAACATAGTTTTACCACTACCACTTGGGCCGACGATTTGATATACAGCATCATTTCTTAATTCCATTATTAATTTGTATAATTATAGGTTTTTGTTTATATTATATGATTTAATGAACTCTTCCTAAAAATTATATATATATATAGATTAATATTTCTTTATTGTTTAATTATGTTATCAAATATAAATTATAAAGGAACATTCGATGTATCAAAAATGACGTTTCCAAATGGTAAACCACAGCAAATTGTAGATAGGAGTGGAAAATATCCTATAATATTTTTCAAATCCCGCAAATGCAGAATCATGGGATGTAAGAAACCTTTAGATGTCAATAAATTACAATATAGAATAAAGGATATTAAAATACAGTCAATTACAGTTACCATGGATATAGGACAATCTATCAATCTATACAACATGTCAACAAAATGTCTTTGTATGTTCGAACCAGAATTATTTCCTGCACTGAGGCTTTTAAAATACAACCCAATGTGTGTTAACGTGTTTGCTAGTGGCAAAATAGTCATATTAGGTGTGCGAAATCTAGAGTACAAAAATATTGTTTGTGACATACAAAATGAAATCACCGGATTGGTCGATATCTGATTGGTTAATGATTGATTAAAACAACTTGATTATTCATTTTATTTCATTTTTAAAATGGAAAATATTATGTATGCTATGCCAAAGAAAAATATCGCTGAATACGGTAAATTTATCATTTTTATTTCATTTTTTATATTTTATTTAGACAAATATGCCCCAATGATAATCGATCGTATTATTTATTACTATCCTCAAATAAAGGAGATTTTGAAGAATCAAGAACCGTCAATGCATCAACAGCTAATATATAATGAAACAAGAATCGATATTTCCAATCTGATTAGGCAAGCCCTTTGGGATAATGAAATAAACCGAATGGTCAAGTAGATGGAAACTGAATACCCCTGCATTCTGGGGTGTAGCTGCTGTGATTTCCGATATCAGCGCTATGTCGAATGGAATCTTACAAATTCAATACGAAATTTTCAAAAAATGAAACTTTTACGACAATAAATGTATTTTATTTTGATTGTTTTGGTAGTTTTATTGTTGGTAATAAATGTTTTTGTATTTTATTTTTGTTGTTTTGTTAGTTTTATTTTGGTAATAATAATAAATGTTTTTGATAGTAATAGTTTTATTTTGATGGTGGTAACAATAATAAAAATAGTAATTTTATTAGTATCATAATAATAATAATAATAATAATTAAAGTTTTTATAAGTATTTATAAGTAATAAGTATATTAATAATAATAATAATAATAATGTTAATAATAATATTAATAATAATAATAATAACAATAATAATAATAATGATAATAAAACACGTGATATTAATAATACATTTTATATAGATGATATGTGTATAATAATAATAAAACTCAACGGGTTAATTTACATACAGTCACGCACTTAACATGCAATTATCATGCACTTATCATGCATGATTCTGATTGGTTAATCAGTATCTGTCAAGGGTATAAAATCGCGTCACCACCTTATAAAGATCATAAATCAAACATGACCAAGAAAATAAGCGTCCAACCAGTTCAGATGTTCCACAATTATAAAATATATTTTTTAAAGGAGCCTATCAATATGCAATTGACAAATCCGGTCAAACTCAATAAAACGCAATTTCAATCTCTTGCTGGGACTCTCTCAATGTTAGATATCAAGGATATTGATAATACATTCAAAAAGATCAATTCCAATTTAAAATGCAATGAAAATGCTTTCTTCACCAGTCAATATACCAGATATTATGATGCATTTACAGAAATAGGTTTCAAAGAACAGGAAAACTGGTATTTAACAATAACAATCCAAGGATATAAAGCAGATCAATCTGGATCAATCCAATCTGGAAAATTGTTACTGCTAGACTTTCACAGTTATTTTAGTGTTTAGTGTTTAATAAATGTATTAATGTTTCTTTGTTATTCTATAAACAAAATTATAATTAGTTTTAAAATAGTGTTAAAATGATGTCTGAAAAAGGTAAAATATAAAATATAAAATAATTAATTAATTTCGTTTAGAATATTTAATAAACTTTTTGTTTGATAAACTTGAAGAAATAATCGGTGTAAAAATTAGAGATATGTTGACTCTAGTTGAAGCATTGAGTAAAGAATCGGATTGCAATTCTGAATGTCAGAGTGATTCTGGATGCCAGAGTGATGAAATTGTTAATGATGGAGAAATTAATACTGAAATTATTAATGATTATGAAGAAATTATTGATGTTGAAGAAGCTACCGAAATTATTAAAGATGAGCCTACCGAATTTAAGAATTGTATTGATCATGTTATAGAAAATATTATGATAGAATCTTGTGGTGATGAACAATGTACATGTAATAATCAATAAATCTTTAAAAATGTAGTTTTTTATTAATAATAATAACAAAGAAATATTTATTAAAATCTACGATAAACCTTGTTACATAAATACAAAACAGATGCTCCAGTGAATAGTTTTAATAGAAATTTGCAATTCTCGATATAAATATCAGAGCGTTTGGCTTCTGCGGCAACTTGAATAATAGCTGTCCATCCACCGTTTGATTCTACCCATGGATCAATTTTTGTTTCTATCACCTAAATAATAATAAATTAATAACAATATAAAGTAATATATCTCTATAGACCATTGGAAATAATTTTCATAGTCGGATCCAGATTTTAATATCATGTGTTTCATGTACATTAATCCTACTATTATTCGCATCCATTTATTATTTTCATCGAACATGTAACTAAATATTGATTGGAATGCCTTCTTTCTCTCTAATGGTGGCAAATTGAGAATTTTTTCATAATCGAATGGGATGTCTTCAACGATTTTCTCGGTACGGTTTACCATAAATTTCATGTTTTTAATGATTTCATCTTCTTCTCTATTATTAGAGACCAGCTCATTCAACAAAGTTATAAAAAATTTAGTTTCTGGCATTTTATAAAAATATATGAAAGTGTAAGCTTATTTATACTATATTCGACCAATCAGAATCATGTAATACTAAGAAAATATGTAAAAATATATAATGGAAATGGCAATGATGATTTGTTGGCACTGTTAACTTCTTTCAAGCTGTTGCCGCCACTATTAACAGGGTGTTGTTGTAATTTCATTATACGATTGAACTGATCAGTTGTTTTATTAGAATAAAATTTTATACTATATTGAACTTGATTCATCATTTTTTCATTAAGTTTATGATTTTCTTTCAATTCTAATATTGATTTTCTTAATTCATTTTTGATAATACCAATGGTCTTATTTAAATATATAATATCGTCATATAATTCGTTTTTAGCTCTTTTTAAAGTCTCATATGTATGTTCAAATCGGAATTCTAAATTACTCATTCTTTCAGATATTCTTTTGACTGAAGTTTTCAAATATCTAGGCCTATCTATCATATACAAAATATCCATCAATACTGCTGTATCAGGACATACATATCTTGTTGAATTTTTACCTTGAACGGTTACAACAATTGAGTTGACCATATTAAAAACTAATATTATTATTAAAATTTCTTTAATCATTTTCAAATCTATATAAATTAATATTTATTGTTTATAGCTAAAGATTTGTGTGTGTGTGTGTGTCTAAATTAGTATAAAAGTAATTGTTATTTCAATTTTTATCATTAAAATGATTGTACCGAGCGCAGTTCAAGCTATGAATGAAATTAAACATTATGGTAATTTATTATTACTATTATTATTATTACTTGTTTTTTAGATGATTATTTTAAAGTTATTAAAGAACGTCAGGAATTCTATTATCCAGAAATACATGGAATCATGGATAAGCCAGCATCAATAATTCCAGACTTGATATTCAATCATACATCAATATGGATATTTACTGTAATCGATGAGTTCCTATGGGATATCGAACAAAACAATTTGTCCAAAGATATGGAACCCGAATACCCTTGTGGTGATGGGTGTCATTGCTGCGCTGCCAGATATCGGAAGTATGTGGAATGGGCTTTGAATAAAACTCTTCGACAAAACTACTACAGTAGAATTATCTCTTTATAATAAATTTGTTGTATATGTCTTGGTTTTCATTATATAGTAATAATGTTAATAATAATAATAATAATAAAAAATAATAATAATAATATGAATAATAAAAATAATAATAAAAATAATAATATTAATAATAATATTAATAATATTTATAATAATAATAAGTAATAATAATAATAAAATAATTGACTTGATTAAAACAAACAATTTAATTTAATAATAATAAAATAAATTTACAAAATATATACTACTTATAAAAATAAGTAGTAAATTAAAATTTTAAAATGTTTAAAAATAATATGACCTTGAGAAATTTTGAATGACCTTGAAAAAATATGATGAGTCATCCAATGACCTTGAATGAGTCATGGTCTTTGTTTAAATGACCTTGAAAAAATATGATGAGTCATCCAATGACCTTGAATGAGTCATGGCCTTTGTTTAAATGACCTTGAAAAAATATGATGAGTCATCCAATGACCTTGAATGAGTCATGGTCTTTGTTTAAATGACCTTGAATGAGTCATTGTCTTTGTCTTAAAAATTTTTTGTACTTTTGGACTTCGAAAAACTTTCTCTCAGCGGGGCGGGGGACTGTGCTGGATGTGACATGTGCTGGATGTGACACATCCCACTACTCTCTGTATTTTCTCAATTTAAAGCTGCCCACGTGGAAAGATTTAATCGAACTCTAGGAAATCGATTGAAAAAATATTTCGTATATAAAGGAAATAAAACCTGGATAAATGTTTTACAGAAAGCAATTTATAGCTACAATTATTCCCCACATAGGGGTTTAAATGGAATGCGATCAATTGATGTTTATTCAACGAATAATGTGGATAATTGGATATCACAACAATCTGATTCTATCATTAAAAAGCCTAAATATAAAGTGGGTAATCACGTTAGAATAAGTAAAATCAGTGTTTCTCCATTCATCAAGAATTTCGACAACAATTGGAGCGATGAAGTATTTCACATCTCAGAAATTGATACGAATCAGAATCCTGTAACGTACTTTATCAAAGATGAGGAAAACAATCAAGTTAGTGGAAAATTCTACGAACAAGAACTCCAAGTTATAGAAGCCCCTACTGTATTCATAATTCAAAAGATATTAAAATCCAAGAATGTTGGTAAATATAAACAATACTATGTTAAATGGCATGGATATGAAACTCCAACTTGGATATCTGAAAATCAATTAATAAAATAAATATTATGAAAGAAAACCAATTTTATATGATTTTACCTTGTAATAGTTGTCCTCTTATTTTTCCTAATAATGAAGCTAGTAATTTTAATGTCGAATGTCAAAATCCTATTTACTTGGATGGTGAGTGGGAAGTTGCTTTGATTGATTTTACTTTTGTGTATAAAACATTTCCGTTTTATAGTAATTTTTACCTAAGTTATGAAACGATGAAGAGTGTTACTGAAATAAAATATTTGAAAATAAATAATCAAAATGAAACTTATGAATTAATAAATTCTAAACATACCCCTGATGTTGATGTTTTAATTGAAAAATATGAGAACTTGGTTATTGTCTGTCCACATGTTCCATTTAAAGTAAAATTCCCTGATATTTTACATGCGTTTAGTTTTGGATTAAAATTTATATCCGTCATTAATGAAGATGATCATTGTCGATTAAAATTACCAAAATTTACAGATGATGGTGTTATGGAACAATTCGGGATAATTATAAGTTATAAAGAAAAAACAATATTTGAAAAATATTTTGAAGATAATTTACTCATAAACACATTATCTGAATTACAAGGACATTTAATGTCATTTATTCCGTTTTCGTTTAAAGAACTAAAAATTGAAAACAATGAATTGGTTAAAATAAAACTCAGATAACATTTCAAAAATATATTTTGACAACAATTTAATTTTAGTGATAAAGACAACGTTGGTAATAAAGTTCCAAGATTATTACATCATCATCAAAAAATGTTCATTTATTCGAATATTATTGAACCAATAACTGTTGGAGATATTAGAGTTCCTCTATTAACACTAGATAATTGTGTTAAAAACTATGAACAAGGGGAAATTGTACAATTAGAAATGAAGAATCCAATGTATTTACCAATTTTAACTTCAACTATAAATAACATTGAAATTAATATTCGCGATGATAGTGGAAAATTAATTAAATTTAGTAAAGATACCAAAACACATTTATCAATACATTTTAGAAAAATAAATGAATAATGATTTTTACATAAATCTACCGAGTAATAGTTGTCTTCTTACTCATCCAAATAATAAAGCTGATAAATTTAATGTTGAATTTCAAAATCCAATTTACTTGGAAGGTGAATTGCAAGTTGCTCTGACCGATTTCACTTTTGTATACAATAATTTTCCATTTTATAACAACTCAAATATTAAATATAGTAAGAGCACATTACATACAAGTTATGAATATTTTTACTATAACGATGCAAAAAATGAATATATAATTAGTCACGACTCTATATTTTATCTAGTATACATTGATGGAAATACTTTAAATATTAATTGTAAATATTTTCCATTTAAAATTTCATTTGACAGTATTGCAGAAGCTCAAAAATTAGGATTTAATAAAAAAGAAATAAATTTTGTTGAAAACTTGAATCAAATTAAAATTCCTTCAAATAATCGTAAAATAAAGTTTGTACAATTCGATTAACTATAAATTATTTTTATGATGTCGAGTATACAGATAAATTTTAAGAAAATTTAATCATTACTAATTTATCACAAATAAATGATCAATTAATGACTTTTTATCCGCATCCATTTAAATCTTGCGAAATTGAACAAGGAAGATTAGTCAAAATTGAATTGGAAGATGATGTCAGTAAACTTAAATTTAGTAAATTCTTGACTCAAAGTTTGGTATTAAGTGAAGAATCATATTCAGAAAAAGTTATTGTTGGATTACGTTTACCAAAAATTTTGCAAAGTAATCAACAAATGATGATCTATACAAATATAATTGAACCTATTCTTGTTGGTGAAGTTTTGATACCTCTATTGAAATGTGTATGGGTTGAAAAACATAAAAAGAATGATCTAGTTCAAATTATAGAGAAAAACCCAATGTATTTGTCTGTATCGTCAACATATATAAACAATATAGAAATCAATATTCGTGACGATAGTGGAAAATATATATTTGGTAAAGAAGATGAAACTGTTCTTACATTACATTTTCGTAAAATAAATGAGTAATCCTGACATTGTAAATTTTTATAGTAGTAGTCAATCTGGTGGAGAATTACCATATTTTATAGGTAAACAATATGGAACCGGTTGGTTGAAAACAATAGGTAGATTTGCATTACATATTCTTAGACGTATAGGCAATTTCGGTATGAAAACGGCAAATGACGTAATAAATAATAATTCTGATTTTTTACCTGCTTTAAAATCAAATGCAATATCTGAAATTAAAGAATCTTTACCTAGTGTTATGCAAACTATACCTAGTGTTATTAATAAAGTAAGTGATGTATTTAATCATGAAAATGAACAAAGAGGAGGGATACTTAAACATAGAAAGATTATGAAGAAACATATAGACAAAAGAATGAGAGGATTCGAAACTATATTTGAAAAATTATTAGTGCAAAATCTGAATTATGTCTTTTTGATAGACCATCCCCTCAAGACGTGATTAAACATGGTTCATTTGAAGATATTTTCCCAATGAATTCAATAACTGATGCTGGTACCTCTTCGATTTAATTTTACATTAACGGATCACAAACAGAATATTTAGATTTGAACGATACGTTGTTATATATTCAGTTGAAAGTTGTAAATAGCTTAGGTGAAAATATTACACAAGAAGCTGAGGTAACAGCAAACAATTTCTTTTTTCACTCTTTTTAAAGACGCTGAATTAGTTTTTAATTCTACTAAAATTGAAGGACCATATGATAGTTTTGCACACAAAGCCCTAATTGAAACTATTATAAATTATTCGCAAAAATAAAACAGTAAAATGTAAGTACTATTAAATTTTTACTACCATATCATAATTATAAAAAGAAAATATTATTAACAGACTCAAACATTCTTTCGTTTTCTTCGGCAACTTGTTGTTATTTGTGTAATAAGATTTTATCAGTACCGGTTAAGGACCATGATCACTTTACTGGAAAATATTTGAGAGCAGCTTGTTCCAAATGTAATATTTCTCGACAAATAAGGTTTGAATTTCCAGTTGTTTTTCATAATTTGAGAGGGTATGATCTTCGCCATATCCTCAAGTATGGTATGAGTGATTTTAACACGTGGAAAATAAGTTGTTGTAAGTGAAAAGTTTCTTTCTTTGTCGGCAAGAATCAGTGGATTAACTGTAAAATTCATTGATTCTTGTTAATTTATTAATAGTTCATTAAGTAACGCAGTTAAAACATTGACCACTCTTCCTTTAACTCATTCGGAATTTGTAGGTAGTATTATTGATACTAAAGGCAATTTCCCTTATAACTTTGCAACTTCTCAAGAAGTTTTAGAAACTACATATGAACTTCCACCGATTTGACAAGATGTAACTGAAGGTGAATATAGTAAGGCTCAATCTATTTGGGAAGAAACCAATTGTAACTCTTTACTAGATTATATGATGGTTTACCTCAAACTTGATATTTTTCTTTTGGCTGACTTTTTTCCAGCAATTTCGTTCAAAGTCCTTAGCTCATAACCGATTGGAACCACTAAACTTTTATGGAATTCCGGGTATGTCTTGGGCATCGGCTCTTATGACTCTTGACGAACCAATTGAACTTCTCACTGACATGGAGATGTATAATTTTTTCGAAGGGGGAATCCGTGGTGGATTAACCTTTGTTAATAATCATCACGTAGTATCTGATGACAACACCGAACTGCTTTACATTGACATCAATAATCTCTACGGTTGGGCTTTAAGTCAACCATTACCATATGGAAATTTTGAATAGGTTACTGACACTAATCAATTAAATAATTTAATTAGTTTTTTGAATAAGGATCTTGAATCACTGTCATTTGCTGTCACATTTGAAGTAGATTTAGAAATCCCAACATTTCTTCATGATAAACTAAATGATTTTCCAGTAGCTGCTGAAAAGATATGCGCTCCGGGTTCTAAGGTTGAGAAGTTAATGCTAACGCATTATCCAAATAAGAATTAGGTTCTTCATTGGAGACTTTTGCAGCTTTTTGTTTCTTTACAAATTAAAATTACACATATACGTAGAGCCATTAAATATAATCAAAATTCAATATTTAAAAAGTAAATATACACTAACACAACTTAGAGCACAATCAACCAATGACTTAGACAAAAACTATTATAAACTTTTAAATAATAGCCTCTACGGAAAAACCGTTGAAAATCTTAAAAAACGAATTAATTTAAGAGTATGTAATTCTGCAAACAAATTAATCAATTATTGCTCAAAACCAAATTTTCGGAAATCATTTAAAATTGAGAATGATTTGGTCTCTGTGTTATTAAATAAGGAATCGGTGTGTTTAGATCGACCGAGTTACATTGGACAAACTGTACTCGATTTATCTAAACTTAGGATGTATCAATTAGTATTATTTTTTTTATTAAGTATTAAAAAATGTCAAAAGATAAATCATGTAAGTAGGTAGTTAGGGGCACACTGCAACATAAAAAAAACATAGGGGGAGGAGGGGGGGGTTTAATTACAGATTAAATTTCGGATTATCTTGATTACATAATGATGTAATCAACTTAATTAATTTTGTGTGTATTAATTTTTTTTCGAAATTTTTTTCGAGTTTTTGGCGCGATTTTTTTTTGAATTCAAATTTTTAGAACATTTTTCTAAATTCAAATTTTGGCGAATTTTTGAAATAAAATTGAAATATTTTTTTTGAATAAATTTTTTTTTTAATCACACTATAGTCAGGGGGTATTTTTGAAAAAGACTAAAATAAATTAGCTTGAATTGCCTAACGATAAAAAAAGCATAAAATTAAAATTGGCTCAAATCGCCTAAAATGGTCAGAGAGGGTATTTTCATTCACAAAATTTTTTTTTAATCACACTATATTCAGAGGGTATTTTTGAAAAAGACTAAAATAAAATTGGCTTGAATCGCCTAACGATAAAAAAAAAGCATAAAATTAAAATTGGCTCAAATCGCCTAAGATGTGATATAGTCAGGGATATTTTTAACTCGTAATAAAAAACAATGCAATATTTGGTCTCAATACTTTCTATAGGTAAATATAGGCATAAAATAAAAATAGCTTGAATCACTTACTGATAAAAAATTGACAGGGGTATTTTATAGGCTTGTTAAAAAAAACACTTGAAATATTTGTTCACACAATTTTCATAGGCAAATTTAGGCTCTAGATAAAAATAATTTAAAATACCTAAAGTAAATAAAGACAAGTTAAAGTACATTAGAATACATTAGAGTATATTAAAGTAAATTAAGGTAAATTAAAGGGTCTAAAGTAAATTAAAGTACATAAGAGTATATTAAAGTAAATTCAGATAAATTAAAGTACATTAGAATACATTTAAGTATATTAGAGTAAATTAAGGTTCCTCTAGTAAATTAAGATACATTAGAGTACATTAAGGTAAATTAAAGTAAATTAAAGGGTCGAAAGTCAATTTAAGTACATTGGGGTACATTTAAGTAAATTATGGTTCATAAAGTAAATTAAGGTACATCAGAGTAATTTAAAGTACGTTAGAATAAATTTAAGTAAATTAAGGTTCTTAAAGTAATCTAAGGTGCCTAGAGTAAAGTATGGTAGGTTAGGTAAGAATTTTTTAAAATTAAATAGAGAGTCAACAGTTAAGTTACATAAGGGTAATTTTTAAAGCTGAAAATTTTAAAAGCAGTTATAGTAGGCAAATTACATAAGGTAAGAATTTTTAAAGTTAAAGAGTCGACAATATTGCATTATAAAATTTATTAAATAAAATTTTTAGTATAGTTTTATCGATCAATTTTTATACATATTTTTAAATGATAAAATTTTTAACATAAATTTACAATGGAATTTTTTATACATGATTTTTAAATAGAATTTTTAGTATAATTTTATCGATGAATTTTTTATATATAATTTTTAAAGATGAAATTTTTAGGATAATTTTACAATGAAATTTTTACACATGTTTTTAATTGAAAAAATTTTTAATGTAATCTTACAATCAAATTTTTAGTATAATTTTTACTATTACTTTTTTATACATGTTGATAACGATCAAATTTTCAAAGAAATTTTTCAAAAACTTTTTTCAAAGAATTTTATTAAATTAAATTTTTGAGTTTCAGTGTTACATAGTATTGCCTAAGGTAGGTAGTAGTCATTCGCAAGAGCAACCCATCTCCTCTACTCTGCAGCAACCCATCCTTAAAAAAAAATAATAAAATAATAATAATAAATAATAATATTAATAAAATAATAATAATAATAATAATAATAATAATAATAATAATAATAATAATAATACTTTCAGAAAACATAAAAAGTTAACTTACTTGGTATCAACTTCTGAACATTGATAACCCATACACAGTGAATAATTCATTAATAACTGAACAACAATCACTAGGTACTGTATACAAATAACCGAGTACTGTACAGCTCTCTATATACATACTAAGCATTGAATAATTTACTTATTCATTAAAATGACATATTTAAATAATATTTACTCTTTCAACACAGATATTGAATCAACTCAACCCACTTAAAAAATAAAGTTTTCTCTCAATCATTTCCCTTTAAAATACTTGGTTATTCACACACTCACAATATGTTATCAATAACTAGTTACTGAACAAATCAATATCAAAAACTAATTACTGAACCAATAAATATTAATGATCGGTTACTGACCAACTAATTTTGAAATAAATCACATAAAAGGTTAACAAAAAGAAATGTATATTTAAATATGTATTTTATTTTATTATTTAGTTTATCTCTTTGAAGTAATTTTAAAGAAAATTCAGGAACTTTATCCAAGAATTAAAAATACGTTGGATTATTGCACACCAGAGTTTCTCGCAACAAAAATTTACCATTTCACAGGGATTAACATTGAAGAACTTCTCGAGATTCACTATGACAACGTTCAGGGATCTGGTGACCGATGTGTTGCAAATTGCATTGTTTGTAAAGATAGTATGAGAGTAACATGTTCAAATGGATGTCCATGTTGCCACGATTTCAAACATGCCCAAACAATCTATATATTGTTGCCCGAAATGCGTAAAGCATATTACTCGGATATTTTTGATTTGAAATAAAAATTAATCTTTTTTATTTAATCTTTATTGTCAATAAAAATATTTGTATGGATTGAAAGTTTGTTATTTTTACAATTCAAAATTTATCGATGATTTATCTTTTTTACATTGAAAAATTATTAATAGACTTACAATTAAATTTTAAAATAAAAAAAAATGCTAATGATAATAAAATAATAATAATATAAAATAAATAATTAATTAAATAAAATAATAATAATATTAAATAAATAATTAAATGAAAATAAGAAATAATTATTTAATTCACTTCATTAAAACAAACAATTTAATTTAATAATAACATAATTTAAAAATAATATAATTGACTTGATTAAAACAAACAATTGAATTTAATAATAATAATATAATCAAAATATAAATAAATAATATTATTGACTTAAACAAATAATTAAAGTAAATAAAAATAAAAAATTCATGATTTTTAGTCGACAGGCGATTTGAGCCAATTTTATTTTTATGGGTTTTTAAGTATGAAAAAATACTTAGGCTTTTTATTCGATATTTTTAGGTTCTTTAATCGGGTTTGAGCCAATTTTATTCGAAAATACTCCTCACTATAGTACGACCAATTATAGGCGATTTAAGCCAATTTTTATTTTTTAGGCTTTTTAATCGAGAAAAAATAGTTAGACTTTTTTATCATGAATTAAAAAAATTTTAAAAATTTTAAATTTGAACATTTAAACAAAAAATTATATTAAATAAAAATTCATTAATTTAAACCAATAATTAGAAAAAATTTTTCCTTCATTAAAACAAATAATTTAAAAAAATAATAATTTTAATTCATTAAAATAAATAATTTAAAAATTAAACCCCCCCTCCCCTCGAAAAAAAATTTGTAGGAGGGGGGTCTCTGTTTTCTTTTCAAGTCAATTATTCACCGGGAAAAGTTCTCATATTACACTACTGAAATAATAATAATAATAATGAGTATAGTAATAATAATGTTCGTTGGTAATTTGTTGCGGGAGACGGCACGGAAGTGAACATTTGGGGAAACACTAGTTTGCGTGGAATGAGTACTTTTCTTGATTTTGCTTCAACAAATTTTCCTTTCCCCCTTTTCCCCTACTAACCATACAATCATGTTGAAAGGGCAGTAGGCAAACTACTAGCTAGAATATCGATCCATTTACCCAGTCATCGCTAACTCCCAGTAGTGATGATATTCAGCGATAGGATGCCACAAGAGGATTATGCCCTCAGTCGTTTTCCCTCAATGAGAGAAGAAAAATTATTAGAGTACTTCTCATGTACTTTTAGCTAAGTTCCCAGTCAATTTAGCAGGATTCTATCGTCGCAATTCGTGGATTTGGAATTTATTACGAAATTCGATCCAGATTCAGAACACTCTGTGGATTCCGTCCTATATAATAGATTGTGAATAAGGTGTGATAATCAGTTCAAATTGTTTTTGTAGATCTCCATTACCTCCAATGGATTATAAATTTTATATCAAATCGAAATTTTCTTTATGGATTTTTATCGCGTCTCACAAGTATGTGTCTATCGTTTCCGTTTAATCTAATAAATATTTCGACTTTAATTTTATTTTTATAATATTCGAATTAATCCAAAAAAAAATTCTTTATTTACAATTTCTATTTAAAATACTGCCAAAGATTAAGATATCGATTAGGTCTTATCGAATAAAATTATATTATAAAATTCTCAAATCAAAAATATAAATTCGATTATTTAAAGACGAAGAGATATTATACTCTCTCAGAGAAAACGTTTGATCGTTGCCTAATTTTGTTTTTAATGAACGTCTACATTTCCTCCGTGGCATTTTCGTGGTTGGTTTTACCTCGTAGCTTTATGCTAATATCAATATTTATTCTACAAACTCTTCGTGTAACTACCATTTTTGTTTCAATTCCTTTCTTTCTTCTATCTAGTCATTTATGCTTCTTTTTATGTTATTGGATTTTAATTATTTCTCATTGCCACTCTCTGTCTATCTACAGTCAGCCGATAAGGCCTCCTTGAGAAAACTCTGGTCTGTTATGACAACCGTCCGCACAGCTTCTTCACCTCCTGGGCACTATGATCCGTGGTTTAGAACCACACATAGTCGGTCATAAATAATTTTAATGACTTGTATACTTGTGGAGTATGTAATTGGTAATTTAGTTTGAGATTAACTCCGTCGCGATAGAGTTCGATTATAAATGTTTTAATTATTAAATTCGTTATAATAGTTTATCATAAAATAATGCAAATCAAAAAGAATTAAAAACTTAAAATGACAACCAAAAATTATTATTCAAGTAAAATAATGACGTGGATAAGCTTTTATCAAAATAAAATTGATATATCATAATAAGAAAAGAAATAAAATAGCGTAATATATAGACTAAAATAAATTTTACTTTCGTTAATTGAGTCATAAATTTTTCAAGGATTAAATGTACGTATTAATAAATAAATAAATAAATTTTTGAAAAATGTACTGAATTTTGCTTGCCTAGCACTGCCTTATATACAATGATTTTCCGTTTGTGTATTTTGATGCGGTAAAACAAGGAATTTTAATTTTTACTTTTTTAAATTATTTTTTTAAATTTTTTGGTTTTATTATTGATTTTCAAGTTTTAGGTATTAAAACTTGATTTAATTTTTAATTATTTTATTTTCCTTTTCAATTTTCCGTTTTATTTCCAAAATTTAATATTTAGGTTTTCCGCTCAAAAATACACATGTATTATCGTGCTGGCCAAACAAATTAAGGGCTCGTATCAGTTTTTGCCCAACATTTTGATACTACTTATCACCATCTAGGTTATATAAACTCGACCTATAAGAACTCTTCTCTGCCAACCTATGATGTATTATTGAGTATTGTAACCTTGAAAACTATCACTCGCGATCTGCTCCTTAATAACCCATTCGTACAACTGGTAGGTACTGGTCTTTCAACTTTGGGTAACCCATGCATACCACTTACAGGTTCTACCTACTTGTTATCCGTTGACAGGTAACGTTATTACTGTAGCAAGGGGTTGTACGCCCCGCCAAAGGTGAGGATTGCTACGAAGAATTCGATGGTTTCGGACACTAAAACAAAACAAAATAATAATGATTCCGTAGTTTCACCCTTCAGGGTTTTAACTCTCAATCAGAGGTGTAGCTAGTGTGTTTGGCGCCCTAGGACAAGATTCATTTTTTGCGCCCCCCATTAATGAAAAATTAAGAGTTGTCCAATGAACTAAGTGAAGATGAAACCTATGCAGACGAAACACGTTATTAGTCAAGCGAGTATTTGTATTATATTAATAAAAGTATAAATACATTGTGCCCATACATGTAGAATGTTCATATAAAGTTTGTTTTCCTGGATTTGACTGAAAGAACGCTTACATCTAGCGATTGATACTGAAATTGTTAGAAGGATTTGCAGTGAAATTCGCAGGTTTGGAAAAACGTCCTCACCATAAGAAATAATGAAAGACAAAAGATCCAATGGAGTTGTTAAAAGCATCATCTCTTACCAGAAGTAACTTTTGGCTGTCATAAATTTCAGTGCAAAGTTCGTCCCCGTGAATATCAGTATCATAGAAATTTCCAAGATCTCTACAGTGTTGTCTTAGTGAATTATTATCTTGATCTTTGTTATTAAATAAAGTTTTTACACCTAGTAAAAATCCAAATTTCTAGTTTAGATCGTTCATCCGCGAAAATCATGTCGACATTTCTTGTCGAAGTCTATCTAGAACGCCCTTCATAACACGGATTATTTCATTCTCTGCCAACAGACCAGCATCCTGCGCTAATTCTCCAGGAATCCGACGTCTTCGTCTTGTCCGCTTTTCAACTTCAAAATGTGTGTTTCTGGTCATAGGTAGGTTAATAAATCTGGAGTCTATAGACTAGGTTAAGTAGGTTTAGCAATATTACATTCACACAATAAAATTGATAGTTCATAACGAAAAGTTGGCTGCAAGAGAGTGACGAACCTTCAATCTTGATAGATATAATATTAAAACATTGCAAAAAAAGGTTTCACAATGAAAAATTAAAAAGTTTCAAGCCTTATTTTGGCTCTCCCATGACCTGAAGCCCGGATACATTTGTCCCCCTTGCCTCTCTAGCTACGCCTCTGTTCTCAATACTAATCATATTACTAACTCCGTGATTACAATACCTGATTTTGAGGTCCTTACGCTGATGAAAAATGTTTGTAAAATAATTAGAATAGAAGATAATAAAATTCAATTAACAAAACGTTATTTTGGTATAACAAAGCACGTACAGCATAATATTTCTGATACTGTCAAGCTGTTTAATAGGATGTTCATTTTGGTCCTAACCACGAATAGGAGTGCTAACGCATGGACTTCCGTATGTAGAGCCTTGGCGGGGTAGAAGGTAAAGTCAGATGAGTTTGGCGCTGCAATTGTTGTCAAGATCTGCGTATTTTTCAAGCTTGGATCGACGAGCTCAAACGATTCCCCATATCCTGGCTTGGTGGAATCGGACCTAGGGATTCTTCCTGCTGCTATATGCTCATTCACATGGGCCAGGTGACTCCGAGCACGGGAGGTTGGTTGAAGGTTCAGTTGTCTTCCATAGAACAAGGAGTTTAAAGGCGATGTTTTTCCTAGATATTCCCTCATGGAATTATTTCCCAAAAATAAAGATTTGATAGAAATACCAACAATAAAAAATGTTGATAATGATAGCCTGATTATGGAGAGTACTTCTACAAATTCAAAATCATTATTACAGTGATAACATGAAATTAATTATTTACCGTTGAAAAATTAATGACCTAACTATAATCTATCATTCTTAGCTGACAATAAAGTTTCACATAAAACTTATTATTGAAAATTAGTGGCAAAAAAGGAATTACAAAATCATAATTAATAAACCAAAATCAAAAAATAACAATAAGATAAAACCTCGTTGATAATTTATGGCAACTTTAAATTTACCCTTAAAAATTAGCATCATAAATTTAATTTTAAAACTATTCGTCGTTCTCATTTCACAACAAAACGTCTAGTCACTGCTGATAATAATCGTAAAAGATATTTATCGGCCATGGACAGTTTAAATCACTCTCGGCTTGTAGTAATTTCCCCATGAAACGGCACTTCATTGTAGCGAATCTCCGAAGACGTCGAGGTAATTTATCGCTGTTTAGTTTTAGGGTTCATAATTAAATCGATGACTTGTGTGAGTGATAATTATTCAGTGCATCAGGATAAGTGCATAACAGAGTTAACTTGACACTGTTTTTACACTTACCTGGCGCGAAGAGAAATCTGAGCGCCTTCCGCATAGTACTGATGAGAGCCATTAGCTCGAAACTAGTATACTATTGGAAATTGTGCTGGATATCATTTAATATATCATATATTCTTTGATAAAAATCAGACATAGTGATTAGTAAAATTAAGTTTTTGAAGTGGTTTTGGTATTCTTATAGCTTGTTACCAGTTTCTTTGTTGAACTTGTAGTTCACAGAGGGAAGATTGTATCTACCATGGTTTCAAGATAAAGATTCGTCTTTTTTCGTAATGACAATTCTTCTGGTGTAACGAAGTGTTTAAAACTGATATATATATATAAATATATAAAAATAAAATCTTCCCATTTGCATGTTCCTTTAATTAGAATTATTTTTACTTGTTCTTTCTTTGTACTGCAATCGGGAAATGCCAAACTAGCAAATTTACTCAATTGTGCCGTGTCACGGATATCAAGCGATTCATCGAATTACATTGAAAAGTGAGTACAAGCTTCAAAGTCATTTTTTGTTGAAATCGCATAACGTTTGCTAAAAGTTCAAATCGTATTGCCATAGAGTTTCTTAAAAATTGATACTCTGAATTGTATTCATAATTTCATCCTTATTCTTGAAATTGTCAAATAATCAGTAAAAGGTTTCTAACGCATAAAAAGCCACCGTTTCAGATATGGAGTTGTCACAAACATCATTAACCCATTAATGCCGATAATTCTACATAGCTTAATAAAACGCAATTTTCAACTAAACTGATTTATTTGAGTCTCCTTTAAGTAATTATGAAGAAAAAAATGAAATATTGTATTTGTTACCGAAATACAGACCGGTAAGTATACTTGCCACCCGGCAATAAAATAATAATATTCAATTGATGAGAAATCAAAGTTACAGTGAGGGATTTTCTTCTAGAATCAGTCCATATATTGTCTTTCCTAGGTTTCTTTTTTGATGTGAAAGGTTTTCATACACTCTGGGTGTACAGAAATGTTGCCTTTATAGGTCCAATGATGCTGACTGTTGTACCGCACTGTATTCATAACGGGCATAGGAACTAGACCTGGTTTCGCCTTGGGTTTCCCATATTTAGTCAGAGTTGATATCAGTAGTTGTCGTGAGAATTCTAATAAGGTAATTTTATTTTCATGTTCTCTGAAAAGTTTCCATCCATTTACAACTTGGGCGTTGACAGTCCAGGAAAAAAGAGGCCATCATCCTTTCTTTGATTTTATTCTGCATCGGTATGCTGCTACTTGTTGATCAAATAAGTCCACGCCACCCATTTGCTGGTTATCAACGTGGATTGAGTGCGGTAGGTCAACTTCAACGTGTTTCTTGTCAACTCGATTCCAGCGTTTCACTTTTTTTGCAGGATCTGAACGAAGCTTGTTGGAAGCAACGCTTACCACTTTGTTGTCTTTCCACTTTACAACTTAAATGCAGCTTGTGAACGCTTCATCACTAGTTCCTCGTTCTTCTTTTTCCAAGACTTTTCTGGGTCTTAGAGGGGCACCAGATAGTCGGTCTTCTCTTAGAGTACAAGTGGCTGCGATTTTTTTCTGTGAAAGTTCCTTGAGTAATGCAACTGAGCCAAAGAAATTGTCAAATACAATGTGCTGACCGGGTTTTATGTTCACTCTTTCAATCATTTCTAGCACGACGTTGCCACCAAGACCAAAACCCCTATCAGAAATTCTGCTATGACTATCACAATATGTAAAAACCCATCAGATGTGCAGATTGCCCAAAGTTTGAACCCAAATCTCAAGGGTTTCCTTCTAATATACTGCTTATCACCATGCCTTCCATAATACGAAACCATGATTTCATCAATGTTGTAGTATTCACCACATTTCTCATCTTTATTGCAATTGTTCAAGTGCTCAAAAAGCGGACGCACCTTGTAGAATCGATTACCATCAATTTTCATGTTATCGTTGAAGTGCAAGCATCTCATTATTTGATCAAAGGTATCACGTCTCATTGAATTCATCACAAGTTTATTTTGGGTGTCAGGCGACTTACTCCAGTACAGCCGTCTGTTAGGAACCTTATTACCCAGCGAGAATGAGAATGTTGTCTGCATTTACATTGCTACAAGGAATTCCTTTCTGGTGAGCATAGTTTTTACTCTGTTCACACAAAACATTGATACAATCTTCTATCCAAAACCGTTCCTCAAAAAATTCTAAAGGATTAGTTTTTGGGGCGTCAACTTCCTCACGTGCTTCGCTGAAATCTGGTACTAAATTTGCAACCTTACTTTTATCAGTATGTCACATGTAGACAACCTATTTTCGTCGTTTTGATCCACGGCCAGTTGATGTTGAGGGTGGATTGAACTCAATTTCAGACTGATCGATGTCCACATCATTATTCAAAACCTTAGAGAGTAAAATTCTCTTAGGAAGGTGCCCTGGATCGCACATAACTTCGTCATCTGAAGCATCACTATCCTGGTCTGTTGCAGCTTCAGGCATCTCTTCAGGGGCTCTATTGCTACTCGGACTTCATTATGCTCTTCTTCATCTTCTTCTAACAAGAAATCATGAATTTCGTCAAGTGACAACCTGAAATTAGGGTTAAAATATATTACCAATAATCGTCAAGTGATATAATGGAAAAATAGCGATTCCATAATTTTTTTACCGAGTTTCAAGTACACTTGCCACTAATATAGATAGTAAAATATAGTGGTCGTAAGAGATTAGAATCATGTAAGTGCATACACATATAATTAGAACAATTTTTTAACAACAGTTTTCAGTATAGTAGTAAATCACAGCTAACAGATATAAGCAGTAACTTACGTTTTTTTCTGACTTAGTAACGCCATTGTTCACAGCAGCAAAGTCTAAGGTCAACTGAGCAGGCGTGAAGCACAGCCGACCGCTGTAACTGGTTCTGAACACGTACAGTACTCGTCTCGTTACCGTTAGACTTCAATCCAAACCCTCACATTCATAGTATTGAAAATTACACATTTTTTTGTGTGGCAAGTATACTTGACAAGGGGCATTCATGGGATAAAGAGTAATTGCTGCGAGCGTAGTGTAGACGTCAACTTTTGTAACTGTTCCGTTCGTATTTTTAAATTTCGATGATAATCACTATTATAATATTCACACACGGCACTATAATGTCGATTTAGATTTCTTCTTTTTAGGAGAGAAATGATCATATAGAATATCGAACACAAGCACTTTGTAAAAAAATTTACTGTAAAAAAATCCTCTTTGCAATTATTGCTAAAATTATACAATTTTGAGTTCTTCACAGCGCTCCTTTTTAATTATATCAAAAATATTTTTAAAAAAGAGTTGATTTATTTTGTTTTTGTTGAAACGAAAAATTAAACTTTGTTCACTCACAACAGAGAGCAAAACTGTGAAATGAAATGATGCTATTTTCTCACGGTAAAAAAAAATAAAGTTTTTCCGGCGTGATAGACAAAATTGAGCTTGTTCTGTACATGACAATACGGACGCGGAGGTGGAGACTGAAGAAGCACGTGTCGCTGCCTAGCAGATGGTTTAAACCCTACGAGTATAAACAGTGGACTTGCGTTATGTGTCAAATAATTGCGCATTGACACTTTTCCCCTAATCTTTCGGATACACCCAGATAGCTGAAAGTACACAATATCTAGACGTAAAATAATCTCAGCAATGGTTGCGAGAATATTACACACTAAACACTAATGTTTTATTTTATATAGAAAAGTTAGTTCTCATTAAAATATTTAAATTGCCCGTATTTAAATGTTTACTGCCAATTCTTATATGATTTATGTTGAATATTTACGGGTTGCTAACATTTATTTACCCGTGCGTTGTGTATTCATTTGGGAATTTATACGGTGAATAAACTAATGGTGGGTTTCTGGGTGTTGATATTTTGAAACTATATGGTTGTTTCCCAGACAACCACACACAAATATTTTTCGCTAACCACTCGGCACCTGTTGCTAAGCAACGTTGGAACTGTGTTCGAGTGGGTGGATCGTCCGCAAAAAGTGAGCGCTATTGCTAATGCTATAATTGACCGAACGATCCATGGGTCCAACGAGCTGCCGATAGAAGGCCTATGCTCGCTTTCGATTTTTAGGTCCCATTATTCTTCTATCTCCTTCAAATATTAATCCATGCTGTTATCTCGTTTATCCTTACATCCATTCCAATAGTCCTACTTATCGTTGTCCGTGTTGATGATTTTGCTCCGCCTGTAAACTCTTTGTTATGTAAGTATTCACACAGTATCTCTCTTACCCTTGGTGGGTTACTGGGTGTCGACGTTTGTTTAAATCTCCTTACGGTTACCCCGGTAACGCCATATAAATATTTTCTAGCTACCACTCGGCACCCGTTGCTAGGCAACGTTGGAAATGTGTTCGAGTGGGTGGATTGTCCGCAAAAAGTGAGCGTTATTACTAATGCTGTAATTGCTCGGACAATCCCTGGGTCCAGCGAGCTGTCGTTAGAAGACTTGTGCTCGATTTAGGTCGTTTGGTCCCTTTTCTGTTTTCAATTTATCATTAGAGTTTGTCGGCATATCAAGAAAGATTTGACAAGGTTAATTTAGAAACAGACTTAACCATTATATTTTGTGTGTTGGTTACGGTATTGCTGGCGCTATAAATTCAAAATAAATAAATATAGTCATAACTCAACAATATATTATACACAAATCAAATACATTTTTCAAGTCTATTCGGCTTTGTTCATCAATCGAGTGGCTCGGCGCTTAGCTCGCTCTTTTCGTCCGGGTCGATATCTGTTCGCAGCTGGGGTCGTTATTGAGGTCGTTGTGGGGGATGCTTTAGCCTCCTGGTAAGCCAATTGGGCTGGAGCAAATACGAGGGGATAGGTTACAACTGCCCCTTCATCACAGGCTGACAGTGCAACCTCCAACCCTTTTATTTGGATCTTTAAACTCTGGATCACTTGCTTTTCCTCAGCCCATCCCTTTTGGGCTGCTGTAAGTCACTGGTAAAGAGATCTGGCCTTCTTGGGGTCTACCCAGGTAGCCTTGACTAATTGTACTTCCCGGGTTAATTGGATAACCTGGTCGAGAAGGTTCTTATTTGCTTGTCGTACGTGAGCCAGTTCCTTTTGTAATATTTGGGAGGGCTCCATCTCTATAATAAAGAACATAAAGACTACTACTGAAGGTTTTATAAATCTCAATCATACAGTTAGGTTAAACATATATTATAAAACTACAATAAGGAGGTAAAAAGTAACACAATTTACAAATATTAGGCATGTATTTCGAAAAATTGTCAAAAAAAAATAATAATGCTAGTTAGCGAATTTACAGAATCAATTAAGTTCAGAATCCTGGAAGAATTTCTTGATCCCTTCCTCACGATGATCACGACCACGGGCCGCTTTGTTCTCCGGGCCGGTCTGGGGGGGGGGGGTTGGATAGGCGTTCGCGAGTCGTCCGGCCGCGAGATCGTCCTCTACGTTGGCCAAATATATCCTGGCCCAATCCACTGAGGAGTTGACGAGGCGCTGATGGTTCAGGAGGTGGTGTAGAAGTGCCCGGGCCCGCACATGGATATCATGGGCCGGACTTGGGTCGCTGGATCGACCCTCCTTCTTAAATTGTCTCATTGTAAGCTCCACCAGGAGTGCGTCCTCTCGCCGGTTTCCTCCTGGCTGAGGCATGTCGGGATACCGCTTCCTGTTGACACGTTTCCAGGCTTGACGCCACTGGTCCGCGATGGATATAGGGACCAAATTAAGAGGTCCAGAGTTTTCTAAACAACAAAATTATCATGACCCTGTGAATTGTTTATTTTCGGAATTCGTAATTCAATGGAATGTACGGCATTACTCTCTGGGAGTACGGTGTTTTGTTACTCGAATACCCTTAAGGAAGGAAAATTATTCCAAGGAGTCGCAAAAATATTTGCAAAAGTTTTACTTAACTATCGAGTACTTTTAACGTAATGAACTTTGCTAATACTATGAAATTTATGTAATTCTTGCCCACAATTATAGTATAACTTTCGAGGGGATTATTTACACAAAAAATCCTTATGATTACTGGAGATACCAAAATTGGATTTTGGAATTGCTCCGAGGATTTGATTAATTATTCCCAGGACGCCATGGAAAAAAAACTATCTAAGAAAAAATCCTGGTAATTATTGCAACATATTCCTTATTACGAATTAACAAATCGTCTACAAGCGTTATGTTATTATTCCTGTCCGTTTGTGAACGTACCTCCAGAATTCGCTGTCAGAAATTCCTGTAATTATTGCGCGATGGTTAATGCCTTTATTAAAATGAACCTAAAATTGATTAGAAAGATTTAGGTAATTGTTACCGTATTTTATTCATATTGAGTTAGAGTCATTTACAAAATTTTTACAACAACAAAAAAATAAAAAAAACTTATCTGCAAATAATCTAGGTAAATATTATAAATGAAGTTATAGTTACCTATCACGGGTTGAAATAATCGACACGCTACATTTATTAAAATAAACTTGAAATTTGCAAAGGATTCTATAGCCGTAAATACATAACTTCAGAGGTATTAAACTAAAAGCAAAAATTGATAATGCGTGCGATCTAAAACAATAAATAAGAAACAATATTATTAAAAAACAGATTTATTCTCTCGCTATCGTGACCAATCATTTTACAGTCAGTTCAACTTACCATATTTATTTAATATATAATATTTATTAGTCTTTATTTAGTAATTTAAATTACTATAATTATTATTAATTGATAATTTTTATATTTATATTAAAACATCAATAATTAATATTTATTTTTAATAAATTGTTTAATCGCTATTATTAACCAAAATCCATTTTCAAATGAATCCAACCGGAACAAATATTTAAGTTATTCAAACATGTTTAACATTGAATTAATTTGAAGAAATGTCTATGTCAGCGTTACGATTATTTTCCTGGGGTAAAAATCTGTCTAGAAAAGTTTTATCATTGGAAAATGGAAATTAAGACTTACTACCCGGTTGTTGATCCAGATTTGAGATTAGCTCTTCGCTTGCTGTCCCGGTTGCGGTACCTATGAAATATTGTTGTTGGTGCATTGTTAAGCTAAATTGGATAAGTGTCTGATCTGTAATTCCGTCGGTGACTCTATTTATGGAGCTTACCAGTGGGGACAGGAGTGTGCATTGCATCTCGTTCGGTGGTGTGTAATATTGAAGGTGAGAAAATTTGCCTGGCAAATCAATACCACTGAAAAATTGAGGGCCAGGTTGATTTAATTTTTTATTTATTGGTGAATTTACTATTATGACTTCCAGCTGGGACAATTAATCATTTCTGTCTGCATTTTGGGGATTTTTTCTGTCTTATTCTCCTTTGATTAATCCCCGATGTGCTCTCACTATTGGTGGGTGAGGTTGTCTCTATTGATTTGCATACTATCAGGATTGAATTTACAGTTCATTAAGTGGAAGTAGGGTGACTCAACTGCTAACAGGTTTGTTTACTTTTACGAGATTTATTCCTAACGTCATTTTTTATTTTTTCCTTTATTAGAATCTTTTAGATTAGAGCGAAATCGTCAACTTTGGTTATATTTATATTATTCCCTAGATTTGGATAGGTGGTTAAACAGTCAGGTCTATTTTGGTAATATTTGATATATTAGTCGTATTTACATTAATTTCTAGATTTTGAGTCGGTCAACTGATACTTCCAGTTATGCGGTAGTTAACGACAAAAATATCTTTATTAATTATGGACGTCGAATTTTATTTAATTTTATTTCCCCATTGTTGACGTAGAATTCTCGAATGATTATTCACGGTTGTATCTTATTTATCATCCCAAATGGATTCTCTTCCGGACCTTTCCAGTTTTGATTTTGTTTTTTGGCAAGTGACTAAAAGGATATTCCGTTTATTGGTCGTGTTTTGGTAAGATTTTGGACTTTATTCCTCTATGTTATTTAAATAATTCTAGACGGAGTCTTATTGCTAAATTTTATTGGGATAATTTTCGGGTTTGAAACTTAACTTTACTGTTACCGTTATATCAATTTTAGACAGGTTTTAGCCGGCTAGTTTGGTATCATTAACTGGATGTTGGTGGAGTTTAGGGATTAATCTTAGGTGGAATCTCCCTATTCATAATCGGAGTTCTTGGTTCGCAGGACAAATTTCGGTAAGTACGAAAATTCTTGCTTCCTATTGTTGCTAAGTTAACTTTGAAGGCGTGAACGCTGACCTTTGATTCAATGTTACAGGAGGGGTCTTAATCGATTTGGGTTTATTTTCCATGTTGATGGAGAGTAGGAACACGAATTTATTTCGGGAAAAAGAAAACATTTTTAATTTATATTATTGTGGATTTTTGTATTTATTCATTTAATAAACCGCGTTTAATTTGTTTAACATTCTGATTCGGTTATTATAGGGATTACAAACATTTTGGTGTCGCTTTATCGGGTTATCTACTATACTTTTATGATCGGAATTTTTAATCTACTAGTACTAAATAAGGCGCTAGCTTTTGGGGTTGAGTAAATTTTTGTCTTGTCAGTAGAAAACTCTTAATGGTAGTTGATATATTACTTCACGCGTCGTCTTCCTTTGGGGTGTCATTACAAAATCTCACATTTAATTTTAGTATTTATGATGCTTATTTTCATATTGAGACGTTATATTCTGATCATAGCAACAATTTTACTTTATTAATTCCCGTCACCTTCCCTTCGATTTAGCCTTAAGCGAATTTATGTTCATATTACATTTAATGAGTGCCCACTGGACTACTCGGTGTGGTGATTTTGAGCCGTGTGTAGAATAATTTAGGTCGAATTTAAAAAAATCGAGAAACTAGGAAGTAGCCAAAAGACCACTTCCTTACTTCTCCTTTCTTCTATACGGGTAATATTGACGTTCCGATCCCTGCGTTCCGCACGCCGGGTCTTCACGGGCACAGATCATTGGCGATATTCCACGCACTTACACGAATTTGAATAACATTTCTGATTTTAATTACTTGTGATATGTTTTGGCTGTGGGCCGGAAAAATTTCGGCAATTAACGAATAATTAATGAAAACAAAATGATTTTATGAATTATAAATACTTTATTAATATTAAAAATAATATAACAATTACTTGCTCCAATACATAACGAAAATCATACAAAATACCACTCCCCCCACGCCGACATCCAAGCAGAGCTCTATCGAGATTGCGAGGATGCGACGTGGAGAGAGCTTCCAAATAAAACTCTCACTCACTTAGTAAAATAGATTTTTAAGAAAACTGTTTTATCAGTAAAAACGATTAAAATTGTGTAAAAATGAATCGGTATATATACCTATTTTTTGGCCCTAACCTTGAGTGTTCTTTTTGATTTAGTAAAACAAAATTCGACCTTGGTATTTTCTAGTGTATTCTAATCTTAATTTTTATTATTTTTTAATTTCATTTGATAATTTTTTATTTGAAATTTTTATTGAATTATTTCTAATTCAAATTCTTTGATTTTAATTTCATTTTAATGAAATTTTCATTTTTTTGTTAAATTATCAAATTTCGGTCGAATTTGTTGGGTTTTCGTGTTATGTTTATATTTATATCGTGCGGATCTTGTTGCTTTTTTGTTATTATTTTAATTTATTTTTATGTTTATTATTTTATATGTAATTGTTTTTCTCTCATATTTTGATAGGGTTAATTGATGTTTTCATAGGTTTTGAATTTAAAGCTGCATGCTATATTTGCATGTGTGTTACCGATTCATTTAAACATTCACAAGGCCGTTTGTGTTTTGGCCCAACATCCTTATCCCTGTTATAACTACAATGTTCCCATTATTATTACTAGCATTATCATGGTTACTGTGTATTATTCTAATCCATTTTCACTGCTATTACTATTATTAGTATTCTTATTACTACCATTACCATTATATTTATCATTATTATTATTATTATTATTATTATTATTATTATTATTATTATTATTATTATTATTATTATTATTATTATTATTATTATTATTATTATTATTATTATTATTATTATTATTATTATTATTATTACTATTATTATTACTATTAATGTTATAATTATTGTTATTTTATAATTATCATTATCCTTGCTATTATCATTATTATTATCAAATGTTTTGTAAAGATTCGTCCTTATTCCTTGGCTTAAAAAATATACTTTGTTTATATAAAAATTTAGCCGTAATCCATCCTTATTTTACAGTTTTCTACAAAGTATTTTCCTTGAGTCGGAAAATTTTAGCAGCGTACCACCCTTATTTTACAGTTTTATAAGGATATTATACTAACAATTGAACATCATTCCACTTTTACCTTACTATTTTTGATAAGTATTTTAATTGATTCGGAAAATTTGAGCAGCGATCCGCCCTCATTTTTGTGGTTTCAAGAGAATATTATACTAACAATCGAACAACATTTCACTTTTGCTTTACTATTTTCTATAAGTATTTTGAAAAAAAAAATCTTATTAGCATAGTTAACAATTCATGGCATTTACAGCACTAATCTACCAATCAACAAGTTCGCAGTCATCCATGCAGATAGCTGCAATGCACACTAATACGATCAGTCTCCAGTTGAGACTGAAAATCAATATTCCAATCCATTTGAAAATAATACTGCAAAGTAGTTGTGTTGATTTGTGAAAACACATCAGTATATATAACTATAATTTGGCCTTAACCTTGCGTGTTATTTTTTTTGCGATTAAACAACATCTGACCTTGAAATTATTTGTGCTATCTAAATTAAATTTTTATTGATTTCTTAATTTAAATTGGTAATTTATTTTTAACATTTTTAATTAAATTTATTCAGCCAAAAATATTTTATTTTTATTCCTTTAATTCATTAATTTTTACTTTTATATAAATGGTCATTTTACGGTCAAATTTTCTTGTTATTATGTTATTTCTATGTAAATTTCGTGCGGTTCTTGATGCATTTTGTATTTATTTTATTTTACTTTTATGTTTTTGATTTTATATTTATTTATATTCTCTCAGATTTTAAAGTGTTTAGTTGGTGTTGTATGTTATATTTTAAGTTATCTTGATGCTGGGTTTTTGTGCTGTATTACTGATGCATTTAAACAATTCTCAAGGCTAATTGTGTTCTGGCCCAACATAAAACACTCCATGGCCCGTAAAATTGCGACCAGCAATTTCTAAAAGATTTAAGCTATGAACTATACAGAGTTTACGTTTTCTATTCAATTGGGTCTACGAGCTACAGGGTCGTGACCTCAAAACCCACATCCATAAAAATAATCATACAGTATACATCAATATATGGATTACAAGATGAAGTGAAAGAGGACACACAGTCCGGTTATGATCACACATAAAGAATAGTTAATTGTCTAAGAATTATCAGTTCATTGTTAATCTTGAGTTCAATATTTTGTCATTTAGGTATTCGTCTCACTAATGCCATGGGTTTCTTTGGTTTCTGATTGATTAATTTCTTTAGCAGGTTCTGATTTTGACGATTCGATATCTGTTGTGCGGTTTAGCTTTGAGATTTCATTTAGTCTGGGAATTGACTTTATTTGATATAGGACTGATTAGATGCTAATTGTTTGGAAGATTGGCAAAAGAATAGATAGAATGTTTCGTTCAAGACTCCTTTTTTGATGGTGTATCTGGGAATTCATATCCACTTTGAATTGATTTTTTGAGTCTCTTCCACCGCTTTGCTAGTTCTATTTCCTTATCTTTTTTGTTTTTTCGTTTACCTCAATGACCACAATTTTTGTTTCTCAGTTATCTACCTTTTGTTGTTATTCGTGAGTTTCGCATTAATTGATTCAGTTTTTTGTCAAATTATTCTCCCTCGTCTTTTTCGTTGACTGACTTGATATTTCATCTATTTCTTCAATGCTTTCGTTTTGTGTGGGTAATTTCTTTACTATTTTGCTGCTTTATCTTGCTTCGATCGTGGATTTATTTTCCACAACGTAACGAATTACTAAAAACAAGATTCTTTCGATAATCCATTTTGATTTGGTGTTGTCATTTTTGTCTTGTCGTTTATTGGCATTGCCCTTTGCATTCTCTCTTTACTGATTTGATTTGTCTTGTTATCTGGTTTTTGATTGTTGAGTTGGTTTTGGTTTGTTCTCTGATCCTTTCTTTATTCATATACACTTTTGAACGTCAGTTTTGCTTGAAATTACTATTCCGTGCTATTCATTTTTATCTCGTTTAGCTGCATCTAGTTTCATTTGCAGTTGGTTGTTTTTCTTTCTCTATTCCTTGAATTGATTTTTTGAGTCTCTTCCACCTCTTTGCTAGTTCTATTTCCTTGTCTTTTTCGTTTTTTCGTTTACCTCAATGACCACAATTTTTGTTTCTCAGTTATCTACCTTTTGTTGTTATTCGTGAGTTTCGCATTAATTGATTCAGTTTTTTGTCAAATTATTCTCCCTCGTCTTTTTCGTTGACTGACTTGATATTTCATCTATTTCTTCAATGCTTTCGTTTTGTGTGGGTAATTTCTTTACTATTTTGCTGCTTTATCTTGCTTCGATCGTAGATTTATTTTCCACAACGTAACGAATTACTAAAACACGTAAAAAGAACAATTGAAATAACATTGATAATTTATTTTTCAGTGCACTAATCAATTAATCGAAAGTGTTGGTTTGTATCGCACGACGTTTAGCGCGTTCCGCCTTTCCTGGACGTTGCTGTGAACGTTTTTTTACATCCGGCTTGGTTGTATCGGTTGCCTCTCTATAGGCTAACTGGGCCGGTCCTAATACTAGTGGGTATGTTACGGCATTTCCTTTCTGGCAAGCCGAATACGCCACTTCTAAGCTGAGGATTTGCGTTTTTTGTGCTTGTCTGAGCTGCTTTTCTTCCGCACATCCACGCCGTGCGGCGGTCAACCTTTGATAGATCCTCTTCCCCTTTGCTGGTTCAATCCATGAGGCCGCATTTGTTGAATCTCTCTGGTCATTTGGAGCAACTGGAGGTGAAGCGCCGTATTCTCCTGGCGTGACTTCACTAGCTCCCTACTCAGAGTGTTAAATGCATCCATATCTCAAATTAGATTATCCTTTAACAAATATCATATCTTTAGTTATGGAGTTCTCCTCATTTATCACTATGTCTATTTATCTAACATTAAATTATTAAAGGAATCTACCAGATAGCTATCTAAACACGTTACAAGAATTTATCTTAATTCATCATTTTTTTCGCTTCGATCTTTAAAATTAAGTTATAAATATAGTCAGTAACGAAAGATTAAGATCTTTGACTCAACAATTTATTAAAAAAAGTTATTAGTATCTAGGATTGCGGGGATACGAATCCGGATCGAATCTAGGTCGTTTTCGAGCATACGAGTGCTCTTGTCGTCTTACTGGGCTTCTGTCAGCGTTCCGTATTTCCCTTGGCAGTAGTTTCCTCGGAATTACCACATCCATCGGTCGGGTGGGTTCCGTTAGCTTCGGGTCATCCAATTTGTAGGATATGCCGTACGATGGGGCATACCCGTCCGTGCTGGGGATTCTTCCGGCAGGAATCTCTACATTGATCCTGACCAGGTGTCGTCTCGCCATTTTGATCTGCCAGTTGGTTTGATTTTGCTACTACTCGAGGTGAGCCAGAATGTATTCGGCGCGTTGCCGACTTTCACGGGCTGGGTTTCAGCCTGGCTCCCTCTTGATTGCGATGTAAGGGATATCGGCTTCTTCGTAGTCGCCCAAACGTCCTTCCCTCTATTCCCTTACATCTGGCGGCGGCTCGTGCTGGAAAACGCACTGTGATCCGGGACGCATCAATCCAGGATTCGTCTGCAAAATAAATCTTAATATGTGAGATCGCGTTATAGGTCTCAAATGTCAATAAGGTAATTCTCGGTGTATCTTATTAAGTTCCTCGATATTCTTTAACTATTATCACATCATGAGAACTAATTAGAGTTTCCTTGGGTCATAATGTTTATTCAAGCGGTCCTAGCGATTTAGTCTCCTTATCTATCATACCGTCATCTTTCGTGAGATTTCGTTTTAACCGGATAGTTCATCGAGACCTATAACCCCAGTCAAACATCGAGACTTATCCATACCTTGACTCTAATCTCACTTAATTGTATCCCATGTGTTGACTGCTTTCAGAGTCTTAGGACTTTCGACATTTGTCTATTTTTAGTCAATGTGTGACACGAGCCTTAACAACTGCAGTTCCGAGAAAAGTTACTTGAGCGTGGAACTGTGCAAGTGTTAATCTGGTTCTAGGGGATCTCACTTTTAGCTAAGTTGGTTAATTCGCTCCTTGGTGAGTAGCGTAATAGGCATTAACAAATCATCAGATTAATCCCTCCTTTGGAGACACACAAAAACGAATTTATTTTAAATTTTATTAAATCGATAAGAAAAACATAGAAACTGTTGGTAACACGTAAGCGTCCAGATCAGTCGTTTCGCCAGTCGGAATACTAGATATCACACTCATCATTATATTAAGCCCTGACCCTTGTTTGCGGTCAACGGAGTCTGTAGATCATGAATTCGCCAGAGAAGGCGAAATTTAATTATGATGGTCCTTATTTTTCGCCCTAGAACTAATTGCATGCAAGTCTGGGTAGATTCTATTCCGACCGAGTTATGATTCCTCATTTTTTCTTTTAAAAATTAAAAATTGAATTATTAACAATATAACTAAAGTCTCCTTTCTTTTCCATAGGTCCTTACTTCTGGTATTCTTCCTGTCGAGAAGTACAACGATTTCGTCTCGTCAGATGAGTCGTCAAAGATTGTCCTTCTTGGGTAGACATTGTTAAATTTAAGTTGAACAGATAACTGATCACATCTGAAGAATTTCTGGGTATTTATGTGCCGTCGTCGGTCAGTGTGCGTCTTAGTTAGAATGATTTTTGCTATTAGGTGACGTGGCAGGTTTGTGCCTAATCGATATACACCAATTTCTTTTCTGCCCTGGTTACGTGGCATTTAAACCTTTTATTTCATCGTGGGTGTAATTACTGCGTGCAGTGAGTGTGTCTGTTTTATCTAACACACATTGTCAACATGTCGATTCATATTCTTCTAGCAATCAATGAAATTATATCGATTTAGTTTTTATGAATCTTATTCACTATAGTCAAAATATCTTGCACTTCTGTTTATTCTCTACCGGGTAATTCCAGTAAGTGATTTTTTATATTTATTTTAATAAATCATATTCGTCAGGGATTATTGTTAGTGCAATCTATGCTGATGATTTTTGGTATGTCCTATCCGCTCTCAAATCTTCAGAGCTCGGTCAATATTATGATCCTCCGAGGTTATGATATCATGAAGGAAACAGAAATGCCCTGATATTACATGGAATTCAATGACTATATGATGTAAAGCGACATGTCCCTAATGATGTTGATTCCCGATTCTGACCTCCCAATTGTGGATGTCCTCTGATTAATGGCCTTATGTTGTTTGGTTTTCTTAACGAGGATCTGTTGTTGAAGTTTAGTGGATGATGTTGGGTCTATTTACTTTGCACTAATTTTATTTTGGAAGTTAATTGACTAAGTTTTTCCCCATCGTTTATAGCTTATGTGGGAATGTGGTCGGTTAATTAATTACGGGATCCTCATATTGATCATTTAAATTTGTGTACTAGGTATCGGATTACTAATAGGGTGATGCTACGTTAACCTTCTCGTCGTGGATTTTAACAATCTTGTTCTGTTCAGTATTATGATGGAGGATTATCATTTCAATTTATTTGTCGAATCCTATTATGTATTTTAACAGTAGCCTTGTCAGAATTAAAGTTTGCAATTTTAGACATTCATTTGGATTTAGCTAGATTTTATTTGAAGATGGATGACGGATATCGGATATTTCAGCTAAACGAGCCATTTTCTGGTTATCGATTTTATGAGTTATTAGCGACTTACATTGTCATTCCTGACCTCCTCAAATTATTATATAGATTGTTATATTGCATGTTCCTTTCCGACGTAAATACCATCGTTATCGGGATTCATCATCTAGTGATCTTAACGTTTACAATTCATGTAGTTCAATTTGATTTTAATATGAACATTATCGTTACTAGTATTTTCCGTATATTGTGTAGTTAATTTGATTTATCACGAGCATTATGGTTCTTGGATTTCTTAAATTTGTGTCCTAGCTTTTGGGCGTACTTATGTTGATTTAATCCTAACGTGAATGTTATTGTCATTAAAATTCTCGACTGAACGGTTTAATTGGTTAGGGTCATTGAAATTGATTCTTATTTCGATATGATTATTACTGCGGGAAAACTCTTACATTATTTTAAGCTTTATTTTTTCAATGAAAAGATTAATGTTATTGAAACTCTCAATTTATTAAGTTGGCTTTGTCATTGTCATAATTATTATTAAAACAATTGATTTTGATTTTTCGAACATTAAGAATGATTATTATATTTATTATCGATATAACAACGATTTCCGACTCTCTCCCACTCTCACCCCCTTATTTGATCCCAGATATGCTTAGATATGTTAATGTTATGATTGTTGGGCCAGAACGTAAACGGCCTTGGAAAATGTTTAAATGGATCAGAAACACACACGCAAAAATAACACGCAATTTAAATAAACCCATTGAAACATCAAGTAAACCCGATAAAATCTGAGAAAATAAAAGAATTAAATATAAAATAATAAACATAAAAATAAATTAAAATATTAACAAAATGCATCAAGATTCGCACGATACCTATACAAATATAACAAGAAAACACAACAAATTCGACGAAATTGGAAAAATCAATTAAAGTTCATTAAATTGAAATTTAAATCGAAAATTTTGAATTAGTAATAATTCAATAAAAATTCGAAATAAAAAATTATAAAAATAAATCAAAAAATATTAAAAATAAATAATAGAATTTGCTAGAAAACAACAAGGTCGAATTTTGTTTTACTGCATCAAATTTCACACGTCACACAAATAGGTATATATACTGATCCATTTTCACATTTAACTGAACCATTTTGAAAACCATCTTGAAAATCTACCATTTTCAGATTCCAATTTTGAACTTTAACCATTTTTGAAAATTGTGAATCGTTGTTAAAACTATTTGTAAACCATTTTTCAGATCAGTTTAGAACCATTTCGAGAATTTGTTTTATTATTCTAGGTGAGAAATATTTATGTTGGAGCCATCTTTCCACACCACGATCATAGCATCTCTGTAGAGCTCTGCTTGACGGCGGTGTGGGGAGAGAGGCATTTATGTTTTCTATTATGACATTTTATGTTTTGTATGAAAATTTTGGAATGGTCATGGAGGGTAATTTCTGTTATTTTGTCCTAATTAATAAATATTATTAATATATTTAAATTATTCTACATATATCTAACTTATTTTATATGATTTTATAAATTTTAATGTCGAAATTTTTCCGGCCCACAGCCGACACACAACGCAAGTAATTAAAATCTACATAGTACAGAGGCATGTAAGTGCGTGGAAAATCGCCAATGATATGTACCCGTGAAGACTCAGCGTGCGCAACGCAGCGGTCGGAACGTCAATATTATCCCTATAGCTGAAGCGAGAAATAAGGAAGAAGTCTCTGGCTGCTTCCTCGTTTCTCAATTCTGTAAAATCGACCTAAAATTATATTACATACGGCTTAAAATCATCACACCGAGTAGTCCAGTGGGCACTCAATAAATATAATATGAACACAATATGCGTCTAAGGCCTATTAAAGGGAAAGGGTACTCGGGTTAAATTAACTGAAATCGTTGTTATAACTATTTTGATTAACATTTTGAAATAAATAAAATTTATTGGGAATCATTGAATTCGATTAAATTGAAATTATTGATAAAAATTAAAATAACCATTAATTGTAGAAGTAAAGTGTTTTATTTGGATTAACATTTTGAAATAAATAAAATTTATTGGGAATCATTGAATTCGATTAAATTGAAATTATTAAAAATAACCATTAATTGTAAAAGTAAAGTGTTTTATTTGGATTAACATTTTGAAATAAATAAAATTCATTGGGAATCATCGAATTCGATTAAATTGAGATTATTGATAAAATTCAAAGCAACCATTGATTATAAAAGTAAAGCGTTTTAGGGCTAAGAATTAAAGTAAATGTTGGGTAAAGATAATTTAAATGCTCGTAAATTATTGATTAGGGTAATGACAAATGATTTCATCAATTAGATTATTATAATTCATTTCAATAAAAGCAATCCGATCTTTGGGTAAGAACGAGTAATGCGTTGATCTAATCCAAATCAACCCCGATAAAAATGAAAGCAACTAAGAATCAAATTCATTGAGTTCAAATAAAGAGACGTATCAATTAAAGGTGAAACGATTTTCGCATAACAGTATGAAATCCCTTAATTAAATTGTTGATTAAAGATCCAAATTTTCATTGATTAAAGCAAAGGAAAAGTATTAAAACAAAGTAATCATTTAGTTAAATGTTGAAAACTATTGATAAAAATAAAATAATCCGTTGATTAACAATCCAAAACTTCATCGATTAAATAAAAGGAGAAACGTTAGGAATTAAAGATTTATTATAAAGTAATCGTTTAGTTAATTGCTAAAAATTATTCACTGATTAAATAAAAGAAAAAATTACGAATTAAAAATAAAGCACTCATTTGGTTAAATGTCGAAAACGATCGATAATAATAAAATAATTCGTTGATTAGTAATACAAACTCATTGCGTAATAAACGGGGCTTTTCCTTTGATTTAATTAGATGGATTAAAATATATAAATTCCTCACTTAAAAACTTAGCAATTCAGAATAAAATGGGGTATAAAATATTATTCACTGACCAAAATAAAATAAAGTCTGATTAACATAAAGAAATCGTGATTAAAAGAACCAAAATGAATGAATCAACAAATGAATACCCATCCGTTATTGAATAAAATTGACAAAAACCCAAGTTAACACTATGGTAAAAAGGCAGGGATAAAATCGGAACTGATCCGAATTAGAACGCGAACCGCTTAATAATATTAGATTCAACTTGATGATAGCCATTCAGTTTAGAAAGATTTTCTCGATATCTGACGAATATCCTGACGCCAAACGAGTAACTATAAAGTTAATAAATACACCAACAAAATCACAAGAAATTAACTTACGACGCGCGTAAAATCCGATATAGTCCAACTTAGACGACTAAACATATCAAATGATGAATATCAAAGTGATACTTGATAAGGAGTCCCATCATTGGAAAGTCTACGCACACTCCACAACCGAAAATTGCACTAAGTCGATAACAGAAGTAGCCGATCGATAACTAAATTAACTTGAGAGAATCAACCGGAAACCGGAAACCTACCTTAAATGAATCTAACATCCGCTTGATCGAAGGGATTGACGTTTCCGCCAACATCGTCCTGACAGGATGTGACTAACTTGAATATCGTCGAATTAAGTACAACCGGTAAACTTTAACTCTGTTTCGAATAAACATTAGCATCATAGAACAGCGGATTTTAGAATTAGTTTAATCAATATCGATGTTATGTATTAGTAAATTGTAACTTCATGTTAATTAATATGACGTTTATATATTTAATAAATTTCAGAATTAATCTCAAACAGCAGTAGGTAGTTGATAACCCTCAAATCAACCTCAATATCTGATAACATCGCGGATCCTTTGAGTTTTGAAACTGATTTGTAACAGATAGTATCCCTAAGTACTTCGTAAATTTTAAATGAATCTTAATTAGTAGTAACTCCATCCACCAGACAAATACTAACTTAACAAACGCTAATGCCTGATAGACAGTGGATTTTCGACTCACCCATCTGCCCAACACTAAAAATATTATCTAACATGTTCTAATTATTACCATCATTAACAAGAGTTATGAGGAGTTAGCCAACAGAATACATCACACCAGGAACGCACAGATAAATAACCTTAGTCGTTTCGAGATGTAATACTAATCAAGCTGGTAGAGTTTAATCGGTCTAGGAGTAATAATATAATCAACGTTTAGCCTAGTATTATTATAAGCAGACGACTTAATCGAATTTGATAACGATAACAGTTTAGATATGCCTATCGACCAAATTACCATGCAAGTAGCTGAGGAACCACACCCAGGAGAGGTACCAACAGTTGCCGCGACTACCGAACAACTTCCACCCCGGTGGCCACACCCGACTATTTGGCGATTGTTGGGTCTCGAATCCGATCCTTGTGGACTCGCCGGACAACAATACCCGGCCGAAGAAATATATGATCACGCCAGAAATCTCCTCACCTTCTGGGAACAAGTACAAGAGCAAGTGGACCTCAATGTGGTCAAAGCCCGGATGTACCTCACGAACGTGGAGGAGGACATCCGCGTCGGGCTCATCGCGGAGGCATACCCACCTCACCCAGTCCGCGATACCCGACGGCCCTATACGGTGGCGGCTCTGAAGAGGAGTTTGGAGAGAGAATTTCCGGAAGATGCACTATAGTAATGACATAGTGTTGTAGAAATTGATTTAAATATTAAGTGTTATTGTTTCCTTATTCGTTATTATACCTCATAGATAAACTAGCTTCATACCCTTTGTTTAATTAAATAATAAAACTTTGATTTAATGAAGACCATAAAGAATTTAACTGCTCTCCTGTTATAGTGATGTCATCCCTACAACTTCTACAAGCGGAACTGGAACGGGCAAGACAATCAAATGCAGAGTTACTCGCCCAAATCCTTCAATTAACTCGAGAGGCTCAACAGTTAAAAGCAACCTGGGTTGATCCAACAAAGATGAGAGCTGTATACCACCGACTCACGGCGGCACAGAAAGGATGGATAGAGGAGCGGCAGCTCAATCAGAGTCTGCGCACTCAAATTCGGGACTCGAAGTCGCCCTAGCGGTATGCCGAGAAGGTGAAGCGGTAACTTATCCGCTCATCTTCGCCCCAACCCAAATGCCGCAGACAACCACCAAGCCAACAGAACAACCCATCAATAATCGTCGACCGGGACGTAAGGAACGTGCCCGACGTCGAGCAACGCAGCTGCAAAACGCCAAACAATAAATATTCCATATGTGATTAATTCAAATAGAGTAGTTTTAGTCTTAGTTGAGTCGTTTCTTTGAAATTGCATGTCAGTATTGTCACAAGTAACCTTATTACGTCTCAGTTTTCTACAGTCAATTAAGAACGAATCCTGTATAGTATGAGGGACAGAGCTAAGCGAGCACAGGTCTTCTATCGACAGCTCGTGAACCCGAGGGTTGTCCGAGCAACTATAGTACTAGCACATGGTACTCAATTTTTGCGGGCAATCCACCACTTGAACACATTACCAACGTTGCCTAGCAACGGGTGCCAAGTGGCGATCAGTATCATTTTGTATGGCGTTACGAGGGCAACCACCGATTAGTTCAACCAAACAATGAAACCCTGTAACCCACCATACAAATTTGGGGGCTCAGCCGGGATTGAAGCTTTGTTATTTGGAAAAACCAAAACAATCAAGTTAAGAAACAACAGAGAATTATGTCAGTACACCCTCAGCCGGGATTGAATGATCTCCTTGTACAAGAACCCAAGCAAACAAACTGACATGAAATTATGTTAAAGTTATATAGATATCATCGTCAAAGCATTCAACATCCATCAACACTTGACGACACAACACCCTTGTAAGAGACCAACGACACTCACAAGACGCATAAGCAAACAACACATAATTAAAAGGGCAAAATGCGGGATAAAATGAAATGGGGTAAGTAAGGGAATAACGATAAACTACGGGGGAAAGCAATGGAACCAAGTAGAGAAGTCAACGATAATAGAATAAATTACAACGAGTAGTGATTAAAATAGTAGTTGATAAAATGAAGCAAAATATATTAAAAGACTAAAATTGAATGAGGTTAGCTAATTAGTATTTAAATAAATTTAAAGGGTAATTAAAAGAGATTTAATAATTTTAGATGGAATCAACAAAAATAATAGAAAAACTAAAGGGTATCCTAAACATCGAAAACGATAACTTAGAGGAACTAATCAACAAACAAAAATTAATTAAACGAGCTAAAGAGGATATATCAACGATTTCAAACCTGTACTCCGATGAACATTGCATATTAATAAAATTGAGCGATATTGATAAAGATGTAACAACCGAAAGGATATATGAAATCCTATCCATGAGATTAGAGACAACCAAATTTGGGAAAAGCTGGAACAAGTTAATGGAAAAAGTCAAAAACATTGAGGACGAGATTGCAACAACAATGAAAGAACAAACTAAGGCTTATGTGGAGTGTTATGCGTGCAAAACAGAGGAAGCACGAGTAATGGTGATACCTTGCGGACACCTGAGTTATTGTCATGGATGCGCACAAGAGTCGCACTGTATGTTATGCCAGCGAAAGATAAAGGAAAGACTAACGGTTTACTTTCCATGAATTGTTATGATGAAATGAAATAAATGTGTATTATGCATTACTTGAATTATTATTAGATGATAAGACGAATATAAAAGAAATATGCAATGTTTATAAATAATAAAACCACCTGACAACGATAAACAAAGGTAATAGACCAAAAACATAAAAGCCGAATTAGGGAAATAATCAAAACACACGCACAGAGACACAAAATATTGGACGGAAAAATTTCGACAACCGAGTTTCCTAGTGTATGCTTCTTTTTGTTTTATTAATATTATATTTATCGATATTATATTGAGATAGGACGAGGAAAAATGGTTAAACCTGAGCTATCTACTGATAGTACGCTCACCCAAGGGAAACCCTGATCAACCCTACTGAGAAAGGAACTGGTAGGCCAAGTCGCGTATGTCAGCAAGTAACCGGCGAGAGATTGATCACCTCTTTTGGGGAGCTTGCTGATGCGATTACCACAAATTTTGAAGGGGGGTGTGAAGAGATAGACCGAGAGGTGAGAGAAAGAGTGCGCACGGAACAGAATTAATAGTTTTGATTAAAGGTACCTAGAGATGACTTCTTTTTTTCCCTAGCTGGTGGTGAGGCACCAGAGGACAGCTACGGACTGTCGTGCTCAGGTTGTTATCAGCCAAGGGACTGATGACGCTGAGCCGTTCGATACAAAAACCCGGATCACACACCGAGTATCGAACGATTCTTTTTTCGCTGGGAGGCACTCGATACAACAACCCGGATCCCACACCGAGTATCGGGGCCAAACGGTAGGTGAGATGTGAACTAACCGGTAAATGGTTCATACTCAAAATGTCCTACTAAAGCCAGATGAGAGCGGCTGAACGGAGCCGAGAAATCTGATGGATGGAGCGGGCAGAGATTTGATAGTTTATTTCCCGCTCCCACTTTTGAGCACTTCCTTTTCTTTTCACTATTCGGGAAATCAAGTAAACCGCTTTTGGAACTTGATTGAACGTCTAGGCATTTCCATACTTTTATATTCTTCGAGGTACACAACCCGGATCCCACACCGAGTACCGAGGGAATGTTTTTTTATTGCCCAGCAAGGAGTTTGGTACAATAACCCGGATCCCACACCGAGTACCAAATATCCGAATGGCGGTGAGTAAAGCGTAACCGGAAGAATGCGCGGCCAAAAGACGCCATGGCTTGAGAGTCAGTGTGAGGCCTCAAACATACCCAAAAGTCACTGTTGAGCTCAAGTCCGATATAAGAGATAATATGAAATAGAGGGCCGGATGATTATAATCAGATACTTGAGGCAATAGAGGGCCGGATGATTATAATCAGATACTTGAGGCAATAGAGGGCCGGATGATTATAATCAGATACTTGAGGCAATAGAGGGCCGGATGATTATAATCAGATACTTGAGGCAATAGAGGGCCGGATGATTATAATCAGATACTTGAGGCAATAGAGGGCCGGATGATTATGATCAGATACTTGAGGCAATAGAAGGCCGGATGATCATGATCAGATACTTGAGGCAATCCAGATAAGATATGATATGGGTAAAGATGAAATATGATTATGAATAGATATTAAGGTCACAGATGACCAGTAAAAGAGTTGAAGCCGAAGGCCAAAGAGCCAACGGAAATCATAGAGGGCATAGAGCGCCAGCGATTGAGGATTAAGTAAATGAATTTTTGGGGGACATAGGAAAAACAATTAATGGAATGAATGAAAGTATGAGTATGATGAGTTTATATTATTGATATTATGATATAGATAATTGATACGACTATATAGATAACTGATAAGACTATATAGATAATTGATACGAGATTAATAGATAATTATTACGAGGTATAGATAATTAAAAATAGACTTAAAATGAGGGGGGTGAGTCAGATAAAGAAGACCACCACGATAAATGCGAACAGGGGATGATAACATATATAGTATGGTAAACGGAGGAGAAATTAGTATAGAGTATAGAATATTGGAGTGTTATTTATTTTTAGGAATCGATAGTCAAATAAAGCAATCCAAGTCAAGTGCAAAGCAAAGCAAAAGAGAAAATATTTCAGAGCAAACGACAAAGCAAAGTGATAACAAAGGAATTTGAATAAACAAGCAGAAAAGAATTTGGAATAACCGTCAGAGTAGTTACAAGCAGATAAGCAACCAGAAGTTTCAAAGCAACCAAAGCAAGAGAAGAGAAACCAGTCAAATAAACGAATAACCGTAAACATTGATAGCATCAGCAACCACACGAGAAGCAAAAGCCAAGAGAATAGAGAAAAAAGTTTATTAAAAGCGGAAGAAAAGAAAAAAGTTCGCAACAGTAGAAGTGTTAATACTAAAGTATCAACTGCAACCGGAACCGGCACAGATAGCGGATTGACCGATTTTGAATTTAATAGCAGCGAAGAGAACGAATTACGTAATATCGAAAACCAGTTGACAACGATAGAATCAGTAAACGAAGAAGATCCGGACAACAATCCAAACATGACGACTTCAATAAACTCTTCAATTCCGGACGCAAATACCATGTCGAATAACAATAATGTGATGATAGGAGAATTCAGAGAAAAGTTTAGAGGAGAACCGTTTGACGGCAGTCTCAACAAATTGGATACATTCATAAAGGAATTCGAAGTGTATAAAAATATCTGTCACTGGACAGATCAAAAGGTAAAGGAGCGGCTACCCTTGTATTTGAAAGGGAGCGCACAAGATGTATTCGTGGAAGAAGCGAGAGACGATACGAAATTGACAACATGGACAGAAATTAAAGAGTTTTTAATAAAGATATTTGGAATAGAGAAAAAGGGGAATAGGAAGATATTAGACTTCCTACATCGAAAGCAAAGACGAGACGAATCAAATGCAGTGTACGCATGCGAATTAAAGAAATTGTGTAAAGAAGCCTTCGGAGAACATGAGTTGCCCGAAGATAAAATGGTAGACGTCTTCATAAGAGGAATCAAGAGGGAAGACATACGAGCCAACCTCGGATGCCTGGCACCAGAAACATTAGATAAAGCAGTAGCAATCGCAAACAGATGCGAAGCCCATCTAGGACTGGGATATCAAGTGGCAGTCTTGGCCACGGAACCAACAACATCAACAGTTAATGCCAACAATCAAAACAACAATACCAATCCAGCTATGAACCAATTCATTCCAAGAGCACAACAGATGTTCAAGCCACCAGCAACGAGAAATCCGGAAGATAAAGGTAATAACCAAGTAAGTTATAATAATAATTTCAGGAACAATCCAAACACAAATGAAAAATGCTCCATATGTCAAAAAATAGGACATCGGTCAGAGAATTGTTTCCGAAATTACACTTGTCAAAAATGTGGTAGACGAGGGCATACTGAGAAAATATGTAGGCAACCTAATAACAAAGCATGTTACAATTGTGGACAACAAGGACACTTCGCAAGGCAATGTAACATAAAAAGAGAACCAAACCAGTCAAGATTAAACAACTCTATGGGAAATCCACAAATTAACGTGATGCAAGAGATAGACATGCTACGAGAAACACTACAACGAATGCCCATGGAATTAAAAGAGATGATGCAACAGATGCCCACTAATATACAACAACAACGAATCAACGTAATGAGAAGCAATGAGGAGATTCAAGAGCTGCGAACTAGAGAATATCAAGAGCAACAACAAGCTGAATGGCAAAGACTACAAACAGAGGAAGCCCAGGAAATCCAACAAAGATGGGAGAATCGAAAACAAACCCCGAAAAGAATTAATATGATGAGAATGGAAATTCCAGATGAAACTCACACTGCGGAGCAGTGTGTTGAGAACGAAGGGGAAGGAAACATGATAACTGATAACGAGGAAACAGTTGAATTAAATACGACGGAGAAAATAGAGGCCATCGAAGAATTTACAGAGGAGGAAAAACAAAGACGTCGACAGTTAAAAGAAACGATAATGGAGAAACCGAATGAACCAGAAACCCAAGAGATTAAACGAGCAGAAATGATGATAACGGAGGATCAAAACAAGGAAACATTAGTGTACGAGATAGACGAACTCGAAAAAGAAATTATGACACAAAAGACAGAGAGTACACTCGAGAAAAATAAAGCAAGAGGAAGCTTTAGAACAAGAGGAGGATCAGTTAAAAGAAAAAGAAGCAATCCTGAAACAAGAGAAAGCGGAACTTAGAAAGAAGGCACTAATATTAAAAATAGACGGAGCGCTGAAGCATTTAGAACAAGAACAAGCACTAGATCAAAAAATAGAAGTGATGGCAAAGAAAGTGCTATCGCAAGAAACGAAAGAGCCAGAATTGAGAGATGAACAGGAAGCATCAACGTCACAAGGAAAAGAAAAGATATCAGAACCAATAATAACAAAGAATCGAATCCAGAGGATACTGCTACAAAAAATAGAAACAAGAATCAGAAAAGAAAAGCCCCACGTGGAGTGAAACTCAAATCGAGAACAGAATAAAGGAGATATGGTTCCAAACAAAAGGACCAACAAGGATAATGAAAGAGGAGGAACAACCACAAATCAATATGTTGAGACAAATACCCGACGATCAAACAGACGAAGATGAAAGTGAAATAAGCAGTCTGGGTGGAGAAATATTTCAATCATGCGAGGAAAATAAACCATATAAAGATGAATCAAAATCCGAATTAGAGGAAATGGAAACGAGTGTGCCAGGAGAAGATGAAACCGAGATATTAAAAGAAATCAACGAGATTGTAGAAGAAGTAGATCGAAATCAAATGTTCCTAAACCTCAGAGATACAACCGCATACAGTAGAATAATGAAATTAATTGCGAAAGGATATCAACAAGATAATGGTACATTTACGGCATCATGGAAAGATATGATAAAAAAGTACCAAGAGAACTTGAAAGAATATGATAGAGAAGAATACCAGGTAATTATTGATTTTCCAGAGATACCAAGACAGATAATAGCACAAGAGGCGAAAGCACAAACGAGTTGTATGATTGGGTAGTGAAAAAGCTAGGACCCAGCTACAAAAATAAACCTTTATATTATCAAGGAAGGAAAATAAAGCGAGATATACACCTAGCGGATGCTCTAATTTGGCCAAAGGAATAAATGTGGTAACGTTAAACAAAAATGAAAGCGAAGAAGAAACGACAGCAGAAATATGGCAGAAAATTCAAATATTGTATACCAAAGAAAATAAAACCTGGATTAGAAAAAGAGAGACAAAAGATAATGAGGCAAAATCAGATCAAAATGACAGAACAAGCAATAGACCAGGCTAGAAAAATATATTAATCGATTATCATTAACGAGACCGATCTCAATGAAAATATTTGTAGAAGCTGTACGAGACACAGACATTATGAGATTTGACAATGAGAGAACAGATGAGTTGATAGCCAAATACGGAGAACATCAAAGAGATATGAGAGGAGATGAACCAATAAAGATAAGAATAAAGCTACCAAATGATGAAATAAAAGAAATATTGGTAGATCCCGATTGTCAAATGCACGAATTATACCGACGGATAAATCGAGAAATTATACAACCGATAATCGAAAGTAGCGATGATGGCATGGTAGAGGACGTGGCAATAATGTATCACAAACGACAAATAAGTCCGCGAGAACGAACCCCGATATACGAATTAGGTATATGGGAAGACGGACAAACCATTAATATCATAGCCATGGATGAACCAGAGAGAAAAAATACAACAAAAAGGGAACAACAGATCCAAGAATTTCAAGAGGAAATGAAAAGAAAGATGGACCAAATACTAACCATCTACCAGTTATGGAGAAAAGATGCGAAGTTGAGTACAAAATTACAACCTATAGATGATTCGCGATGCCGATCAACACCATGGAAAAAGGTGTATGATGAAAAGACGAAAGAATGGAAATGGAAAATGGAGAGAACCGAACCAAAATGGAGAAAATATATACCAGGGGGAAGCGCCAGAAGAGGCAGCTAATGAAACAACCTTAGAGTTATATGAAGATGAACCATATGAAAATCTACCAGAGGAAATGCTAAACGAAATGGAATGGCAACCAGAAGAAGACGAGGAAATAAACGATAAAGCTCGATTAGCCCCATACACATGGAAAATAGGTGGATGGGCGGAAAAAGTAAAATCGGCTGAAGAAGAGAAAATCATCGGTATTACAAGCCATCAATTCTATACAGAAATCGGAGGATACCGGATGAAATTGAGAGTATACCCAAACGGAGATGGGGTAGGAAAAGGAAAATATCTATCAGTGTATTTTCTATTAGCAAGAGGCAGATATGACGGCAAGTTAGAGTGGCCATTTAATCGAAAAGTCACGATTTCAAAATCGCTAAACCCGGAAAATGGGAAGAGCGACACAGCGAAAATTGGGAGTAGACCCAAGATCAATGATAAGTCAGAAGCCAAAATCCACTGAAAATGTTGCAGGAGGAGTACCACAATTTCTATTGAAAAAATATGTAACACCTCAATTTGTAAAAGACGACACGATATACATCACGATCGAAGTAGAAACAGAACGAGAAATGAAATTGCGAATCCAACAAGAACAAGCGAGACCGCGAATCAGTGTACTCGAAAAACGAATTCCAGGAACAAAATACTTGCCCACAGATATAGACGACCCTGTGGAGGAAGGATTAACAAGATTAACGGAAACGCAAAAATGTAGAGAATTAGCAGCGATATTGAGAACCGGAGCAAAGAATCAAAGACGAACTGTAACAGATTTAGCAAAATGGATAATCGATTCTTGTAACAGAGTAGAGAATCTACGGAATATCGTAAAGGAAATAGAGGAGTATCGGAGAATGTATGCGTGGTACCCAGAGCAATTCCGAGAAATTATCCGAAAATGGAAACATACCGAATGGGCAGCCGAAACGATAGAGAAGTATAGTTTAAAAATTATGATGCCAGATTTCGAACCAATTGAAAGAGAATTTTATATCACTGCCAAAGTGAGTGAAGTGAAAAAGAGAATACCGTATGAACCGCCATTTCATTTACAATACCAAGGACGATCATTGGACGACGATCTCGAAATCGGAGTTACGCAAATGCAATTGGGACTAATAAATGTATTAACAGTAGCAAAGATCGCGGGTAGAGAACTCAATAAAAGAGAAATCAAAACGAAAACGCCAATAGGACGACAAGAGAGTCTAAATACGCCAGAAGTTCCACCTGCAGCAGATGAAGTAATCGTCATCACAACAGGAGATGAAGAGATACTAAATGATCTAAATGATATTGTGGACGAAGAAACAACCAGGAGAATACCGGAATCAAGAGATTTGTTCATGACAGAAAGATGAAAACGATCTGATAACAGATGAACCAAACGAGCTAGTATGTGGTCAAAGACAACCAGTCGAAATTATAGAGCCAGATACCGAAGAGGAAAATAAAAAGAAAGAGAGAAGACGCCGAAGCTCGACAGGAGACGAATGGGATAATTGGATAAATGAACGAGGAGCTACAACATCCAAAGGAACGGCAGACGAACAACCCAAACGAAAAGAAACAGGTACGGCAATGGAAAAGAAATCCAGAGGACGACCAAAAATTGATAAACCAGCTCCAGAAAGGAAAACTAAAGAACAAATGCAGATGGATCAATTGACAACGAAATTGAACAAGCTCAGCCAAGTAACGAAGCAGTTACAGGGAAAACTGAAAGGCCAAGAACAAGGAGCAAAGTGGATCAATAGATTGATAACTGATATGCTGGGATTAGCAAATCCAGAAATAAAGAGAAATTTAAAACTCAATAATATCGGAGCAGAAGCGAAACAGCTTTGGGCAGCAATAAAACCAATAATAAATAAAATCATGGACAAAAAAGTACGAACCACAACCAGAGATCCAGAGGAATTACTGTTGATAATAAATCACTTAACGAAACGATCTGATGACCCAAACAGATATTTGGTAGGAATGGCCTATCTGATGTATAATACGATAGTGATATACAGAAAGCGAACCCCAAGATACAACCCAAACGGATATGAATTCGCAATAACAGACATTATCAGGAAGGTAATCGAACCATTCATCCTGACTCAAGGTGGATGGCAAGCCTTTATAAATCTGGTAAGTAAAGATGATCAAACCGAGATAATGCAAGCAAAGTTAAAAGTGTTATTAACGGAATTCGAGACGACCATTAATGCAAGCGATCCAAAAACAGCTAAAAAAGGGATGAATACGATAATCACTACAATACTCATATGGATGATGTGCGTGAAAGGGGTAGAACCGTTTGTAGTATATGATTGTGACAATATAAAGATTGGTGATAAATACTCACCTAAAAGAAACGGAAGAGTGCAAAGCTGCAAATTCCCGGTTAGATTACAGACAACAGCAACGCAGTACTTATAACGTATAATCAAGAAGTAGATTTCATTTAAAAGGAAATAAAAGAATGCCTCAGTACAAGGAAATTGTAGCTTTCATTTCGGACATTCACTCACACTCAACAAACCCCCAAATTATAGAGGCCGGAACGAACAACAGTAGTATCGTAACGCGGAGAGCGAAATGTGAAGAAGGTATCACGAAGGACGCATCTCAATAGCTGGAAGAGTAAATGAGCAGCGAAGAAGGAAAAATAAAAACTACCCCCGAGTATATACGCTTTGCGGGAGAATAACGGCTGGAGACGGAACATGCAAGGAGGGGAATATACCCTTATTAAAATCAATTGGTCAAAGGAAGTAGTAGTGATTGAAAGTTATCAAGTTAGTTGGGAATTACCAAGGATATTTCGGATGCCAGATACACAAGCAATGAAAAAAGTACCTAATGTCTAGCACAGATAGATCATGGCAATACGGGAATGTCAACGATTGTTAATATTTCACGCCGGATTTACCAGAACCTTGTAGACTCACTTTATGAAAAGTCAATATTTCGATGACAGAAGTGCAAAGGACAAGTGCACAGGAGAAACAGAAACACTAACACGCAAAAAGGCATTAGTAGACTTACGGAGAAACCGGAAGAACGGAAAACCAACGATTCACCACAACTATGGATCAGAATAAGTCACGCCAACGGTAGTATATCAACTGACACTACAATCGGATGAGATTTATAAAGGGACGAATGGTGAGCAAAATTGTGACGAAATGGTAGCTAGTACCATTATAAGGAATATTTTTTATCGCGAAACAGCAATACGAACGCAAAAGCGCAAATAGACCCCAAGATGTCTAAAACTATATCTGCTATATAAATAACAAGATTGGATTTCCTATATCACAAAGGGTGGCATCAACGAAAAAGTATACTACGATTTGGGTTAAATAATATTGTATCTTAAAAGAGAAATATTAAAAACAAATGTTAGCAATGGCAATCACGAATCGGATAATTGCAATTCCATTTACTACCACTCCAGAGGGATTATTTTGGAAGAATTCGTCGGAGAAGTTATGATAACGTATAAATCCGAAAAGACAATTTGCGAAAACTGCCAGGGAATTCAACAAATTCGGAGATAATGCATAAACGAATTGAGTAATGCATAAAGAAAAAATCAGATTGCGTCAGCCAGTTAACAAGTGATGATTAAAACCAGAGAAATTTGTACCCAATACTGTTCAGTCTGTAGTAATGTATATGGACCATTATTCGAAATAAGAGATGGAGTTGTTACAGTTCCCAAACCGAGTAATTGTAGCACCACAAAATATTTGGATTAACAGGAATTGGCATAGGAAGCAGAATTCAACCAGTATATTATCACAGAGTGGGATATACCAAACAAAAGATCTGGGAACGAGCCAGAGAAAACATTTTATTTCCCAGCACAAAGGCAGCATACTATCTACATTGTAACTATAACGGGAGGTAACAACTATTGGACGGAAAACCCAACTACGAATTGTTCTATCACCAGATAATTTTCAACTGCTACAGCAAAATATGATGTGAAAGGCCATGTGGGGAAGATTTCTTAATCTTCGGACAATGATGAGCAGGATTTTAGGGAATAATTTCATTATTCAAATCGTAAGAGAATCATAACACAAATGTTAGCATGTTCGATATCTACAAAAGAGAGAGAAAATCAACTGGAAATGGCAATTGGATTTTTACCGTTTTTAGCTAGACAATGGTTGTTTACATGGACACTAAAAAAGATATCCACAGATAAAAAGGGTTAGTGGAATTCTAACGAAAATGAAACGTCTACTGATTGAAGAGTTCGGACAAAAATTCAAGGCAATAATGAGATTAGAAGCCGAGAAAACCAGAATGAAGCGACAAAAACGGTAACTGGAAACGATGGATTTAAATTTCAGAAGATGATAGCAGTAATAACGCGACAATGATGAAAACAGGAGGAACACAAATGCTAATCAAGAGCAACTCAAACCATGGGAAAATCGAAAGACAAGACATAGGTGGACATTTCAAATCATTCCACCACACAGTATTAATGTTTAAAGAAAGCAGCATCACAGTAGAGAGAAACATGCCAGTAGAAAGACACGTACCGACACCAAGGATCAACAACATTACGAAATATTTATCCAGTACCTACGAACCAAATTGGGCAGACTTAGTGCCAAGAAACCAGCCAAAAGATCAAGAAGTGCAGATCAGATCCGAAACTCGGACTATAGCTAGTTACAAACATATAGCTGGACCAAACATTACGGTACATGAAAAAATGGGGTAGAAAATAAAAAGCAAGATTGATTACCGGAAGCAAACCATCTCAGCAATAATATATGAAAAAATACCGGAAGATTGTTGGCCCGATGTATAGAAGAAGCTAACTGTGATGTAATAACTTGCAGCAAAGGAATCGCTAGCAGTCATTGGAAAATTTGAGCCTGCGTCGAATAATCGAGTATAAAATGTAAAAATCAACACGTATTTAGCGTTCAAGGAATTGGAGCGCAGACTGCATAATTGGAACAGATCTCCATGCCAGAATTACTAAAAAGAGATATAATAGATCTAGGATTCAATGGAGATTGAGAGACAAAAACCGGAACACGAATATGTATGCTGAATTCGAAGTGAGATGCTCAGAGAAAATAGTATAGTGCCAAGGGCGCACACAAATGATATTGTTACGGTAAAAGTTGTAATGAGGAGGAGACCAGAGGAGAGAGATTTTTTGAGCCTAACCACAAATTCGAGGAAAAAAAATGAAACTGCCATTAGCAGAGAGATAGTGTATGTTAAACGACAACAGTGAAATTCGTATCAACATTACAAATTTTGCCCACTGAAGAAGATAAAGTCATATTACGAAAAACGAAAGATTGGAAAATTAAACACCGATGATGGATATCGAAACTTCCAACAGCAAAAACTGAAGGAACTGAGGAAGAATTATGGACATCGACAGTCTCAGCTACTAAACGGAAACGAGAAAGAACCAATTACAAAACTGCTAAATGAAATTTTAAGGATATTATCGTGCGCATCTGACTTAGACTCTCGGTACAAGTGATGTGACGCATTACACACCGATACCATTAACGGATGATACCCCAATAAACAACTATACAGGCCATATGATTGGCAGAGCTCAAAAATCTGTAGCAGAAAAAGAAGTTTCCAAAAGATGTTAGACGGAGGGTAATCGAACCAAAGTTGCTCGGCCATGGCAATTCCAGAGTGGTCATGTCAAAGAAGAAAGACGGTAACACAACGGTCTGTATAGGACTATACGACTTCACGCCAAGTAACAAACGAGATACATACCGTTACCGAGAATAAATGAAAAATGTACAATGTTACACGGTAGCAGCTTATTTACATCGCTAGACTTGAAAGTGGTTACTGGCAAATAAAAGTCAAAGAGAGTCAAGAAGAGACAGAGAAAAAAACTGCCTTTACAATTGGAAAAGATCTATACCAATTCAAGAAAATGCCTTTCGGATTAACTAACGCACCAGCTTCATTCAGAGATGATGAATTAACTACGCATTCAAAATCAGTGTTATGGTATATATTGATGATTTGTTACATCTATCAGCACCTTCGAAGCAACATTTAAAAGATATCCGTAATGTATTTCGTTCGACTAGACAATGGAAGTTAAAATTGAAACCTTCCAAATGCGATTGCGGCAAAGGAAAAAGTTACCTTTTAGGAATATTGTGTGTCAGCAAAGGCAAAGAACCAGGATCCAAGAAAAACATCGAAAAGATAAAGGAATTGCCCTGCCAAAGACAGTTCACGCAAAAGTGCAAGATCATAGGCTAATGTGGAATACTTACCGAAAGGATTTCATCAAGAATTACGCAACTATTGCGAAACCAATATCAACGAATTAACAAAAAAGATACCCCGTTTTATGGGAAGAGGAATCACAAACAGCCTTTGAAACACTCAGAGATAAACTGATATCAGCACAATACTCGTACACCCAGATTTTAGAACCGTTTTTGTTAGCAACAACGGCAAGTGGTAGCATCTGAGCCAGTCCTAGGACAATGGATGACGAGAAAAGAGAACGGAGTTATTGGATATTATAGTCGAACGTTCCAAGAAACATGACAAGAATTTACTCTTGATCCGAAGAGAAGCATAGCGTAATTCAAGCTATATTAAACATTTCAATATTTATTATATGGGGTCACGAGATATATCACTACAGATTCATACAACCATGTTATGGCTAGGCCAACATAAAGAAGCCTCGAGTAGATTAATGAATGGGCAATGCAGTTGCCAAGAATACTCACCTAATATAAAGTTCAAATCAGGAAAAGCGAACGCCAAACGCAAGATTTGCATGTCAAGATTTGTATTTGAAGGAAACTGATGGATTCAGGATGTAAGACGAAATTGCCATGATCATCGCAGAGGATATAGATTTCACAAAACTGAAACATGAAGCAAAGGGAGACGAGAGAGTTGAAAACATAATATCGAATCATGGATCTGGGATGATATGAAATCTCGACAACAACAGTTAAATTAAAAGAGATATGGAAAAACAAGACACCGAATACCATAGGAGAAGGATGGTTATACTAATGGATGGCGGGAAAACGACTCATGTGATCTTCCAGAAAGTAGACGAAAAGAGGATTTGATGCCAATACCACGATGGAAAAAATCGGAGGACACAGTCTAGGCAAAAAGACGGAAGCAAGACTGCGTCAATATTATTGGCCAAATATTGGGAGAGGACCGTAAAAGGTGGGATAAAAGATTGACAATATGTGCACAGAAAACGGGAAGTAATTGAAGGCCACCGCTAAAAAATGCCAATTCCACAGAACCATGACGATGATCGCAATGGATGTAGTAGGACCATTACCAGAACCAACGATGGAAATATTTACAATTAGTAGTAAACCAGATTATTATCAAGTTTCCGGAAGATTCGTCAATACCAGATCAAAAGCTGAACAATAGCGAGATCCTTAGTAGAGGAAATATGCTGTAGATTATGACAACCAAACAGATCCTGACTGATCAAGAACCAACTTCAGAGCGATCATAGAAGAAGGAACGAAAACTACTTCAGAATATGCAAGTTAGAATCACCATACCCCCGCAAAACAAATGGTCAAAACCGAACGATTTCAATGGCATACTATAGAAATGATGTCGAATTATGTAAGCAGACACCAACAAAGATTGGGATAGATATATAAACCATGCTATGATATAGATGTCAATTACACTCAGCAACAAAAATGAGTCCATTTCAAACTAAATGTTAACGCAAGAAGAATGCAAACAATTGCCGAAGTAATGACTTTAGAATTATCAACCGCCAATATCACAGTAATTATGGAATGACGATTAACGTAAAGGATTAAGGAGCGAATTGCAAGAAGATCTTGAAAACAGCAGGTGATGAATTATTAGATTTAATCAAGGAGCTACAAAGAATTATATGATAAAAAGCGAGACGTACGTGAGCATTTAAATTTTCAAGTTGGAGATTTGTGTAATAATCGCAACGCCCGAAATTATCCCAGGAAGTAGCTCAGAAAATTACAAAAGATTGTGGGTAAAGGACCTTATGGAGATAATGTACGTAAACGAGAATAATGCGCGATTAAATTGGGTCATAAACCACTCCACCAGACCTATTTACGTGCGTGAGTAGAGTAAAGCGATAACCAGAAGAACAATAACAAAAGAACAGAGAATTCGAGGTACTGCAACTAGGTCACACAACTCAAAAGCTCAAGTATAAACGGGACTAACGAATGAGTCGAAATTAGAAGCAACATCCAAATAATACGTAGACGAACCTAAACCGGAGGAATCCAAAAATAACATTAAACGCGACTCAAATAATGGTAGACAAGATGGATATAATAGTGAAAGCCATGCAGAGAAATAATGCAGAATGGGTCGAAAGGAAACAGGATGGATGAGAATAGAACAAGCGGGAAATGAATGGATTAGCTAAGAGCTAAAATCCACCAGAATGGACCGTATCAAGGAAAGTATACCCATGATTTATCATATGTGCAGCTGTAGAAGGGAACGTATCTAATAATCGCAGTACAACCAGAAATATCAGGATAATAGATATAATCATTATGCAGAATGGCCCCCTCAAATATACCAAACGAAGACAGGACAAACACCATAATGTTCGCAGTTACAGCAGCATGCTTCTACACCATTCTGAGAGAATACTAAACAGGATATCGTCAAAGAAAGACAATGGAGAAAACAATGTATACACTATGCACTGAAATCGAGACAAGCAAGTGCAATAAAATTTATAACCAGTAACGCGACAATTCAGAGGAGAGAAATGAAATGGGTAAAACAATCAACAATTATGGGAAGCTATCGAAGCAAACAGATGAAGCAACAGCATCTGAATGAAATGGAACCTACGAAACAGGTTCACCATCCAAAGTATTCCGATTTAAACTACAGGTAAGGAACGAGAAACGTTCTATTTGAAAGAAACAATATATGCTCACATATCCCAAAACATAAAAGGCGAATGTTGAAATGGGAAGGACTGAATTCACCAGCATCAAAAGAGCGCAATACGAATTGGGATAGAAAGCGAACAACTATTGATGATAAGATACATAGATGGAATCGAAAGCAAATAAGATCCAAGCAAGCAAACAAGAATAAAAGAAATGGACGATATAAAAGCGAAATAATATAAAGTATATACGAGGAATCAATTGAATAATAAATGTCGAGGACAAATTCTCAAAGGAACCCCGGATGGAGGTAATATGAGAGAAGGAGGAAGTGACAACTAGCAAAACAGATGATCAAGATACCAAACCAAACTGCTAGAGAGAAAACAAATCCGCACAACAAAGAGAAAAAAGGAATCATCTAACGAGGAACGTCAAAAAACGAGCAACAGCATAACGAGGGAAAGCGAACAAAGGGATGATGTTACTACAACAAAGGAAAAGACAAAACCGACCGACCCTGCTACAAAAAATAATGATATTAATCACGTCCATCAAGTTAACGGAAGCTGACGAGACACCACGAAGGAAATGAGCAGCGTTCAGAATACGGACAATAATGAGAAAGGAAGCGCAAGCAAAGGAATATGCTTACAATTGACGATGAATACAGAGCATAAGTTGCAATTCGACGCAATAGGAAAACCAGGAAAAATGGAAATACGATCCGAAAATCATCATCATGTCAACCACAAGGACGTATGTAGAGATGCTACAGAAGATAGAAACGTAAAAATCCAAGTAAAGCCAGGAATAGGCAAATGCGAATAATAAACAAAGGAATAGAAACCATTGAACAAGTGTGTATACAAAATAAAATTATCGATTGTTGAAAGATAATGAAAGCAGTGAAAGAAATGTGATGGGATAGCTAGAAGGTCAATGCAGAATATATAATAATGTCCACAATGATATAATAATACCTGCACATAGCCATAAACCTGGGGAGAAAAATTCACAACCCAAAAGAGAGCCATACAAACGTCCGAGTAGAGAAAATAAAGGGAATAATAATAAAATGAATCAGATCCAAAGAGTGGAGAAGAGATAATAGTTTGAAAATATTGGGCAAAGAACCCATCACAAAGTTCTGTGTATTCGAACTAAAAAGAACGGGAACGATAAACGAAAGAATCAAATGTCAAACAACGAAATATCAAAAATCAAAAATACCGCATCCCAACCAAAAGAAAGCGTGGAAAGTATATAGTACACGTTCAGAAAGGAAGAGATGATTACTGGAAATCAATAACAAGAAAACTACTAGAATCAATTACGACAAAACGTCCAGAAAAGGAAACAAAAGAGGAACCGTATCAATCAAGAGAAAAGTAAAGAGTATAATATAGATAAATGCAAGCAAATGAAAGAGAAATAATATTGAGAACACAGGAAACCTAATCATAGAAAGAAACGACCATAAACAAGAATCAAATGATGAAACAACAAAAATATAAACGATCAAGTATCGCATACCGACGGACTCGGAAATATGTAATAAACATCCAAAAGGGAACTCATGAGCATTGGAGAACGATAACAAGGAAACCACTCAAGTCAAATGCGACAGATCAACCTATAATAAAACCACTTGAAGGAAAAAACGAAACAGGGAAAAAGGAATGATCATGGACGACAGCCACCTTTCAATTCATGAAGCACTACAACTCCAGAAAGCACTTAAAAATGTACAACCAAAAGAAGGAATAATGGAGACAACTAAGGCAAGAGAAAACACAACTATGCAGCCTAACGAAAAGAATTACATGATTAAAATGATCTGGATAACAACAGCAGTAATAAGCAGCGTAGTAATGCTGATAATAATTCAACTAGCAAGAACTACCAAATGCAAAAAGAAGCCAGCGAAGAAAAGATTATGGGCCAGCGGTGGAAAAATTCAATTACGATATCGAATTAGGACAATACGATGCTGAAAAAACCGAGGAATATGAAATCATAGGAAATTCTAGCACAAGCGGACTCTGGTTAAAAGAACCGCCCATTATCGAAGCACAACAATGGTCCAATGAATCTGATGTATACCAGATAATGAATGAGAAATATGGGGACATACGGACGTTACGTATAGAGTCCCCGGAGACAATGGTGTAAAACGAGAAAGAGACGTTGTATATAGTGTAAAATATTATGTAGTATAGTAGTAGTAATATGTATATCTATATGTAAATATCGTACAAAATGCGTTAGAGACAATACGCAAACAGAGAGAATGCCGATGAATTAATGATGTGTTATAATCAACAGATGAATCCGAATAATGCGAATCAACAAAACCAAGTCAGAATACCACCGTTCACAGAAGGAAGTCAACAACCAGCAGCTGCCAATGTACCTATAGAGATTGTGGAATTAAATCAAGGAATATACCAAGATCAAGGAATTGAGGCAAAACGTGGAGACGACAATGCGAATTAATGACACTAATAACGAACAATGCACAAACTCAGTGGACAAATACTCATCTAGTATTAACGGAAAGTGTGAACAGAGGGCTACAACAAGCCATAAGACTAGAAGAGCAACAGAGAACAATACTACAATTGCAGAGAATGAATGAACAATTAGCAGATCAAGTTAGATGGCAAGCTGACGAAATTAGAAGACTACGTAACAATCAACAGCACGTAGATCCAGCAAGTTGGGTGGAATGGATAGCATCGATGCCAGAATTCACCCCAGAACCGGATTCAACAGTAGAGTAAAAATAAAGTGTACCGTGTAAATATGTAAAAATAAAACGATAGAAGTAAAGCAACGTCGAGTAATCAAAAAAATTTTTTTGTAGATATGCAGACAATCATCGAGAGAATTAGAGGAAGCGAGAATCCATCCGAAACTACGAGACGAATAATGAAAAATAAGATTAGAATGGTGAACGATATCAAGGAAAGACTAAAGTGTTGTAAATGTAAAGAATTGCTGATTGGAGCGAGACAGACGAAATGCGGATGCAGAATATGTACAGATTGTACGATAGAAGTGATAGAAACAAAAACAATAAAATGCCCTGGATGCGACGAGACGATGGAAAGAGATGAAGATCCGACAACAATGGATAAAGCTACCAACAAAGAGATCAACAATCTATTAGTTCAATGCCAAGTAAAAGAATGTGAATGGAAAGGACTTATGAAGGAAGCCGAAAGTCACGCAAACGAATGTGAATATAACGAGACACTATGCGAAAAATGTCAAACCATCATAACGAAAAAGACTATGAAAGAACATCACCAAGTGTGCATCAAGAGAGAAGAGAAATGCGAATTCTGTGGAGTCATCGACGAATGGATAAAAATAGAAATGGAACATCGGAATCCAAAAGAGGAGCAAATATGTGATCTATATGAAGGAGTATGCGCAAACAACTGCGACAGGAAAGAGAAAGTCAGATTAAAGGAACATTGGAACGAATGTAGCGGCAAACCAGTCAGTGCCCGTTAGAATTATTCAATTGCCAAACACAACTACCAATTGCGGAGATGCGAAAGCATATGATAGAAAATAGTATCGAGCACACCGAAATCATGATGAAAACGATAGGAATGTTGGCATGGGAGGTGAAAAGCCTACGAACAGAAAATGATGCACAAAAAGCAATAATAAGAGAAATATTAGAATCCAGAAAGAATTTTGAGAGAAGCCAAGGAGACACACTCAAGAAAATGGTCGAAATGGAAAAGAAAATGCAACAGATGACCAACAGCATAAAGGAACTAGAAACCAACAGTTCTATAGCCAGAAAACATCCTACAGCACCATTTATATGGAAAATAACCGAATTCGCAGAAAAGCTCCAGAGAGCAAAAGACGGAACACAAAGAATCCTAGACAGTCCACCATATACAGTTGGGAAAATGGATACAAATTGGGCATTAGATTATATCCGAATGGAGATGGGAATGCAACAGGTACCCATATCAGTGTCTTCATCAGAGTAGGAAGAGGAGATTATGATGAATTATTAACATGGCCTTTTAAACAAAATATGATATTAACGATGAAAGGACAAGAGGATTACCGCAATCCAATCAGAACAGGAAACGAACCACAGATGGGAAGGCCAACAACTGACTGGAATACAGCAATTGGAACACCACGTTTCTATCCACAACAACGATTGAGAGGAGAAGGATTCTTGCGGGAAGATAATCTGTATATAAAATTGGAAGTAGAGAAGCCAGACAAGACGTTGTAAAGAGAAAAAGAAAGTGTAAATAAATGTAAATAAAATAATAAAAATCAAATAAAAATCAAAAAATTACAAATAATCAGAAAAATCAGAAAAACAAAAATTCAAAAAATAATGACAATATTTAGATGGCAAGCGGAATCAACGAAGAGATAACAGTACAGATGAGAGAAGGACCAGATTCGATATGGACGAGACTATGGAAAAAACCAGAAGAAGAGGAAAAAACCAACATACTAACAGCAGCAATAACATACTATGCGGATTTTGATGTAGAGGAAAGACCACAACAAATCAGGACAAAAGTATACCCACCAATGAGGGTAAAAGACGAAAACTTGAGAAAAGAGGAACAAAGATACCTAACGTTTAAAAATAATAAAGTATTCACCGACCAGCAAAGTCAAGAAATGGCCGCACAAGGATTTTATTTACGGAACGCCAGAACGACCAGACGAAGTAACATGCATCTTTTGCCAAGGAAAACTCGCACAATGGAAAAAAGGAGAAACAGCAAAACGGGAACATCGAGAAAAACTCCCGAGATGTCCATTTATGTTAAATTTAGACGTCAGAAACCAAGCGATGAACAGATTAGAAGGACTCCGAAAATCAGAATTAGACCAAGATGAAAAGGGAGGCGAGAAAAAGATAACGATAATAAAGAGTTTCGAAGACCCAGCAGAATTAATATGGGAAAAAGAGACTATAAACAGAACATTCGAAGAGAGAATTAAAACTTTCAAAGGAAATCCAAGAGCAGCAGAATTTGCGAGTCAAGGGTATTGTCAAACAGCAAGAGGAATAATGTGCGAAGGATGCAAAAATCAACAGCCAATACCAGATCAGAATGTCAAAAAGCTAAAGCATAAAGGAAAATGTATGTATAAACAAGAAAAGGAGTCAAAGAATATCGAAATAATAATTACCAACCAGCAAATAGAAGATATCTTAGATCGACCAAAAACGAGAACCATAATGTTATTATCAGGGGTAGATACTCAAAAGATGAGGAAAATAATCAAAGAAAGATTAGCTAATAATTTAGAATGGTACGACTCGACACAAGCAATAATTCGAGCAATCAAACGATATCAAGAGAAACCGAAGGAAAATCGTGACAAATCCATGATAAAAGAAGCTATTTTGGAGCAGTATCAATGTGTGACATGTTGGCAGAAACATGTAGAAATAATTTATATTCCTTGTGGACATATGGTCACATGTGAAGCATGCGGGATAAAAGTCGATATATGTCCAGTATGTAGAAAGCCGATCAACGGGCGGATCAAAGGATTCCGTTTCGCTGATCAGTAGATAGAAACCGAAAACAATGTGTAAAAAGTGTAAATAAAGATAAACGTAAAAACAAAAAATTATAAAAAACTCAAAAACCACAAAATACGAGATGATGTAAATTATGATAAAATTTTGAGATGATTGAAAAGAGAGAATAATCGATTATTAATATTTAGAAAACAGTTATGAATCCAAACGAGACAAAAGAAGTTGTAAAAGAAGCTGAAGAGCCAAAACCAGCAATCAAGGATCAATCGGAATCAATAAAAGTAACAAGTGAAGAAGTAGAATTATGGAGACAAAGAACGTTACAATTAAAAGAAATGCTACTAATCGTAGAAGAGGAATTAGTGCAAGAGACGCTAAAAACGAAAATGATGAAAGAAAAGTGGGAAAAACAACTAGAACAAAAAATAATTTACCCGGAAGGAAAAGAGAAAACGTACCAAGAGCGAGAAGAGGAGATGATGAAGGAATTCATGCAGAACCAAACTAGAATCAAAAATCAACGGAAAGAGATACAAACCCTAGAGCAAGAGAAGCAGGATCAACAAAGTGAAATCGAAAGATTGCGAGAGGTGATAAAAGACAAAGAAGCAGAAATACGAGAAGAAGGAGAGGAGACGATAAAAATCATACAGCAAATGCAGGAGGAAATTGGGCAAATTAGTACCCAATACCGAATAGAGAAAACAAAGAGAACCCATTTGGAACAAGCCAAAGAATGGGCAAAACGACAATCAAGATACTGGAAAATCAAATGGACAGAAGATAGAGAACAGTCAAGAAGCAATTGGGAATCACGGATCAGACATTATATTCAGCAAATAGCCGAAGAGGAGGACCGAACAAGAGCTTATAAAACCAAATGGGAAAATGCGAAAAAGGAAGTCAACAAACTGAGAAACCAAGGGCCAAAACCAGCAAAGAAAATTAGAGAGCCCAGAAACGATAGACAAGAAAGAATGCTGACTCAGATAACTGATCAAGCAAGAAAATGGCGAATAGAATGCAGATTATGGGAGGACGCCAACGCAAAACAATCTAGCTATATAGTGAAATTAGAGCAGGAAGTTGAGTACCAACAAACCAGAGTAAAAGAGATGCAAATCGAGCAGGACGAAGCTCACCGAAAAGAACAAAAACAACAATGGAAAACGGAGATCAAAGAAAAAGCAATAAAAAGAGAGGCGAAAAAATGGAAAGAGCACTTTCAAGAAGCCAAGAAAGAGATAAGATTGTTACCCAAAAGGATACTAAATATGGAAGATTGGGAACTTTGGGAACAAGTCGAAGTACAGAAAGAAACAATCGAGGAACTAAACGAGCAGGTCCAAAACTTAGAATTTCGGGAAAAAATCAGACAAGGCACAATAAGAAGGCTCAGGAGACACGAAAAGGAATACGAACAACAACTCAACGAAATGGACAAGATAGCAGCAGAAACGAGAAACCAACTTACTGATGAAAGACGACAAATCCAACAATTAAACGAGAGGATAACAGAACTCCAGCAGGAGGTGAACGGACACCGAGGAGTTGCAGTATGCAAAGAGATCCAGTTGAGACATCAACTCGAAGTCAACGATCAGTTGAAAGAACAAGTTGAAGCAGAGATAAAAGCGATAAAGCAAGGATACGAGGAAAACGAACAGAATTTGAGAAAAGAGATTGAAAAGTTAAAAGCGTTAGAAAACACGCATCGTTTGGAAACGCAAGTAGAAGAGTTAACAGAAAATACAGAATATCTTGCCTATCTCTTAGACGAAGAGATACAAACATCAAACGCTTTGCGTGCAGAGGTAAATACCTTGCAGAACCGACCACCAATCCTGCTTATGCCATTATACCCAACTGAAATTATAAACCAAGTACCCGCCGAACCCGATGAAGGATTCGGGGAGACGGACGAAGCGGCAATATAAACCTAAAGAGGAAAAATTGTAAAAAGTGTAAAAAGACAATAAAAATAATAAAAACGATAAAAACAAAAATTGTAATCGATGTATATTTAGTATGAATCCAAATGAAATAGAAATCCGAATGAATCTAGAAGACGGAGAATACGTACCAAGCCCAATTCAATTAGTAGAACCAATCGAGCAAGACCCACTGAGATATTACAGTAAAAGATGGAGAGCCGAAAGAAAAGAATGGCAAGAGTTAGTGGAGGAACGAGATTCAGAAATCGCCCGGATAAATCAACAACTAATACAGTCAAAACAACTAGTCAATATGATAAAACGAAAACTAACCTCCAGCACGGGAGAGAACAGAAATCAAAAGAGAGAAAATGAACGATTGAGGCGAGAATTAGCCGAAATAAAGACTCGTGTAATCCTGGAAGATTATTGGAAAACTGAAGCAGAACGAATGAGAAACAGCAGAAAAAGCGAACAGAGATATGTAATACAACTAGAAGACAGTTGTAAAGAAGCCAGAGAGATAAAAGAAAGTCATCAACAAACTCAGGACGAAATTAAAACATTAACAGAACAGCTCCAGGAAGCGAGACGAAAGCTGGAAAAGCAAACAGCTAAACGAATAAATTATAAACGTCAACTTAAAAGAAAGCAAGCGAAAGAAAGAAATCTCCAAATGAAAATCTATAACCAACAAAGAGTAATCAAAGAAAACAAAGAACGACTAAAAGAACTCCCAAAATTAACCGAGCGATTAATAAAAGCCCAAATCCTAATAATGAGATTTTCAGAAAACAAAACTAAAGAGGAGTGCGAGAAACACTCAACCCCAGAAAAAGAGAAAGAATAAAAAGGGCTAAAACTCCACTGTAAATAAACGAAATAACCTTGTAAATAAATATAAAATTAATTACCTATAAAAATAGAAAGTATGAACCCAAACCTGTGGATAATAATGATGATAATAATGAGAAAATGCAATACTGAAAACCCATTAGAAAAATGCGAGAAATCCCAACCCTTCAGAAGAGAGGACAGCACCTGTGCCGATTTCAAAGAAATTTGCAGTAACCCCAATAATGAGGAATGTCAACAAATAAACCTCCAATGTATGCAATGCCCCACAAAAGAAAACAAGGACGAATTGAAACAGAATATCGAGAGAACCCAAATAATGGCACAAACCCTACTGAAAAATAATGAAGAGATAGCCAATATAAAAAATGAGAACCGAGAGATAAAGAAAACCCTAGAAAATATCATCAAACAAATTCAAAGAAAAGCCAAAGCAAATCCCAATAATAAACCAATTCAGGAAATTCAAAAGATCGTCCTATCAATCAAAAAGCAACAAGGAAAACAAATTAAAAATGAACCCAGTACAACAAGTCTATCAATCGAACTTATACTACCGATTAGTATAACCTCTAACATGATACTCCTAATATGCTGTCTCATCCTCGGCCTAACAAAAAACAAGCAAAGGCAAAATACCCCAATTCAGAAACTCAGAAGAATGTTCAACCCAATCCAAAATACCAATCAAGTTAGCAAAACTTCAAGACTCTCGCAGATTTCCATCAATCACCCTTCAAGATCAACCCAGCTCGAAAGCGAAACTCAAGCCGTCAGCGATTCATTCGAAGCCAAATATAACTGATTTACATTGATTGATTAATTCAGACTGATCTATAGTGATTTGAACTGATCTTATAAAACTTGCATTGATATTAAAACTGAACTATCCAATTTTGATTATGTATCGTAGCCGGACCTTAAGTCCATCTTTGCCTTGATGATTTAACCCTACCGTAGAAACTTTTTATGAATGTGGATGTTAAAAATGTATGTATCATTTTGAAATTAATTGAAATTGCGGGTCGCAATTTTACGGACCCCCGAGTGTTTTATGTTGGGCCAGAACGTAAACGGCCTTGGAAAATGTTTAAATGGATCAGAAACACACACGCAAAAATAACACGCAATTTAAATAAACCCATTGAAACATCAAGTAAACCCGATAAAATCTGAGAAAATAAAAGAATTAAATATAAAATAATAAACATAAAAATAAATTAAAATATTAACAAAATGCATCAAGATTCGCACGATACCTATACAAATATAACAAGAAAACACAACAAATTCGACGAAATTGGAAAAATCAATTAAAGTTCATTAAATTGAAATTTAAATCGAAAATTTTGAATTAGTAATAATTCAATAAAAATTCGAAATAAAAAATTATAAAAATAAATCAAAAAATATTAAAAATAAATAATAGAATTTGCTAGAAAACAACAAGGTCGAATTTTGTTTTACTGCATCAAATTTCACACGTCACACAAATAGGTATATATACTGATCCATTTTCACATTTAACTGAACCATTTTGAAAACCATCTTGAAAATCTACCATTTTCAGATTCCAATTTTGAACTTTAACCATTTTTGAAAATTGTGAATCGTTGTTAAAACTATTTGTAAACCATTTTTCAGATCAGTTTAGAACCATTTCGAGAATTTGTTTTATTATTCTAGGTGAGAAATATTTATGTTGGAGCCATCTTTCCACACCACGATCATAGCATCTCTGTAGAGCTCTGCTTGACGGCGGTGTGGGAGAGAGGCATTTATGTTTTCTATTATGACATTTTATGTTTTGTATGAAAATTTTGGAATGGTCATGGAGGGTAATTTCTGTTATTTTGTCCTAATTAATAAATATTATTAATATATTTAAATTATTCTACATATATCTAACTTATTTTATATGATTTTATAAATTTTAATGTCGAAATTTTTCCGGCCCACAGCCGACACACAACGCAAGTAATTAAAATCTACATAGTACAGAGGCATGTAAGTGCGTGGAAAATCGCCAATGATATGTACCCGTGAAGACTCAGCGTGCGCAACGCAGCGGTCGGAACGTCAATATTATCCCTATAGCTGAAGCGAGAAATAAGGAAGAAGTCTCTGGCTGCTTCCTCGTTTCTCAATTCTGTAAAATCGACCTAAAATTATATTACATACGGCTTAAAATCATCACACCGAGTAGTCCAGTGGGCACTCAATAAATATAATATGAACACAATATGCGTCTAAGGCCTATTAAAGGGAAAGGGTACTCGGGTTAAATTAACTGAAATCGTTGTTATAACTATTTTGATTAACATTTTGAAATAAATAAAATTTATTGGGAATCATTGAATTCGATTAAATTGAAATTATTGATAAAAATAAAAAATAACCATTAATTGTAGAAGTAAAGTGTTTTATTTGGATTAACATTTTGAAATAAATAAAATTTATTGGGAATCATTGAATTCGATTAAATTGAAATTATTAAAAATAACCATTAATTGTAAAAGTAAAGTGTTTTATTTGGATTAACATTTTGAAATAAATAAAATTCATTGGGAATCATCGAATTCGATTAAATTGAGATTATTGATAAAATTCAAAGCAACCATTGATTATAAAAGTAAAGCGTTTTAGGGCTAAGAATTAAAGTAAATGTTGGGTAAAGATAATTTAAATGCTCGTAAATTATTGATTAGGGTAATGACAAATGATTTCATCAATTAGATTATTATAATTCATTTCAATAAAAGCAATCCGATCTTTGGGTAAGAACGAGTAATGCGTTGATCTAATCCAAATCAACCCCGATAAAAATGAAAGCAACTAAGAATCAAATTCATTGAGTTCAAATAAAGAGACGTATCAATTAAAGGTGAAACGATTTTCGCATAACAGTATGAAATCCCTTAATTAAATTGTTGATTAAAGATCCAAATTTTCATTGATTAAAGCAAAGGAAAAGTATTAAAACAAAGTAATCATTTAGTTAAATGTTGAAAACTATTGATAAAAATAAAATAATCCGTTGATTAACAATCCAAAACTTCATCGATTAAATAAAAGGAGAAACGTTAGGAATTAAAGATTTATTATAAAGTAATCGTTTAGTTAATTGCTAAAAATTATTCACTGATTAAATAAATGAAAAAATTACGAATTAAAAATAAAGCACTCATTTGGTTAAATGTCGAAAACGATCGATAATAATAAAATAATTCGTTGATTAGTAATACAAACTCATTGCGTAATAAACGGGGCTTTTCCTTTGATTTAATTAGATGGATTAAAATATATAAATTCCTCACTTAAAAACTTAGCAATTCAGAATAAAATGGGGTATAAAATATTATTCACTGACCAAAATAAAATAAAGTCTGATTAACATAAAGAAATCGTGATTAAAAGAACCAAAATGAATGAATCAACAAATGAATACCCATCCGTTATTGAATAAAATTGACAAAAACCCAAGTTAACACTATGGTAAAAAGGCAGGGATAAAATCGGAACTGATCCGAATTAGAACGCGAACCGCTTAATAATATTAGATTCAACTTGATGATAGCCATTCAGTTTAGAAAGATTTTCTCGATATCTGACGAATATCCTGACGCCAAACGAGTAACTATAAAGTTAATAAATACACCAACAAAATCACAAGAAATTAACTTACGACGCGCGTAAAATCCGATATAGTCCAACTTAGACGACTAAACATATCAAATGATGAATATCAAAGTGATACTTGATAAGGAGTCCCATCATTGGAAAGTCTACGCACACTCCACAACCGAAAATTGCACTAAGTCGATAACAGAAGTAGCCGATCGATAACTAAATTAACTTGAGAGAATCAACCGGAAACCGGAAACCTACCTTAAATGAATCTAACATCCGCTTGATCGAAGGGATTGACGTTTCCGCCAACATCGTCCTGACAGGATGTGACTAACTTGAATATCGTCGAATTAAGTACAACCGGTAAACTTTAACTCTGTTTCGAATAAACATTAGCATCATAGAACAGCGGATTTTAGAATTAGTTTAATCAATATCGATGTTATGTATTAGTAAATTGTAACTTCATGTTAATTAATATGACGTTTATATATTTAATAAATTTCAGAATTAATCTCAAACAGCAGTAGGTAGTTGATAACCTCAAATCAACCTCAATATCTGATAACATCGCGGATCCTTTGAGTTTTGAAACTGATTTGTAACAGATAGTATCCCTAAGTACTTCGTAAATTTTAAATGAATCTTAATTAGTAGTAACTCCATCCACCAGACAAATACTAACTTAACAAACGCTAATGCCTGATAGACAGTGGATTTTCGACTCACCCATCTGCCCAACACTAAAAATATTATCTAACATGTTCTAATTATTACCATCATTAACAAGAGTTATGAGGAGTTAGCCAACAGAATACATCACACCAGGAACGCACAGATAAATAACCTTAGTCGTTTCGAGATGTAATACTAATCAAGCTGGTAGAGTTTAATCGGTCTAGGAGTAATAATATAATCAACGTTTAGCCTAGTATTATTATAAGCAGACGACTTAATCGAATTTGATAACGATAACAGTTTAGATATGCCTATCGACCAAATTACCATGCAAGTAGCTGAGGAACCACACCCAGGAGAGGTACCAACAGTTGCCGCGACTACCGAACAACTTCCACCCCGGTGGCCACACCCGACTATTTGGCGATTGTTGGGTCTCGAATCCGATCCTTGTGGACTCGCCGGACAACAATACCCGGCCGAAGAAATATATGATCACGCCAGAAATCTCCTCACCTTCTGGGAACAAGTACAAGAGCAAGTGGACCTCAATGTGGTCAAAGCCCGGATGTACCTCACGAACGTGGAGGAGGACATCCGCGTCGGGCTCATCGCGGAGGCATACCCACCTCACCCAGTCCGCGATACCCGACGGCCCTATACGGTGGCGGCTCTGAAGAGGAGTTTGGAGAGAGAATTTCCGGAAGATGCACTATAGTAATGACATAGTGTTGTAGAAATTGATTTAAATATTAAGTGTTATTGTTTCCTTATTCGTTATTATACCTCATAGATAAACTAGCTTCATACCCTTTGTTTAATTAAATAATAAAACTTTGATTTAATGAAGACCATAAAGAATTTAACTGCTCTCCTGTTATAGTGATGTCATCCCTACAACTTCTACAAGCGGAACTGGAACGGGCAAGACAATCAAATGCAGAGTTACTCGCCCAAATCCTTCAATTAACTCGAGAGGCTCAACAGTTAAAAGCAACCTGGGTTGATCCAACAAAGATGAGAGCTGTATACCACCGACTCACGGCGGCACAGAAAGGATGGATAGAGGAGCGGCAGCTCAATCAGAGTCTGCGCACTCAAATTCGGGGACTCGAAGTCGCCCTAGCGGTATGCCGAGAAGGTGAAGCGGTAACTTATCCGCTCATCTTCGCCCCAACCCAAATGCCGCAGACAACCACCAAGCCAACAGAACAACCCATCAATAATCGTCGACCGGGACGTAAGGAACGTGCCCGACGTCGAGCAACGCAGCTGCAAAACGCCAAACAATAAATATTCCATATGTGATTAATTCAAATAGAGTAGTTTTAGTCTTAGTTGAGTCGTTTCTTTGAAATTGCATGTCAGTATTGTCACAAGTAACCTTATTACGTCTCAGTTTTCTACAGTCAATTAAGAACGAATCCTGTATAGTATGAGGGACAGAGCTAAGCGAGCACAGGTCTTCTATCGACAGCTCGTGAACCCGAGGGTTGTCCGAGCAACTATAGTACTAGCACATGGTACTCAATTTTTGCGGGCAATCCACCACTTGAACACATTACCAACGTTGCCTAGCAACGGGTGCCAAGTGGCGATCAGTATCATTTTGTATGGCGTTACGAGGGCAACCACCGATTAGTTCAACCAAACAATGAAACCCTGTAACCCACCATGATATTACGAGTGCCCACTGGAATACTCAGTGTATATGATTTTGAACCGATGTGAAAAAAGAATTTGAGGTCGATTTTTCGGGAAATGAATGATGCAGGAGCAGCCAAAAGACTATCCCTTTATCTTCCAATTTCCACTATAAGTGGAATGTATTGACGTTTGGGTTCCTGCGTTACCCACACCGGAACCTTCACGGGCACGAGCTATTGGCGGATAAACCGCACTTACACAGCTCGAATTGTTATGTAGATTTTAATATCTTGCGGTGATGTTTCGGCTGTCGGCCGGAAAATTTTTGACAAGTCATATCTTTCCTTTGAAGCATGTATTTAATCATAACGGCATAACATGATTGACATTTCAACATACAAACAACGTTTTCCCATACGAGCGTCAAGTAGTGCTTACATTGAAGTTGGTTGTACGCTGCATGGAAAAGGTTTTTCGAAAGCGCCCACTTGGAAAGTTCTTTGGTCGAGTTAAAAATCTTTGCTTGATTCAAAAACTGGTTGCGTTTTAAAAACGAGTTTTTCGAGTGTTTCTAGTCTTTTCTTTCAAAAACTGGTAAAAATTCTGTGAAAATGAATCGGTATCTATACCTGTTCTGTGACCCTAAGCTTGCTTGTAAAATTTACTGCGGTAAAACAAAATTTGACCTAGAAATTATTTGTATAATCTAATTCTAATTTTTATTATTTCTTGATTTGGTTTGACAATTCATTTCTTTACTTTTTTATTGAATTATTTCTAATTAAAATCATTTAATTTTACTTCTATTTTTCATTAACTCTTGCTCTTTTAAATAAATTGTCAATTTTCGGTCAAATTTCTATGTTTATTTCGTACTGATCTTGGTGCATCTTGTTATTATTTTAATTTATTTTTATGTTTTTGATTTTATATTTTTATTATTTCTTTCTTGTATTTTAAAATGTTTACTTGATGTTTTATGGGTCTGATTTTAAATCTGCCTGTTATATTTACGTGTTATTTCCAATTCATTTAAACAAAACTCAGTTCTGGCCTAAAATATTCTCTCAAATTTTAGAGTGTTTAGTTGATGTTATATTTTAAGTTATCTTGTTGCTGGGTTTTCGTGCTATATTACTGATACATTTAAACAATCCTCAAAGCAGTTTGTCTTTTGGCCCATCACTTTAAACGTATTGCTGAAGTATGCACTACTACTAAAATATTTTTGCAGAGGTAATCACTGCTTCTTTTATCGATTGCAATAAAAGAAATTATTAAAAAAGGCATTTAAGGATTAACAGTAAGTAATTAATTACATTTTTACATAAAAATGTGAAATTTCAAATTATTATGAATAAATATTAAGAAATTGAAATTTTACTCAAATCAAAATTATATTTTTTAACAATAAAATATAATTTACTAAATTATCATTCAACCGAATTTAAAAAATGGCACATTTAATAAACCATAAAATTTTCTGAAAAAATCAGTATCAGATAACAATTTAATGTTGAAGTCATTTACTTAACTAAATACCAAGATCATAAATAATAATAATAAAAGATTTCTATACATATTTGTTTTACATATGTGATGCTTCAAATAAATTATATGTAAAAATATTTTTTAATTTCTAATAAGATTACCTCACTCAACAATTTCCATTATCTATACAAGAAATATTTCAAATGTTTAGTCATTTGAAATCTAAAGTTAACAAAGATACATCTAATCATAAGAATGATGACCAGGATAGATTGTCACTAAAAAGTAATTAAAATAAAAATTTAAAAATAAAATTAACTAACGTAATGAATTTTAATTTATATTCTTCTGAATTTTTAGATGACGAGTCGTCACTAAATCGTGCACAATCCATCGAATCGCTTAATAGTAACGCACCAAGTGAAAATGTAATTAATAACTATTTAATTGAATGTTTAATATAATTTTAAAGAGAACAAAGAAAAAAGACGAAATAATCAAGAAATGGGAAAACAAAGTTTCTAATTTAGTAGCAACAGTCAGAGAAAAAAATGCCAAAATGACTGAATTAGAAAATCAATTAATCAATGATAAAGCAGGCATTGAAAATATTGCCACTCAATTATTTCTAATTAAATTTTAGAATATGAAAGAAAACTATCCGAAATTAAAGAATCCAGTGCTCTACATGTTCAATCTTTATTGGATGAACACCGAGCTCATTTACAGAAACTAGAACAAGTAATTACTATTATTTTATTTTTTTAAAATCTAAAAATCCAAAATATTAAATATAATAAAAAAAATAATATTTTAATATTTAGAATCAAAATTTTCTCAAGGTAAATATATTTTCAATGTAGTCATAGCGAATTATAAATAATTCTTTGATTTAAATGAGTAGTAGCCTGTTGTTGATAGGAATGTTGTCATTTATTTTATTTAAATGAGATTTTCGTTTGTTATTTAGGAATTCCAAGCTGGCATTGAGTTGAATTATAATAATTTCCTCTGGGATGTTATAGGAAATTGGGATTTTTCGCACCCCTAATAATTTAATCGCTGTTAGAATTCTTGTAGGTAGCTTAATGGTTGATGAATTATAAAGCTAATCAAAGAATCAAATTTAAATCAAAGTAAACAATTACAACAAGAAAGAGTTATAATCACAAGTTCTCAGCCGAAGCTTGTAAAGAAGCATCCAATAAGGACGTCACAAAAACAACTTTTGAACCCCTTCCCTGTTTCTTTATGTTCCTATTCATGTGCACCCCGGGTGGACCCCCCCCCCCCCTTTTTTAATTTCAGAAGAAATATAACCGAGTGCGGCGGAAGATTCTTGTAGGCCATTCAAGTATCTAAGATGGAATGTATTCAGCACAATGCCATATTATAATAGCCTAATGCAGACTAATAAATGCAATAAACCTATCTTAGTTATTAATAATATTGAGACATTTGTGAAATTATACTATGACATTGTATGAAAATTTTAATTAAAGTGTTATTTATAACTGAAGCTGCTCAATGCTGCTGGGATGTCCTAATTTCTCACAACCTCCTTCCGAATGTCCCATTTGTGGAGACCCATTCCCACCTTTTTTTAGACGACGTCCTTAATGGATGCCACCTAATACATTTTCTAAACTTATTTAAATGTCCTTATATGCTCAATAAAAAGACGAGAATAAGCAAGATCAATAAAGCTAATAAAAAACGAACATTTTATATAGCCAGGAATTTCTCAAGTCTAAAAGCTTTTCTCTGAAAACAGTAAATAGTTTTACAAGTCCGGAATTCCCAGAGAAACCCTAAATATACTATTATTACAGATCGTTTAAAAGTCTACAAAGCTTACTTTTCCATTCTGATTATGCGGAATATTTACTATTTTTCTGGATTTTATTGCCATTTAGAAATATATGATTTCATTAAAAAGTTTTTCGCTAGATTCACTCCCTCCATAATGGAATTGCATTTTAATAATTCAATAAAAATCCTAGAAAAGTATTTTTTATCTAAAACACTAAAATGATTCAAAAACAAAGAATCTAGCACGTTGAAACCGATCTAATTACATTCAAATTACACTCAAATTTATTATTTTCATGAATTAATTTCATCCAATAGTTCAAGTCGAGTATTTTTAGATTAATAAAATTGCAAAATAATAATTAATTGAAAACATTATCATTGAATAAAATATGTTAATAATTCGGAATAGATAAACATCCTTAATTTTATGATTTTGAAACCGTGAAAATTAATTTTAATAATTGGTTAATAACAATTCTAGTTTTGATATTTAACATTAAATGACTCGATAATTATTGAGAAATTAAAAATATAAATTTGGAGGTTGTGATATTCGATTGATTTTATTTAATATAATTATAATGTCAAGATAAGCTTGCCAACTCTCCCGTTTTTGCTGGGAGTCTCCCGGCATCGACATTAATCTCCCGTCTCCCGGTTAACTATGACCCGGTAGATAGAAATATCCCGGTTTTCCGTTTTTACAATCTTTCACAATTTCCCAAGAAAAAGTACCAGTTTTCGAAGTTTAACTTTTATTTTATATTTTCATAAAACAAAAAAAAGCTCCTATGCAGCATTGTACTTTGAATTTAATTTTAGTTACCAGGAAGTTTAAAATGTTCGTGGAAAGAGATTTTATGTTTTCTTCTTACCCACGTTATTAGTATCCCGTCACGTTTTTCCGCTGTTTACAATTTAATGGCCTAAAATCTTATTGAAATAATATAGATTATAATAAATATACAATCATAATTATTAAAAAAAAATGGATCACCATCATGAAGAACAGCAAATGAAGAAGTACTGAAATGAGTCAAATGACTAGCAGTGAATGTGACTCGGACTCTGTGATTGATACGGTTAACACGTGCAGACCAAAAAACACCTGTTATATTTATTAAGCGTTATAATGTCTCCCTTTTTATAATCTCCCGGTTTTGAGGTTGTGGGAGTTGGCAACCCTATGTCAAGAAATGAAGCTGAACAATATGGCGAAGCATAAAAGGGAATTTAGTATTATAGTAGTCAATATTCTTAATTTTTCTTTAAGATCAATCCTTTTTGTCTCATTTTACTTTCCTTTTAAACGAAGCATTCTCCGTTTTTTATACATACTTTTACTGTTGCCCAAATTTATTTAAATGATACCCTCGAATTTTTCAATTGCCATGAACTGTAATATATTTAATATATTAATAGCACTTTGTTTCAATCGAAGATTTTTGTGATTTTTTGCGAATATGCAACAATTGCGAATATGTAACAATTGCGAGTATGTAACAATTTAAATTATTCACGTGTATCACTTCACAGATTAACTATTGGCATGATTGGGGATAATAAAAATTAACCACTATTTGAAATGTAAGGAAACGTTTTAGCGATGCGAGTGAATATAGACAAATCGTGTATTTATAATTACTCTCAACAGTTGCATTCAGAACTAGATGGATTAGCAGTTATTCAAAGAATATATGGTTCACAATTAAATTGAAAATAATTCCAATCCCCCGTGTTATAAATCCAGGTTTCAAACATTTCGAACTGCAAATTTTTACACGCGTTCCCAAACAACTCATAATTATCTATCAGAAAACTTTAGAAGGATTTAACATGTAATTTAATTATTCAGTAGAAACCTATTTTTTATTAATTTCACTAGCTTATAAAGGTGATTATTTATTTCAAACTACTTAGAGCTTTGCATTAGCGGTAGAAGGAATCTTTATTTTCTTATAAATATCTTCAGTATTATATTATATTACGAAAACAAAATTTTATATCCTAACTATATTTGAAACAGGATCGTGATAAATCCCAAAAAAAGTTGCAAGAATCACAAATCCAATTAGACAATCTCAGAAATCAAAGGTTTAACATGGATGAAGAAAACGACAGTTTAGAAGATTTAAGTAAACAAGAACTTGCAAAAGTGAAACATATGGTATAGAAATTTGAATTTATTTATTGCATTGATAATTGGAAATTAATTAAATAAATAATACAACCAATGGCACTAATCCTGAAATTTTGACACATGCACATACAAACACATCAAGGTTCTCCATGAACATTCCTTCACACAATCTGTAATTGGTTAATCGTTGTTTATATGTAAATGTTTGGATTTGACTTTCATATTTTATGATTTATAATGCATTTTCTTATTCAACCTGACGTGTAAATACGCTATGAACTCCATATTTGAATTTGGTTCTAATTTTAATTAAATATACTAGTAAATCTATTTCTAATAAATCAAATATCAAGTAATACAACTGAAAAAAAGATGTTATGACTAAAAAAGAAATTTAATTCAATATCATACTTGTGATTAATTGTATTGGGATTATTGATTTCCTTGTCTTCTATATGTAAACCCTTATAATTAATGTTTATGATTGACTGCATGCTTGATTGATTACTTTGATTGTCTGGGTCCTCGGATTGCATCATTGTTTATTATTTATCCAAACGATGCTAAAGCTGTAGATACACATGTAGTGTATATATATATATATATATTGTCTGCCTGTCATTAATAAATTCTTCACACATATTGTTATTTTAATCTTCTTACATTAAGTTATTTTCTTTCAAAATAAGATTTATTTAAATTATTCCCTAATACTCCCTCTGTTCCGAAATAATGTTTACATTTGAAATATATTTTATCAATGTTTTTGGTCAACCTTAAACTTTATTAATTTATATAGATAGATAATTATCTAGTATGGATGGATTGACAAAAATTTCCATGATTATAGGTTTTTTATTGTTAAATTTTAAATACTCCTAAAATACAAATAAAAAATGAATACAGAAAATTTACATTCAACTTATCACTTATCTAATGAAGAAAGAAGTTAAATTTTTCAAGATTTTTTAATAAATATGCCCAGCAGAAATCCTCCCAAGCTGAAGCATGGAACCATAAATGAAATTTCCGCTAAGTACAACGTATCGAGAGCTTCAATTTCGAAGCTTTGGAGAACAGTTGAAATAGTTATTGATTCATCATCAATGAGGATAAATTGTGGACGAAAAAGGAAAAACTATGATGATAAATTAAACGATATCAAGAAAATTCCATTAAACCGGCGAGGAACGCTTCGAAATTTATCATGTGCCAGTGGTATTCCAAAAACAACATTATTCAGGAATTTGAAGGAGTTTAGACTATTAAGACGGGTTTCATCTACAGTTAAGCCATTACTAACAAATAGAAATAAAACTGAACGCCTGACATTTTGCCTGTCCTATATAAAAACAGATGGATGCTTCGTTAAATTTTTCAATCATGTTCATATTGATGAAAAATGGTTTTATCTTTCGAAAGTTAAGCGCAGCTATTACTTGACCATGGATGAAGAGATTCCTCACATAACCCTATAGCCAAAATATTGATGAACAGACCCTATAAAATTGAATCCTCCCTCCTTGTCACGAATAAAATGTTTTATCTAATAAATATTAACATTTTTTACAAAAATTATTATGACTGTTTGTTAATAATGCTATAAAATTTTTTAAATGTAAACATTATTTAGGAACAAAAAATCAGGGTAATATGTAAACATTATTTCGGAACAGAGGGAGTATATAAAAGCTAAATGGTGAAAATAATAACTAAATATAAAATATAAAACTTAATATTTTACTTATAATTTATAGTAAATATTTGTATTAAATAAATCGTTAATGATAATCGATAATGTAATATTTAATTTATTTAATCTAGCTAGTAAAATTAACACCTAATTCACAGGGATAAGTATATTATTTTTTAGCATTATGTAATCCCTAAATTAACAATGGATATTAGCAGTTCATCAATTAAATTTGTCCGTTAACTGGTTGATATTAGTTTCTATTTGGGTTTTAGTTCAATGAAGACTAAATATATTTTCTGAGATATTTTCCATTAATTAACATTTGAAATAAGTTTTGATTATTTCTCGACTACTTGCGATTTGGTCGAATCATCGCAAATCTACTTCAAATGCGCATAAAATTTAAAAAATTCAAATAATTTCAAACTTTTCAATGTTCACGATCTCGAAACATAAAATATAATGATGTAAAAACAAATTACTTAGATAGGTAACCTGTCTGTATGAAATAATAATGCCTATAATATAAATTGGTGTGCAAATAAATAAATAGCTCAGAATTTGTCATTAGTTATTTTTTTAAAAGTAAGTTTTATTATTTTTTACCTTAAGTTTAATGTTTTTAGGTATTTATATTGACTACTAAAAGTTTCTTTAAAAAATTTTAAATTTTAGAGCTCAATGAACTACTAGGTACTCATAATAATCGTTTAAAACTTTATCCGTATTTATAATTTACTATTTTTATTTTTATTTTCTCGACAAATCATACAGTGAATTCAGTGATTTTGGTATTAAACTGTTGCTGTTCTTTCTTCAAAATAATATAAATTTAATATCTGACATTTTCACATCGAAAATTTACATGTATTTTTTATATATTATGCTTGTGTTTTTTGCTATTCGTTTCTCAGTTGCTACATCAAACTCCACAGATATAACAAATTTATTAATTCAACATAAAAAAGATTACAAAAAATAAATCAAAATAACATTCAAATATTAAAAAAGTTAAATGCAAAAATTAATAATAAATTGGTATATTATATGAATTTCTTTTGATTTTTACCACTGATTCTTTTAATTTTCCAATGACATTATATTTATATTTATTAAAAAATATAAGTATAATGTCATTGGAAGTTGGATATATATATCACAAACAATCGTCAAATTTGCTTAAATTTTTAAAAGTATTTATTTTTGAAAAATTTCGCCTTTATACATTAACTATAAAAAAAAGAAAGCTGCCAACTCTTCATCATTTGTTACCTCGACTAAGAAGGGAATAAATATAACATATTAAATTTCATTAATTATTATTGTATAACTGGAAACAAATTTTAATAATTTTTTAAAACAAAATTTGAATTCAATGAAAAACAATTCACAATTAGACAAAACGTTGAAATGTTGGACACGCTAGTTCGCATGTAATAATTGACGCCAATTAATCAGAGACCACTGACAAAATCACGCCAGATGCGCGCTTGTCAACACCAAAATTGTATACGTTGTGCAAATTTCTTTGTAGTGCAAATTGTTTACACTTTCTGTCGTTTTATCAATTATTTGATGATTTAATTTAATTTACAAAATCAAATTTGTAAAATAAAAAACACGAATTTCTAAATCATTAAAATTTTCACCCATTTTCATCGAAAAATAAATAAATATAAAAATATATATAAATAAATATAAAATATTTTTTTCAATTTCATTTAACGAAAATTTTTATTGTAAGAACATAAAATAGAAATTTTAACAGAATATTACAATAAATTAATTTGGGCTTTCTTTTTATAAATATTATAAATATAGTAACTACAAAACGTTTTATTTGATTAAAATTAAAAAGCAAAATAAAAGTAGGTTGACCCCACAAATTTTTTATGTGGCAGTTAACGTGGTAAAATTTCTGTACTATTTAAGTACTGCTAAGTACTTAAATACATTTATTATTTTCTTTGATTTGGTTCGATCTTGTCGCCATCATCGTCGTAACTTCATTTTTAATTCCTCTTCCTTCACGAAGTAGATAATTGTTCTTTAGACAGCCACTCACTCTGCAAAGTGTACTTTTCCTGCATTCCGTTGCAACATGACCTTTTTTAAAATAATTTCGACAAAGTTTGTTGGCTTCAACAAATTTTTTTCTTTCCATCACTGTTAGTCGTTTGAATCCCCCACATTGATCTAGATAGTGTGTGCCTATGCATCTTACACATTGCAACACTAACTCTTTATATATATATATATATACACCTAATTCTGTTTTTACACGATAGAATGGTTCCCGAGAAATTCGTGTAAAAAAAAATCGTGTAAAAAAAGATACTGGCCAAGTACAAAAATAATAGATTGGTTCTAGACCTCAAAAAATAAGTTAAAATTAGACTAAATAATATAAAAAAAATATTGTTGTAGTTATTTTAAGAATTTATTTTCGTTTTAATTTATTAAATAAACTAAATTATAATAAAATAAATTAAAATTTTGTTCGCCTTTTTGTTCGCCATCCAGTGTACAGGCAATTTATTGAAATCTACACTTTTCATGGAACGTGGTCTTAAGGCACGATGTACTAGGAGTGGCTTAAGAATACGTTCTCCTGAAGCATTGGAACAAAACAACAACGTAATACGGTCCTTTGCTACTTTAAAACCACCGGCTGTTTTCTGCGATTTTGCTACATAAGTTCTTCTAGGCATTCTCTTCCAAAAAAGGCCGCTTTCATCTAAATTCCAAACTTGGTCTGGAGTATATTCTCCATCTTCAATAATTTTTTTTAGTTTTTCGGGAAATTCTTTAGCAGCCAATTCATCAGCGGATGCAGTTTCTCCCTTAATTTTTATATTGTGGAGAGCGTGTCTTTTTAAAAAACCAGTCATCCAACCAGTACTTGCGGAAAATGCATGTTGTTTTGACTGAGATGATGTATCTGGATCAATTTCCTGGATACGTTTATAGATTCTTAATGCTGTCTGCTTGATAGCAAGTCCGTCTACTGGTATTCTCTTTTGGGATTTGTCTTCTATCCAGATTACCAAAGCTTTTTCCATTTTCTCTTTAACAACATCCCTTACATACGATGATGACTTTGCACTTAATTTTGTTCCAGAACATACTGATGCTCTAATTGCAGTTTCATTTTTTTTAATTGTTCTTACAGTAGCTTCATGGATTCCGAAATTATTTCCCACAACCGTTGCGCCTTGTCCCGTTGCAAGTTGATCTAAAATTTTGAATTTGGTATCTAAGCTGATCGCTTTCCTCATTTTTAATGCAGGAGAATTATGTAACATGGGTGTGGCTACCAAAATATATTTTATTAATCAAAAATGCAAAAATCTAAAATTAAATATTTGAAACTAACCTGTTATTGGTCTACCAAAATTATATGAGCTTCTACTTTATTTTACTTAGCACTTGTTAAAAATCAGCAAAAACTAACGATCTTTCAATTATAATTGTCAAATAGGAACTAAATTGTGTGTAAACAAACAAAACAAAACAGCTGATGCTTGAAATTTACTTGCTTGAAATTTACTTGTACAAAATTGTTCTAGTAAAGTTCAAGCTATTTTAGCGTGGTGAGTTGACTGTCATCGTGGTGAGTTGCTCTCTTTTTACTTTAAAAAAATTCATTGAAAAAAAACGTGTTAAATCCAATAATTCATGTAAAAAAAGTAATTTTGTTTTTTTTGTATTCGTGTTATTTCAAATTATGTCGTGTAAAAATAGAAATATTTTTTCGTATTTACTCGTGTTATTTCAAATTCGTGTAAAAATAATTCGTGTAAAAACAGAATTAGGTGTATATATATATTCAAATGAAATTATTCAAAAATATTTAACTATGAATCAGTAAAGATACGGAAGTTTTTTATATCGATACGGATTCATAGTCAAGTATGTTTTGATAATGCCATTTGACAATGAAAAGAAATTAGTGATGAAAATTAAATGTTTTTATAATATATATGATTTTTGTTTTTCGTAATCCTAGAAATTTGTATGATTAACTTACTGGCAGTTGCCAAACTTTAAAACTTGGAAATTTACGGAAACAAACTGCATATAAATATCGCTTTTTCAGATTTTTATTTACGACATTTAAAAAATTGTAATGTCAGAAAAATTAAAAAGCATTAATTTAACAAAAAATATAACCAGTCTGGCATATTTATTTTAATTTTTATTAAATATTAAATTTTCAAATGAATTATTAAACATTGCCGCAAACAAAAAAATAACTACGAAGAAAAAGTAAACACTAGATTTATGAAACGCGCCAATTTGACGGATTTCAAAATTTTCAAAGTGAAATAAAGTATCAAATATGTTAATCTGTTTTTTATTATATCATTTTTGTAATAACAAATTTTTTTCAATTAATTTTGCTAAAACACCGCATTTTAATGTATTCGTCAATATGATGTGGTTTGTTAAAAATATGTATTTCATTTTATCCGAAAATATATTGTTAAATTAAATTTTATTTATTATACTATATTTACATATTATTTGCATTAACAATCAACAAATGACAAAATGACTTTTTAATCTGCTTAAAGGATGTATTTATGAATAATAATAAATGTTTCTGACATCTATTCTATACAAAACAGAATTAACAAAATAATTCCTTATCATAATATACTCTATAAGTTCTTTTATTCATAGGGAATTTATTAGTTTATCACCTATTAAATATTTTGCCTTCGAAAACAAATAAAAAGTAGCAGACAAGTAAAATAAGCCTTTACTGCAAAGCATTTATTAAATTGATGAAAAGGATTATTTGATTATCGAAAATCTCTTCATCAATTTAATAAATACTGTTAGCAAGGACCTATTTTATTATTTACTTGCCTGATATTTTAATTTATACTGCTACCAAGAAATCAACATTTTATAAATACAAAGTAACTAAATGAGAAATAGCAATTTTTTGTAAATGTTAAAATCCAAATGTTAAATGTTAAAATTGTAAATTTTAAATGCAATATTATATCCTAGATAACCGTTCCATTGACATTTTAGCCAAAATTGCCGTCTTTTTGGTCTTTCGGCAGTAATAATAATAAGTGAAATATGAATCTATTATAACAATCAAGTATCCCACAAAGTCGATAAATAAAAACAATAAAATTAATTTTAAAATTTTTATCTTACCAATTGAATAAATTAGTTGATTCTCCGAGAAAACGAATTTGAAACGTTGCAATCAAGCTACGAAGATTTGCAGAAAAACTTCGATAAACTAGAAAATATCAATAAAAGTTTAACATTAGATTTGGAAAAAAAACAAAGTGATTTGTCTCGTATAAATAAACAGAGGTACCTTACAACTTTTCATAAATTCTTCATCTAAAAATGTCAAAAATAGAGAAATCGATTCTGAAGAACGGCGGAGTCAACAAACAACAATTAGAGGTTTAATAACTGACAAGGACAATCTTGAAATCAAATTCAATGATTGCCAAGATAAATTGACAAAGGTTTCTTCAAAATATAGTACATCACGATCTTATGAAGGTATGTGTTTAGACCGAATCTTTTTTAATGAATGTGGAAAGATCGTCAGCAGACCTCCATTCGCAATTACAACAACTTAATCGAGAACATGAACAATTGAAAGTGAAACATAGCAGATTGGAAGCTGATAAAGTTGACCGAGAATCAGATTTAAAAGATCGAATTCGATTTCTAGAAAATCATCTTGCTATGATGCGAGAAACAGATAATGTCGAAGAAAAAGTTTTAATTCTCGAAGAAAAGGTAAAAATTAATTAAAATCAAACTTTATTTCAGTAAAATCTTTTAATCAACTCAACATGCTTAATATCTTCATTTCTTTTCAGACTTCAATAATTTTTTTATTTATTTAACACACATTTTCGACACAGCTTTTATAAAGTCACGTGAAAATTTGTGTTAAATAAATAATAATATTGATAATTAAATCAATAAAGAATATTGCAAATTAAAATTTTTAATAGTTTCTTTAAAATTTAAAGTGCTTCAAATTGGAATCGAAAAATATCGAAGAGAAAATGTTAAAAGACAACCTGTTAAAATCATGGAGTGATCGAGTCGATTGTTTGGAATCTCAAATTGCTAATTTAAATAGAAAAATCGCAGAAGATTCAGAAGAAATTAGTAATTACAATCAAATCAAATCTAATATCAAAGAAACGTATGAAAAGCAGGTAATTTTTAATTTAATTAAAATAATCTCCTAAATTAAGATTAATTTTTATTTTATATTATGAATTGTTAAATAAATGATTTTAAACAATTTTTTAAAAATATGTAAAATATTAAAATATAATATTAAAATATAATATTAAAATAAAATATTAAAATATAATATTAAAATAAAATATTAAAATATAATATTAAAATAAAATCTTAAAATAAAATCTTAAAATAAAATCTTAAAATAAAATCTTAAAATAAAATCTTAAAATAAAATCTTAAAATAAAATCTTAAAATAAAATCTTAAAATAAAATTAAATAAACATTGTAATTATTTAACTAATAAAAGCACTACATGTCATCATGTAATAATCAAGTAGGATAAAAAAATTAAATATTTTATCAAACATATTGCAAAATTATAAATAATTGAAAATTATCCACTAAATATATTTTATAACATATCGATATAAATTACGACAGTTTATCAACAACTAAATGAAAATAAGGAACATTGAATTATTTAAGTTTAATAATTAAAAAAATTGTGAACTGTGAAATAATGTAAATTTAAAACTAGTCAAATATGATGAAATAATAGATAATTTATGTATTTTACGTGAATACTTTATCGAATTAATATATCAAAGACATCATTCTGTAACTTTGACCCTGTCTCTATTATATAATTTAATCCAATTCCCTGAATTCGCGCGGCGGCATCAAACACGATTCGAACCTTTATAGTTTCTCTGTCTCTTTTTACTACAGGAAAATGTGGTAATACCCACTTATTTCCTTCGGTAATGGTGTCATTTACCTCTGAAATATATTTCTTTGTTTTATAATCTTGAATTATCTCGTATTCTTCAAATAAATTTTCTTTATTCAACCTACATTGCAGACTTTTCAATCGTTTTCTGCCATCAATCTACTTTCTGGTAACATTGTTGGTTCTTTTTTCCATGGTATTGATACTTCATATCGTCCATTTACAATTTTCATTTTATTTTTATCTTTTTCATAAATCTGCTGATTTTTCTTAGACCATATACTGTTATTTGAATCAACCTCCTCGATTTCACAAAACCTCTGAATTAATCTCTAAATTATCAGAACTACTAAAAAAGATTCGTATGAAATTATTTTGGCGTCTCCATGGTCGTCCTACTGATGCTGGTCCAACACATGTCCACCCCAGTGGCGTCAATCTTGCAATGGGTTCTCCAATTTTCCAATAAATTTCTTTTAAAGATCGTTGTAGTCCGAGATAATTGGCACCTATCAACACTTCAACCACTTGTTTTTCACTCAGCATCGGAAAATTTAGTCCTTTCAAGTGCTTCCATTTATCTTTTTTTAGACTAATTCACCACTTGCATTTTTTCAGAAATACTAGACACTGCGAAGGCTTCAAAATTTCTTTTCGTCTTTCCGTCATTGCTGGTCAACGTCATTTGTACCGATTTTGCTTTTATCCGTTGAACATTTCCCCCGATTACACCTACGGGTATGACTGTTTCCTTCCCAGTTAACTCCAACTCATCACCAACACGTTGACTAATATAACTGGTAGAACTTGCATCATCCAACAGCGCTTTTACTTTCCTCATTATGCCGTTATTGTCTAGATAGATCGGAATTGTTCTCAGACTTAAATACATTCTATTATTTTCTTTGATTTGGTTCGATCTTGTCGCCATCATCGTCGTAACTTCATTTTTAATTCCTCTTTCTTCACGAAGTAGATAATTGTGCTTCTTTAGACAGCCACTCACTCTGCAAAGTGTACTTTTCCTGCATTCCGTTGCAACATGAACTTTTTTAAAACAGTTTCGACAAAGTTTGTTGGCTTCAACAAATTTTTTTCTTTCCATCACTGTTAGTCGTTTGAATCCCCCACTTTGATCTAGATAGTGTGGGCCTTTGCATCTTACAAATTGCAACACTAACTCTTTAGTGATATTTTCCTTGTTGCTCTCATATTTCGTCTCATCTTTGACGCCTGTTGTTCCAAAATGAGATCGATCTTTCACCCATGTCATTTCCTTCCTTCTTTGATCATTAACTGAATGTTTCCCAGTTACACTCCCAAACCCATAGAGTTTCGCAAGTAGTTCGATTCAAGTCAGCCTCAACTTGTAGCCACTCTTTCAATTTTTGGATCGATTCTTCTCCTCGAGCATGATTCCTTTTCCATTCAATGAGCAACGATGCTGGTAATTTTTTCAATAACTGCTGTAGAAGACAACCTCCCTGTAAATCATCCTCTTTACCCATAGCTCTAAAACGGACTTCCATGGATTCCAATAAGCCAACAAAAACATCAAGATCTTTCATTTCTCCTTCCTGCACCGGCCTGTTTGAATTTCAGTTGGTAAATGAGCAACTAAAATCATTTACTATTTTTGTTAGGCACTGTTTATGCTGCCGAAAATGGACCCTTTATAAAAATATTTAGCGAAAATTTCCGATATTAATACCGGTAAAATTATTATCTCTGCCACTACCTAAAGAAAATGCATCAATTATGACAAAGCCCAACTCAACGAGAATTTTTACACTAAGCGAAAAGTACTGTTGAATAATTGTTATATTATTAAGTAGAATGTTTTGAAATTTCAATATTCAAACTAAATTAGCTATACTTATGTAATTAAGAATAATAATGTAATGCCATATTTGTTTGTTTTAGTCTTTAATGAAAATTTGAGTTAAATAAATGTTTCCAAAAATATTGACACGTTTTAATTGTCTTAAAAATTTTTCTAAATTCCCAAGAATTTAGTTTTTTCATTAAATTCGAGTTTCTCAATTGTTGAGAAATAAAAACTTTTTAAACTATAGCCTTAACTTAAATCGGGATTTAGCATTATTTTAATTTGAAGCAATATTCGGGCTTTAATCAATTTATTTAAGCGTAATGACGAAAAAAATTCAATCACAGACTTTTAAAACATTAGTTAGTAGGAATAAATAAATAAAAAAAATCATTGTTTTATTTAATGGAATAAATTATTAAATATATCAACTGTAAATTTTTACTAAATGCTGACAATAAATTAGATGAATCCGAATATTAAATGAGAATCAGTTTTTATTGTTTCTGACAATTCATGTTCATTTAATATGAATGTAACTCATTTTTTTCACATAATTTCAACGAGATGTCATTAATAATTGTTATGTAATTATTATCCAAATTATTATTATCATTATTAATTATATCAGAAATACGGCTATTTTGATTTATCAGATAAATTCCGATTTACGCCGAGAGTAGATATTAACTTATTATCAATTAATTGTATTTATTTATGAATGTAAATATTTATAAATTAATGAAAAAAATTATTTATTTTTTTATAAGATAAATAATTTTATTTATTCTGAGAGATAAACGCAAATCATTTTATTAATTATTTAAATAAAGAAAAAATCCCTGATTTCATTTTAATAAGTTACTATGGTGATAAATTGATTCATTTAGTTCAAGTTATATTTTTATTTTGAAAGTTTTTCCCCTATGCTTAGGTTATTAATTTCGTTCAAAATATTATTAGAAATAAAAATTAAAAATTTTCCTTTTAGTTTTTTTAAAAAAATATTTTAAAGTTAAATAGTAATATTTAAAAATAACTAAAAAATAAAAACACGATATAGCTTAAATTTGAACTAATCATCATTGGTATCAGGTATGACATCAATATATTATAATGTTAGACTCGCGCTGAGTATAATCTACCAAAGCGTGGTCAACCGCCTCCCCGGGCAGTAAGTATCCCACCATGTATAAATTTGAGACCGGCGAGATACAATACGATTTCACAAATCTTTTTGTTAATATTGTTATGAATTTATATGTAAAAACAAGTTTCATGATCCCATTAAAATAAGTTGATTTTATTGTTAAAAACACTAGTATAATCTTATTAATTTAATCGTTTGCCATTGTTTTTATATATTTCCAAGGATCTGTTGCAAAATTAAATTCTTAATTTAAATTGTAAAAAATTTCATAAAGACAGTAAAGTTTACATAGATAAAGTGTATAAATATTAAAAATCATACAAATAAATGCAAGCATCATTAAGGATAATAAATTTTGTTTAATATTATAACTAAACCCGTGTAAAACACACAGGCTCATAGAAGAAACAACAAGCAAAATAATGATAACAATAATAATAATAATAATAATAACAATAACAATAATAATAATAATAATAACAATAATAATAATAATAATAACAATAATAATAATAATAATAACAACAATAATAATAATAATAATAATAATAATAAAAATAATAATAATAATAATAATAATAATAATAATAAAAATAAAAATAAAAAAACTTTAGTATAATTTATATTCAAAACAAAAATTTTATCTCATAAAAACTTATATGCATACAACAATGCGACAGAAAAAATTAAATTTATTGGCTATAATATCTTTCGAAAACGAAGAAGCGAATAAGTTAAACATAAAAGATTTCAGATTAGATTTTTGCAATTTATTGACAAAATTTAACTAACCAAAATTTAATTTTATTATTTAATAATTAAAATTTAAAATTGATGAATCAAATTAAAATTAAATATTTTACAATTCTAGATCACGCTAATAGTCTAAAAACCCATATAACTAAAATCAAATTAAAAAATTATTTTGCCCATAATTGAAATGGGAAAAAAACATTAAAATTGCATTGATATTGTATTTTCTATGTAAATAATTTGAATTTGTTTGATTTTAATATATACCGTTAAATTCTAGATATCCGATTTGAAACAGGATTTATTGGAAAATGAAAAGAAAGTTGTATTACTTCAAGAAGAAATAGATGAAAAAAGTAATTTGTTAAATGAAGTTCAAAACAAATGGGATTCTAAAGAAGAAACTCTTCGCTCACAATTTCAAGTCAAAGTAACGGAAAATGAAAATTTACTGGAAGAAAATTCTGACTTGAAGAAAGATCTAGTAAATTTAATATTTATTTTTTAAAGTAATTAAGAAAAGATAATTAAAATTTAAATTTCTTCGGGCTTTAAACTTTATTTGGTTTCGTTAAGTAAATTTAATTTAATTGAATAGAATTTCTTTAATTTTGTATATTTTTTTCATAACTTTTTAGTAATCAGTCAGATATTATGAATTTCAGAGCGTATTAAATATATCAAAATGACAAATATTCTGTTAACTATCTAGACACACATAAGTGCTAAAATTGAAGTAATAAATTATTTTTACTAGCCTTTTTCAAGGTTTAGGAGCTTTAAATTATACGAATGCATGATATCGCTCAGTGTTAAGTTCGTTTCAGCTACATTACCGAAAAAAGTATGGCTCAATCACATCGAACTAAATATTGCCTTTTATGGATGGCTTTGGTTCATGAATAATTTAAATTTTTAGCGCCTAAATAAATGAATTTTAACTCTTACAACGATTTTGTCGTAAAAATTGGCATCGATATTTTTCGTTTTCTAAAACCAAACGATCAAATATACGCTTTATTTCAGACAGAAATTGAATATTGTACACAGAAAAGTAAAAGTTTCCCTTGAAATTCGATGCACGATGATTGCTGAAGTGTTCAATAGTTCGAGTGATATCGAATTGGGTTGTTTCATTCGTAGCGATTCCACTACAAAACCCCAGTGGCGTTATTTCATTGATAACAGAACCGCTGTTTCTTAATTTAGTTTATGAATTGTATATGCAAGAAAATTCGTTCAAATTTTGCACTAATTTTTTAGGATATTTGTAATTGATAATAAATTTTCTTAATAAAAATCTGCAGAAATAGATGTTCAACCGTGAATTGCTCCATAACGAACCTCGTTGTTTATAGATAACAAATATCAATTATGAGCCTTTATGTTTGAGAAATCGAAAATATTGCGCAATTCAACTCATGGACCACACCGCATAGGGAGAACGTCATAAACCGGGCACAGTTTAAGGCCTATAATAAATAGCTTATAAATAACTGAGATATTAAATTATATTTGCACATGAGTAATATCTTTGATATGAACCTTTATTTATTGAATATAACATTTTTCAGGTGAAATTTAATCAATAATTTCAATTATTTTTTAACATTAGAATTTCAACAATTACACGAGGGTTCTCTGAATATCTAACAATTTTAATTTGATTGTTCCACATATAAATTCCACCCATTGTAGATACAGAGATAAACTTGCAGCTTGGTAAGTACATTCGATAAACGCATATGGTGTTTTTTGACAAATAAAATCTCTTATAATATGACAACTAATACATTGACCAAGATTTCCAAATATTATGTTTAATAGCTGATCATTAACTACGTTAATTTCATTATAAATCCTGATTTTGACAAATTCACAATCTTGCGTTGACAAGTAATACATTAAGGATATTTACGAACGAAAAGTTCAAGGCTATTAAAAAATTTATCTATCTCAAATATAATAAAAATTCAAATTCATGAAGATACACAAAATTGATTTAGTTAAACAAATCAATTTCAACTAAATAATTTTTGAGTAATTTCGAAGATAGAAACCAGAAATAAAACACACAAAAAGCAACTTGCACACAGACGCGAAGATCAATATATATATATATATATATATATATAATTTTGGTGGTTTACGCTCTGTTATATATCCAACTTTGAATCTTTTGAAAGCAAATTCTGAAATAATTGATTGAAATGTAAAAACATTTTTTATATTATTAGAATAATTTTGTATTAAATTATTATACAATTGTCAAATTGTCAAATTGTTAATTTATTTTTTCATTTGTTCTTTTATCAAAGACTTCCTCTGAATATCAGCTTCATTATCATGTTCTTAGTTACATTTTCAGTATTATTTAAAATGATGACACATTCACTTATTATTAGTATTATTATTATTGGTCAATACCGTTTCTCGCGTCTGTGTGCGCATTTGTAGTTGCTTGATTGTTTGGGTGCGCACACAAACGCGAAGGAATATTGTAATTTTTTGTGGTTTTGAAAATTATGCTTTGAATATGATTTTTTGTAAATTTATACTGTGAAATTAATTATAAAATTTTGGAATTTATGAGTTTTTTGATGATTGGCTATGTCGTATCAACGGTATAAAATTTTGTAAAGTTTAATTTGAATTTGGTCTCGTATGTTAATTATGAATTTTCAAAGTTTAATTTAAATTTAGTCTTGGATGTTTATTATGAACTTTCTGTTGAATTTGAATTTGAATTCTATGAATTTGTTTTTGACTTGGATATTTTTTTATGAATTTGAACTCTTTGGAACTAGTTCTTTTTAATTTTGTGATTTGTAACAAATAAAGTGTTGAAATTTACTCCCATTTTTTAAAAATTTTACTCTCAATTAATGAAAAATACCTGGTAACGCTATCGGTATTGATTTGAGTATTACCTATTGACGTGTTGGTGTATTTCAACATAGAAAAACTGAAATTAATGCTAATGATCAAGTAAATCGCAAAACACCCAATTATGTTGGATTTCCAGATACAGGACGATTGATTGGTTATGCTGAACCCCAAGCGACGGATCGGAATAACTAATAAAAATACAATCAACATTACAGAAATTATCCAATTATTATTATTATTTAATGTGCTTAGAAGCCTTTCTAATAAATTCTAAAAATCTAATAAATAAAAATATTATTCTTATCATATGATAATTTATCGTTAATTTTCGACAATAAATAAATCCAATTTGCTTCCAGTATCTGGATTAAAAATTTATTAAATATTTATATTACCAGCAAATTATTATAAAACTATTATATGATAATATCTATTCCTAATGATGGCACCAGAATTTTCTTCTGAAATTGTGATTAATCTGGTGTTATTAATTTAAAATATTCCAATTATGATTTCACAGAGCAAGAATTGATGCCTGCGGATAAGATGCCATAGTTACATGGTCGATTCGTATCGTTTTACTCTAAGAGAATAATTTCTATTGATTAATTAATCTGTCTTTCTACAGGTTTTGAATTTCAGTTTAATAAATTGACTGTCACCCGTTACTCATAAAATGAGACTTAAATACTAAAAATATTTTTACAGGAAAAAATTAATAATTAATTATTTGCCTGTAAATTTACCATTTCACTAGAAAATTTAATTTCAACTGAGAAAATATTTAATAAACGTACTTAATTATTCTGATATTAATTGGATATTTCTAATTACACTTATATCAATCGATAGTTGAATAAATTATTTTGAAAATAAATTATTAATTCAATAAATAGATTTTTTATGTGTTTTTTCATTTTAATATCGATTTATATATACAAATTTTTAGAAAAAAATTTCTGATCAGTTTTATCAAACTCAATCAGAGTTGAAAAACAAAACTGTTCAAATTCAGAAATTAGAAGATGAAATTAAAAGAAATAAGGTAAATATCTTTGTAGTTTAAAAATCCTTAGGCAAATATTTTTATATATTGATGAATGTGAAGCAAAAAAATTAATTAAATGTTTAAATTTTTAAGTCTGTTAATATTGTCGGCATTAGATTTATTATTCGTCTCGAAAGTATTTGTTGATAATAATAATTTATAATAATTAATAATAATAATTAATAATAATTAATTATAATAAATTATTCATGATGAATATTTTCTTCGAAATTTAACAAAAAAATTATAAAAATTAAATAAAATTTCAAATTTGCTTAATTACATAAATTTGACACCAAGAAATACACTTATAAATTATAATTTACATTGCTCATCTTTGTTGTTCTCCTATTGATGGAAATGTAAAATGTTGTAAAAAGGTTCTTTGCATATAAAATAAACAAGGAAAATTGGAAATTGTTACAAATTAATTAGAAACTAATTAAATATTCAAAATTGTAAAAATCAATATTTTTGGGGGAAATCTGGTAACTGGTGGCAAATAAAAAGTTGAATATGTAAAGAATAATTTTGACATAATGGATGTCCCTAGTATGAGTTGGAACCAAAAACCAATTACTTAATCAATATTATTAATTATAAACAAAAATCTATAAATCATTGAAAAATCTTGGGATGACAGCTTAAATGACAAATATGTCTCAATGAGCTAGATGACAGATTCTATTAAAAAAGATAATTTATGGGAAGATACTAGTATAAATACCATCTCAAAATATTAGAATTTCCCATTTTATTCAGAGATTTAAAAGTTCGATTAAGTCACTTGGCGAATCGAAAAGAGAAGTTACAAAAAGAATATTAGCTAAATTAGATTATATTTTAAAGGGTAACGTCCTTTAGGTACGGAGCACCAGGAAATGTTTTGACGAAGTGTATATATCTGTGATTAAATTAGAGTTATTTTGTTGAGATTCGATTGCTATTTTATGTATGACTGAAGACGAGAAGCCAGACAGAAAGTTAATTCCTACAGAAATTTTATATCCCAAATTTTTTTTATAATTAACCTTTTACTGCATAACCTTTTGTTGCAATTTGATACATAAAGATTTTCTCCAATTTTTCATGTTAAAGTTTTCCCATTTTTTTAAAACTTATTTTTCCCCAGTTCTCAGTGTAAGATATACTGAAAACATTTTTTATTTAAAATAAAAAAAAGTCATGCAATGAAGGGTTAAAAATGCCCAACATATATAATTTTTATTTCTCTGCGTATATTTTATATTTACCTATAATTTTCGACAATATTTCAAGGCGATATATATTTGTTCTATTTAAAAGAATTATTTCTTATAGAAGACTTATTTATAGCTATGCTGCCGTAATTTATGAAGTTGGTATAAACCGCTTTCAAATAGAAAAGTTTTAATCAAAACGAGTCTTTCTGAATATTATAAATTTTTTTGCCAAATCCTTGAACTAACTTTTAAATTAAAATTTTTTTAAATAAAATTATCTCTTAATTAACATTTTGCGAACTACTGTGCCTTCACTGTTACAGTATATTTTTAATGTATGAATAAACCGGACCATGTAAATTCCATTTGACACTCTTTTTACGTACATTTTAATTTTAACATATTTTATTCCTAATTTGAAGCTTTACATCTACACTCAAACTCACAGATTTCAATGACCTTTTTTAAAATTATTTTAAACACATTTCAGATAGCATTCCTAATAAAATTTATGGAATTTTCTATCCAATTTTCTGTGTTTTTAGATCTAAGTAAAACTTACTGTATTATAAAGTACTTTTTTTATTTTTATCTATTAGTACATATTTTGTTTTTATCATAGTATACTTATCTTGTGTTATATTAGAAATTTATTTCAATGCTAATATTCAATAAATAACTTAAATTGCTCTTTAAAAATCTTCAATAATCTCTTATGCCACTTATATGCTGATGTGCTCAGTCATTTAGTTTTAAAAATTAGAGAAAAATTAAAGACGCAGTATTGATCTATAGTCTGGGAAAAATGAAGATAAAGTTAATTAAAATTAAAAAAATAGATTGATGATGAGAGAAAAGACAACTCATTTTCTTGATAAAACTTTCATTGATAAATTTTTATTAAAATGAAAATATTTTATGTTCAGTGTGATATTGATGATAAATCAGACGAAATATCCAGTCTCATGAATGAAAGGTTTAAAAGAGAATTAAAATTAACAGAGCTCAATTCCAAAGTAATTTTGATTTATTAAATATATTTTTTCAAAGAGTATAAGAATTTTTTATTATTGCATTTTTCATTTCAGGTGGCAAGTTTAGAGTCTGACAAAGGCGAATTATCTAAATCTGCCAATCAAATAGATACAGATTTTAAATCTTTACAATCTCAGTTAAAAAAATTAATAGAAGGTTTGCAATTTCTGATTATTTATTATTTGAGGAATTAATTTATACATACAATATTAATTTAAATTCTCATCTGTTAGTCAGTTTCTAATACAATTTTTCAAAGTTTCTTTGTAGAAAATACTTAAATATGAGGAAAATAAATAAATATGACGAAGAAAACTTATTACTACCATTCTGGATGTGATATATCAGGTCTGAGAAACTTGATTTTTTGTAAAAGATTTAAAGGTCTGTAACTTTCAGAGATTGAGAAACAGATGTTTAAGGAGAATATTAGATAGCAATTCAGCTAATTCAAACTGTAAGTTCGATCTCGCTTTTTCTTTGTCTACATTAAAATACATGCTGAAAATATCCAAGTCTTTTTAAATACACTGAAGTCCTGAACTTTTGTTTAAAATTTAAGATAAAGTTTTCTCAGACTTTCTTCGAAGCGCTCATATTTATTAAGCAGTTCTTAGCTTTCTGATCAGCAAACAAAACAATTTGTAGTTTAAATCCTCCAAGGTGGCTCTTTGTTAATTCAATGTGAATATACAACAATTTTTTAGAGTTAATTATTTTTCCCTCGATTTTCTCTATTTAACAAATTATTCAAGTCGATCGTTTTTAAACAAAATTTCCAGCATTTTTTTAAACAACTTATTAATTATAACCTTAAAGTCTTCGTGTTTACTCAGATTTAATTTAAAACTAATATAAACTTCAAGATTTTTTTCAATATAATAATTCGAATTTTTATTCGAGTTAGAAAAACGATTTGAACTTAAATCTTTTTTATTCAGATTACATAAATATCCCGTTAGAGGAATCCAGAATAAATAAAATAGAAATTTTTTTCGAATTTCGCAAAAATTAGGCGAATCCAGATTAAACGAACTCTAATGCATTAGATTTAATGCATATTTTCAAATATAATAACTTACAATTATAATTTTCTTCTTTCAAGTAAACCGCTATTATCGTGAACGATTTCGAAATTCAATATGTTTTACCACTTCAATAAATCTTTTTTCCTTGTCTTTTTTTTTATCAAATTCTTAGTGCTCAAATTGATCTATCTCTAATTTATTGTATTACAGTAAATTTTTTATTTTATAAATATTTTGAAAATCAACATTAGTTTTTTAAAATTTCATCTTATCTTTAAATAATTTAAGCGTCAAATGACAAACGAAATAATATCTTATATGATAGCGTGAATTCTAGAAAGGTTTTAGAATTTATATCTTTAGAAAAAACGGAATTAAACAAAAAACTCGATATTTTGAATGAACAACATCTTCACCTAAAAATCGAATGTGACAATCGAATTAAAACTATGCAAATTGAAGTTGAAAGTCGTTCTAGAGAATTAGAAATATCACATGCTGACATTAAAGAACTTAGAGATCAGGTAAGCCTCTTTAATAATCATCTAATAATATTTTACATGAATCGAAAAATAAAATATTTTACTGTTTTTTATAGTTTTAAACAAAAAATAATCATTTTTAATAAGATTTTTTTTACATATTTTATGCTTATGTTTTCAAACTACAGTAAACTCTATCTCAAAGTACACCTTAAGACAGTGCTCCACAACCTTTTTTTATTCACAGTACATCAAAATTTTCTTCAAATTTCGTGGCACAACAAAAGTAAATATATGTAAATAGGATAATAAATATTAATGATACATATTTTTTATTTGATATATATAAATGCAAAACTACAATCTTATAACATAATTTTAAAAAATAGTTATTAATGTGTAAACTGAGCTTTTTTTAATTAACAGAAATGTTTTCAATATTTGAAAGTGTAACTATTAGTTCTTTATCAAAACTTCTTTTTCATCTGGTTTCTAATTTATACGCAAAGTTTATGTAGTTCACGCCGATCAATACAAAATAATAAGTGCAGGCTGAATTGTATTTTAAAACAAAATAAATTTAAAAATTAAGTTTGAAATTGGCCATAAAATTTGGCTCAAAGTTGAAATCTAAAAGAAAAATTTTTCAATTTTGAAATACATTTGTTTGTTTCTAATAAAAATGCTTGCAATTTTAAGGGATTCTAATTGACATTATAAAATATAAAATTTTTGTTGAATTTTTATATTTTTGAAAGTTTAATAAAACATGTCGGATTGAAATCGCCCAAAAACCATGTAATATAATCGGGAGGGGGAATATTATGGAAATTTCTAAGAATACAGAGAGATTTGAAAAATTTGAAGTTTAAAACTAGATGAAAATAGTTAAAATATATAGCATCGATCTATCTCTTTCAACAGTTTATAAATATTTTACAATAAATTCCATTACACTTTTGAGCAGGTAAGAATAATCCACCAGAGAAAAATGGAGTAAAGCGTTGATTGAATAGCAAAGTCATTTTGCAAATGATTCGCTAGAACCCAATGAAAGATTTACCGGAAAGAAAATAATTTATGTTGACAAAATGAATTTTAATGTTTCGGTGGTTTCAAAGAAAAAGCTCATCGTTGATAGAAAAAACTCCAGTTTTGGTTGTCATTAATATCAAAAGTAGAAACAGTCTTTTATTTTGTGAAATTATATAATATTTATTTTCATAAGACAGACCAGCTTCGCTCAAAGTTTACACAAAATAGATATGAACTGGAATTTTTTTCCACTCATAAATCACATCAAAAATAAGTTTGAGAAAAGGCAATTTTTTTGTTAAGTCATCTTTTAGTATATAGAAATGATTATGATTGAAGTGTTGATACTCATATTTGTTTTTATTGAAATATTTAGAAATGTATTCATTTAGACAATAGACAGGAAAAAATAATTAAATAATTTTTTAACCTGAAGCTGTTAAAGGTTTTTTTTAAAACAGATATTTCAATAAGTTTATTTAATTAAAATTTGTACTAAATTTTTTGAAAACGTACAAAATAAAACTAAAGTCCAGAAGTAAAGTGATGTCGGCAAGCAAGCTCTTCATGCGCTGTTATGACAAAAAGAAGTAAAATTGAAAAAAAGCATGTTTTGAAATCCTAGGATATTCTTTCCTAACTGAAATTCAGAAAACCTCCAATGTTAATTCGTCAAAATGAAGTTTTAACATTTCGTCTATATTCAATTTAATAATTGATTCTTTAATTTACATAGAAAGTGAATCTTCAGATTTTTAGTTCTTGCAAAAGGATTGCGAATCTAATTATACTATTAAGTTTTAATCGAATAAAATGGGGATCAAATTTATTCTCCATTATAGTCAAATGTGATTGAGCCAGATCCGCAATTCATTGCCTGTGTTTTAATGTCTGTTGAGTATTTTAAAACATATCTAAAGAGTTTTGTGGTAGCTCATTCTGCCAAAATTCTGAACCCTTGAAATTTATCGGAAAATGCTAATATATTTTCGTTCGGACCTTGCATTTTCTTGTTAATTTCATTAAGATGATCAAATATGCCAGCCATGTATGCAAGTTTGGCGATCTAACTTTTACCTTTGAAGTGAGGGTAGAACTCTGGCATATTTTGATAAAATAGAAACTGACACACTTCATAGCGAAGTTCAAACAATCGAGTCAAAACTTTGCCACGGGATAGCCAAAGTACTTTCGTAAAAAATAATAAAGATTTATGTTCAGATCCCATTTCTTCACAAATCATTTCAAAAAATATGGAATTTAAGGCTCTTTATTTAATGAAAGTTTATATATTTTATACATTCATTTGTAATTGTTCTTGATCATCAATACCTCCCCATATATGCAGCAGTGTGGAATTTGTGTTGACAGATTTTATTATTCTACATAGGAAACCAAATATTTTTTTCGTCACTCATTACCAACCCCCATCAGTAGAAATACTCATTACATTACTCCATTGAAGATAATGAGTTTTGAAGAAATCATCAATGACTGGGAAAATTTTATTTCCATTAGTTCGTTATAGAAGAATTTTAGAAATCCTCGTCAACCAAACGTACGATAGCAATTATTTGTGCTGATTTTAAATATCCGTTGAATAATCAACTTAAAGAGTAAAATTTTTAACCGTGACCAATTTCAAAATAAGTGTTCAATAATAAATATCTTTCGACATCTCGTAAATCCATATTTACTCATTTCCTTTACTTCGTTGGGTCCAAGCATAATTCAAACAATTTCTGTGTATGCTGCTTTAATAAGCGTTTCCACAATAGTATGAGGTTGTTTTTGAGGAATTAATTTTGCAAATTGGAATTAGCTTCTAAAGCTTTTCCGGAAACAGTCACTGTCAATACCATAAACGTAATTATATGAACTTTGCGGCTCTTTGAATGAGCAAAATCCCAAATAACATCTTTAAATGACATTTCCCGCATTAAATCGCTTGCAATTGAAAGAAGTGTAAGAGAAGACAATCGTTCTTCCTCATCGTTGAACGCAGATAGTTTGTGATTAATTTCAGTTTTGAAAAGGTTAATTCGAAGATAAATTCGAAAAGCAATATTTACATTTGGAAAACTTGTGACCAACTTGTTTGCTATTTGGGCTTTCATCATTTCCGAAACAGATTTTATGTTGGCGAACATTCGGGAAAACAAAAGAAATTCATCAGCGTATGCGTCTTCCAGATCTGATGAATAGAGCCTACAAATGATGCAATGCATATATCCAAAATCCAAAAGGGCCTAGGGCCTACGACAACTTTAAACGGGTCTGCTAACAGTTACAATATAATATCTGAAAAAGCGATATTTATTTCTCCATATCAATGGGGATGAAATATGAAAAAGCATAACGATAATAAAACCTTTACTACTTTCAATGTTATTATATTAAATTTATATAAAGCTGAACTTTTATTGAAATTTTTACGGACACTATGAATTTTTCTTTTTTATTCAATGCATCTTCATATTTAATTCGTTTTATATTTAATACAAATAAGTACACAATTAATCTTCATCAATAGAACATTTTCTTTTGGAATTGTTGGTTTTAGCTGAAATTATTTGTGTTATTTATTAAAATTATCTTAAATTTAGATTTAGTCAAAACTTTACCCAACTATTATTATTTTTTATTTGTTTTTGCATTAAAATATACAATTAGTTTTTATTAATTATATATTTCTTAAAATATTGTTAGCTTCAATATTATTTGTGATACATTGCATCAAAATAAACATATTTCGTGAAATTGAGCGGCGGTACACCTAGCACTGGTTCACGACACACCAGTTGCGTAGCACTGCATTAAGGTACCCTTTTGCACTTAGGTGGGGATGTTTGCTTTTTGTACAGTTTCGTACACTCATCCTTTAATTAAAGGTGTCACATTTTTATTGCTATGTTATATACGTAGAATTTATAAATATTTATAGTTTAAAAATTAAATGAAATTTCTATTAAATATTATTATTATTTACACTTTTTCCAAATCTTCTAACATGCTATTAAAATCCAACTTTGATTTTTCAATGCCGATACAACATTTGATTAAATATAGATAATCTGTTGTGCGTTGTGATCCAACTACAACTTTTGATAATTTCACTATGTATAATTTGCATCAAAATTTTATTCCCTCCCATTTTAAGAAAGTTATTGGGAAATATCCATTTATATTTTCTCACTGGGACTGTGGAGCTGGTACACAAAACCTCTTTATGGAAACCTGCTTGATTTGAAGTAGGATTTTATTTAATAATATACATAAATTGACACAAAATATTCACAAATTACAACATTATTCGTTTTAAATATGCGTGATTTCGTTATAATTCTCCAGACAATTCTCAGTTTATATGTTCACATTAGAAATCTAATTAATCAGGCCTGTTTATTTTATTTTTTTACATATTTATCTGGAGATAAATTGTCCAATTGCTACAACTAGACATTAAATTCGATTGGAAACAATCTAATTAATTTAATAAATAATCAAGTTAATTGCCCCATATAATGATCACATAGTTTCTCATAGACATTTGTTGAAGTAATCGAATCAGGATTTAATTTTCTTTCCCGAAATATGATTTATATCACAGCAAATTTTAATTATGATGAACGCATGAGATTTTTCTTATAAACTTAATTCATTTATTATTTTTGTTAATATATTGAATAGAATCGGGAATTGGAGTCGGATAAAGAAACTGTCATTATTGGACTTGAAAGTACTGAAGTATTGAAACTGAAAAACGAAATGGAAATTCTTAATAGTCAACTAATGGATAAAAATATAGTACGTAAAGCTAGTTGATTGAGTGTTGGTTATTTACCATTTTCAGGTCATTCGTAACCAGAAACAACAAATAAGTGATTTAAAAAAAATGGGACGAGAAATTAGGAATCATAATGGGACTCAAAAATGGAATAATTTTGACGGAGATAGTCTAGGTTCCAGGTAATAATAATTTTCAATTAAATTCTATGCTTTATTTAATACAATCATTTAAAAATACTATTAAATTATCGTTTTCATCATTCATTTCATTTTTATTACGATAATTAAAGATTGAAAATTTTTCATAACTTGCACTTCTATAGATTGCGTGGTGAGTTTAAAAAGTCTTTAGGATCGTATAGAAAATTAGGAAAATCAAAATGTATGGCCCATTGAATGTAGCTGTGTAAGTCGTTTTGAAAACGCACATACTATAAATGAATTATTTAATAACCCACCTTCCAAAGAATTTGATTTAATTAAATACTAAAATTATTTGGGTAAATTGCAAAATTGAAGGAAATTGTATTTGAGGAGAAGATAACAAAAATTAAAGTTGTTATGTTAAATATTTTCAATTTTGAGAGTCAGAAAATTGTGTTGTCTTTTAGTTCTACGGATTTTTTTGGTTGAAATAATGGATTGCCGAAAAGTAGCTTGTGAAAACAATCTTTGTGTTTTTTTTAGAAAAGGTTCTTAATGACTGAAGACAAGAAATTTTCGAGTTACTAAATTCTAAACTTCATGCCAGAATGCAAAAGTGTGATGCTTAGACCTTTTAAATCATAAATGTGTGATATTGATTATCTTCCGGGGTTCTAAATTTGTGTTGAATAAAGATTACATCGAAGGAATTGTAACATTAATTATTATGCCAAGGTTTTATGACTGGAGCTATGCAACTAGGAGCTTTATTTGGTCCCTTTCAACGCCCCAAGGAAACAATTCAAGAATCAATAGACATTAGAAATAATGTATCACTATTATATTATTATTCACCAGAGAAGTTGATTTAAAATTACTTGCTATCAGAAGAGTTATAGGTCTGGTTATAGGTGGAGAAATTCAACATGACTTTAAACTTATGCTGAAAAATTGTGCACCTTTATTAGCTAGGGCAGTGATTCTTAACTGGTGTTCTGCGGGACACAATAATGTTCCGTAGAATTAGGTGAAGTATTCCGCCAAATTTAGATATTTAGAAATATATGCTTTTTCAGAATTCAATTTAGTTTCATTTTACATTGAAATGTTTTAAAATTGAAATTCTACGGGTACTTTTACAAAAAAATTCTCACAATTCTCGCCTCTTCCTTCTTTGCAACACCAAACATAACATTTAGGTAATTATTGGGATTCGCACAAATTTTGCACCTTCGTTCTTCAGTACTTAATTGAAAGGACCCAAGGTGTGGAGATAAAAAAGTGTTCCTTCATTACAAAAAATTAAGAACCACTCAGCTAGGGTATTAACATAAATGCTAAATTCTTAGAGAAATGACTTGAACCTGATAAATAACTATTTCGTCTGCATCGTTGGTTTATCTTCACAGGTTAGACCTGGTTCACTCGTTTTATCATAAATTCATCCAATAATCCAATTATCAAAAAGTTTACTTTGGGGGTTGCAGTAGTTGGGAAAACTATTTGGATACCGATCTGGAGAGAGACAAAGTAATATCCAAAGACTTGTACAAATCTTTATTGGGCTTCCTGTCTTAAGAAAAGGAAAACTCAAACTAATTTTTTGATTAATGCTGAAAATTTAAAACACTTGACATAATTTATAAATAAAATATTTAGTTTTCTCTGTAATTTTAAGAAATCAATTATCAGCTTCAAATAATCACCTCGATGCCAATAAATTACCCAACAGTTTTTCTTTTCCAAATACTGAAGCTGGAAGTTCAAGTGGTGACGATGCTCCAGTAGTTGTTGATAAAAATGGATTCGTTATTATGGATCAAATTAATTTCAAATACTTGAAACACGTCATTGTCAAGTTTTTGATCAGTAAAGAATCAGAAGTGAGTTTTGTATTGGATTTATTTTGATTGCAAATGTTGCCAATTTTCCAATTCTCTACTTGATTTATTTAGACAAAATAACAAAGTTTCTCTGGCCCGAACCGCATATAAACATTAATTATTAATAAAATATCACTTAAATTCTTTAATAATTTCTAGCACACATTTTACAATTTTATATTTTCGTATATAAAAAATAATTAAAATCTGTCGATAATATCCTTGAAGTAAAATTTTGAGATTCGGTTTCTAATATATAAAATGCTATGTGAAGCTGAAAAAGATGGCAAAAGATATAATGAAATTTAACTAAATATTTTTACTTATAATTTGTCAGTAATATATTAACTTCAATATTTTAAAAAGCAAATTTGTTTGAATTATTATGTGAAGGTTTAAAGTGAAGCTTGCTTAGAATAATACGCCAATATAGGAGTCATCAGATATTTTAAGAAACAGACTGGATCAAAATTCCGAAATTGCTTTTAACCTGCAAAAATAAAAGGATTTGTGTTTTAAAATAATTTTTAAAAAATAATTTTTAACTCACCAAAAACAGCAAATTTTAACTGAATTGGCCCAGGAAGTTACATTTTCTTAACATAACCATGAAATTTCCATTGTAACAAAGACAATACGAGAATAGATTTCTGTCGTAAAACAAAGCAATATGAATTTATCGATAAAAAACTTTTTTCAAATTAAGTATTATAAATTGGTTTAAGTGTAGTCTTGTGGAGAACATGTGGAGAACCGAAATTTATTTCAAAATTATTTTCCCTACAACTTTGCTGTTGACGATTTGTCAATTGGATAATTTGTTTATGATTCGTGAAACCTTTGCGAATTTGACGTATATTCAACGAATCAGATTAAAATATTGAAATGGCTATTCTATAAAGCAACGTTTCTCAACCTTTTTTTGCCTTTCTTACCACATGGGAATTCACTATCCTAAATTTTACCCGCTACATTAGAAAAATGTATATAATTTAAAATTTAAACGAAAAAACATAACTTCGAACAATATTTTTTTTGTTGTTAATAGTGAGTGCTAAAACAATTTTTTGTCCACTGTTTGCCACCGATCTGAAACTGGATCAAGACGAGAGGCAAATAGTAAGTTTTTAACATCCGTCATTACCAAATTTCCAAGTACAAAATTAACATTTATACGAGTACATTAATTATGTCATTTAAAGTTATAATCATTGTATAAAAATGAAATTTTTTGCATCATATTAAAACAATGTTAAATTTGCGTAAAAATAAAATTAGTCATATATAAATATAATCTATTTCGAAATACAGTCAATTTTTTATGCGATTTTTTATGCGTTTTGAAGTTATACGGTTTTTCCCTTTCGGTTCAGAAAAGGGCTAATTTTTGTCAAAACTAAACCGACCAGATATTTTTGAACAAAGAATCATTCAAATCACAAGGTTCCGTTTCAAATTTTTAAAAATATTAAAACCAAAAAAAGTTATTAAACTTTATATTTATTATTACGTAATTTTATGTTTTTTCAATTTCTCCGTTAAATTTTAATTTATTTGTATTTTATGTGCTTTTCGAAAATTATGGAACGTATCTCTATTTACACAATGTAAGTCGTGTCTTTTTATGCGTTTTTTGGTTTTATGTGGGGTTCGAAAATTATGAAACGTATCCCTATTTATACAACGTAAATCGTGTCTTTTTTTAATGCTGTTTTCTGAGGAACGTATCTACCACATAAAAAAATTTGATTGCATGTGTTATTATTTTTCAACCGATTTATAAACTATTTGTATTTAAATTATATAATTATTTATATTAATAATGCTTTATTGTCATATTATAAAATAATATGATATCTTAATTATCTGATTTTGAGTCCATTAAAGACGCATTACTGATGTTCGTGTTTCCGTGCTAGTATGGAATTTTTGATGGAACAACTGGGTCAAACTTTTAATATATTTAATTATATTTAATTTTTTTTATCTCTTAATGGATTAAAATGTTTATCAAATTTGAAAAGATAAAAATACAGTTTTTCAGTACATTTTTAGCAGCTAATAATAAATTACCTTGGGAGGAAAAAATATTCAAGAGTATATCGCTGTAAAATGAAAAAAGAAAGTAATAATTATAAATATGTAAATAAATAAATGAAATTATTATTATGCGAGAGCATTAGAAAAAAATAAAGTAAATTAAAGTGTTCTGAAAATCTAACTGGGCAACGACAAATGACACATTTATTCTGCCAAGTAAAATTTTATTGAGATGAATTATCGAAGTTGCTTTCTCTTTATATATTTATTGTTTTTTTTGAAAAAGTTTTCGATATTTATATGCTTTTTATTGTTTTAAAGCGAATTGGTGATCAAATTTCATCATAACTGACAGTTAAATGAGTTTTATAGTTTTTGAGAAATAGAACTGTTTCAAATTATTATTTAAGATGGTCGTATAAAGAGCTATTTCAAATTATTTGATAAAGGTTTTTTCCATATCTTAAAAACATAGTAAAAGAAAAATATAGCGAAACGGAAAATCACTTGACAATCTAGCCCTCTTGCGTTGTTGACTATAATTTGAAGTTTGATATAATATTTCACGGCACACTTTTCGTCCTTTTGCGACAAATCAATTGAGATGCGCTGCATTAACGGTAAACATGTGAAGCCCATTACCGTTACATAATTTATCAACTATGATATCGGTGTATATTACGAAGAAATGTATCAAAAAATAAGTGTTCAAGAAATTCAAAAAATCATTTTGGTTTTGAATCTTCCACATTCTCTTTCCAAATCATGTTATACGTCAAACACATACATTTAACCAAGTTTTTTTGTTATTAATAATTTTTTTCTGAATCCAGCCTTCTTTATTGATAAAGCAACATGAAAAAAGATGGCTTAGTCAGAGATAAGTCAACATAAAACAATTCAATTAAAGCACCAAACATCTCCAATATCAATTGTTTGGAAAGACTATCACCAAAGAAAATATTAAAATTTTCCTAGAATTAATTTTGCCTAAACATTCTTTATCACACACGACAACAAAGATGGCACATGCACCAATACATTATACCCAAACAATTCATGAAAAATGTATAATCACATTGTTGGATTAGGCAATTGACTAAAGAAACTGACGTTATTTTATTAGCATAAAGACCCTAAATTATACTGAAACACTCAATCAAAGCTTATTATAAAATGCTTTGAAATTATAAATTGTATGACAATTTAAACACCCTGTACACACATAAGAACATTATACATAACTTTAACTTCTACTATAACACTAAGTATCCGAAAATCATGTAGTAAGTTCGTTTAATAACGGTGTTGATAAATCGTAAAAGGTGGCTCGTAAAACCTACATATATTTGTTGCTTAAAATAGATTGAATAATCTGACGATTTTGATTTAAAAGTCGCCTATAAATACACAAAACTAATATTATTTTCCAAAGTGATAATTTCTACTCCATTCTATCGAATTTTTAGCTTCATAACACTGAAATATGAAAATTTAGAGAACTTTTAGTAGTTTCAATAAATACATTTAATAAGAAATTTTTTTAAATGAATATTTATTTAAAAACACTAAAAATTAAATATCCATATACTATTATTGAAATTTAAAGCATACAAAATTATTATATAGAAATAATAATTTTTGATATTAAATAATTTAGATTATTTAGTTTGTTATTATTAAATTAAATTAAATTAAATTAAATTAAATTAAATTAAATTAAATTAAATTAAATTAAATTAAATTAAATTAAATTAAATTAAATTAAATTAAATTAAATTAAATTAAATTAAATTAAATTAAATATTAAATTAAATTAAATTAAATTAAATTAAATTAAACTAAACTAAACTAAACTAAACTAAACTAAACTAATTTATTTTATTTTAATACGTTTTCTCAAAAAATCAAAGAAAAAGTTTCTTGGTTTTATTTAGAATATATAAAAGAAAAGTTTGAAAGAAATTTAATTCAAGATTAATAAAACATTTCCCTTTTACAATTTGTCACGTAATTCCGAATTATCAAGCTAATTTAAATTCAGTATTAATCTTATTTCTTTGCGGACATTTTGAAACGATTTAAATATTCTTACGCGTTGTAAATCGAAAGTGAAAAACTAGAAAATTTTTAGACAATTAATACTCCAGGACACTTCAAAAATTGAAAAGTAAATAAATGAAAATTATTAAACAAAAATATTATTGTATATATCTGTGTATTTGTCTATCCTTGTGTAAGTCGAAGTGCAATTTTCAGAATGAAAATTTAGCACAAAAATTAATAACTCACATTTATGTAGCTATTTCCTACGCCCCTAATTGTTAATGATTTTTCTAAAATTAATTATTAATAAACAAAAAAATGAGTAGTTTTTTTAAAATTTAAAAACATTAAATTTTAAACGAAAAAGAATATCGATTTGAATTATTTTAAATTCTTTAATAATATATTCGGGATATATTATACACTTTTAGTATTTATTGTATCTATAATCGAAAAAATAATAAAAGACTTATAACATTTATACTCAATAAGTCTTCACAGTACTTTAACAAAGACAATTAAACAATTAAAATTTTTATAATTTCTAAAACGAATATAACTTAAAACAACACAAGAAATTGTTGTTTTGGAAATTTTTTTATTATGATTATCACCACCAGGCAGGCATATACTTCCCTTGAACGTATTTTTTGGTTGCAGTGAATTTTGTCCTAGATCCGGCCAAATTTGAAATTTAATTCTTTTAAAGAATCAATATTTTGAGCTATTTTTCTTGTGTGTTAAAAATTGAAATATTAAAATGTGGTACAACCAAATTAATGAATTTGTTGACGTGTATTAAAATTTGCATATTACAGACACGAGTAAAAAATAATATCAGAAATGAATGATAACCGTAAGTTATCAAGTCAGAAAAATATGGTGGGTGGTTAATAACTTTCACACCAAGCTGCGTTATTTTTTCTACCTCTCTAAAGAAACCGGAGAGTCTTATATTTAATGATGGATGATACCTCGCATCCTATTTAAAAAAGCTAGTCGTCCAGTGATTAAATATTCCAACCGGGAGCAATATTTAGTAGTAGTTCACAAGGAATTGGTCCACTACCTATCTCATAATATGCAGAACATTTTTTTCAAATTTAAAATTGGTTTGAATGTTGACGAAAACGATTGTCCTGGTTTCAAGTATGCTCTATTCAAAATTTTCATACCTGACCCACTTTTCATGGTCAATGACAACCGGTTCCAATTACGACTCATTCTTCTGCCTCAAAAATAAAGGTGAACTAGTGGTTATTTGGCCCATTAAGTTTTTACAGTTAAATCACAAGGATTCCATTTTGAGAACTTGTATACAAACTTAAGTTGTCGAATGTGATTGGAATTTCGTTATAAAGCTACATTAAGATTTTCTTCTATCTTACGAGAATAAATAGGTTCATATTACAACGGGCTTTTAGTTTTGGACCCCCAGTTGACAATATTTTCGAATTATGCATACAAAATTACACATGTTTAATCCGCTAACGATAAAACCTTTCAACTAATGCTTATTACATGAGTTATGAATTATAGTCGTTAGTATGGCTTTTATTGGTGAAATATTCGTAGTCAAAACTTGCTTTACAAATTTTTTTATGGCATAGTGACTAAGGCTGTCTAAAAGTTGGAAAACGTGCGCCCGGTTACCCGTACGTTCGACGAACGGGTAACCGGGTACCCGTTTACGGCATATTTTTATAATAAATTGCACTAACCTGTAACATCATGTACTTTGTTATTGCAGTAAGACGTAAATTACATCAAGCTATCAGCGTTCATGGTGCAGAACAATAGTACTCAACAACTGATGCACGATTCTTATTAACTTTCTTTCTTTGAATTATTGCAACTTTTTTTCTATTTCCACTGTTTTGCAATTAAATGTTTTTAATTTTGACTTTGTTTTAAATATTGTTGTTTTTAGGCTTTTAGCAAAGATAGAAGTGTAAATATTTTATGCAACTTCCGTTTTTAAACAAGCGCGAGTTATTTTATTAATGTCTCAATCATTCTTGGTGAAAGTAATAACAACAACACCAAATGAACTTAAATTAAATTATTTTAATAATGTGACAGCGGACAAGTGGACAACTGACAAGGTGGATTTATAACAAGGTCACACAAAGTAGTGAATTTAATATACATAAGATTTGAAAAAAACAAGAATAATCACGAAATGTTACAAAATAGAAACTGCTAGAATTAAATACGAAATCAAAATGTTGACTCTCGATACGGAATAACAAAGTTATGAAGGCCAGCACCAAAAGCAGGCACGGCGCCCAGTGGCAGTGCTACAACCTAGTTTGGACTTGGGGCGTCAAAAACGATCCCCAGAGGCCACTTCAAAAATGAATTTAGTTTCTTGTGAGCACCGAACCCGTGGTCCAGAGCTAATATAATATTAATAATTTTATATAACTAAACAATTTATTACTAAGGTACCTAAGCTTTGAATGAAATTAGGATATACAGAATATTATTAACCCAACAGTACAATAGTCTGTAGCTAAGTACTGTATACACGGCAGAACTGAAGTTAGTTCAAGTTACTTATCAAAGCATAACGCTCAGTTGTGATTGAGAAAAACAAGCTTTTCGACCGTGTCAGGTGTCAGAGATGATCGTCGACTATTCACTAATAGTGAATGATTTAGATATCCGGGTAAGATCCGACGGTCGATTACCCGAAAAACCGGGTAACCGTTGACAGCTTAATAGTGACATAGTACATCGGTTTACTAAAAAATATTTGATTTTTTATTTCCACGGGTCTACATATTAACTAATTAACGTTTAAGATTTTAAGTAAAATTTAATTTTAATGAAAAACATTTCCACCGTAAATTATTATAAACTATGGATTAGATTGGGCTATTCATAAAATTACGTCAAAGTGAAGGCTATTAACTATAAACTTAAAATTCGACTATTTTTACATGAAATCAAGTGATAATTAGCAAACATGTGATCTAATCAGAACATATTGAAGCAGTTATAAATGGTGAATTTTTACAGTTGATACCATCACAAAAATGTTCGTTAAATTTGAAACAGGGATCACAAAGTTGTGAAAATATGACAGGCCATATTTAACAATCCAGATTTTATTCAATAGTATCGAATCATTAAACATTAAAAGCCACAGGCCATGTAATAAACATTAGACGAAATATTTTTATTTCGTCCATGTAATTTTGTAAAAAGAATCCGGATTTGTCACCCTTGGGTATAAAACTCAAAGCATGTTGTAACATTAACATCTATCATTGTTAGATGATATCTAAATTAAAAACGGAAAGTCTCCCAGTTCTCATTTCGTCCTTGAGGGTTAAATTTCCGTTATTAACCTTTAAGCGGGCTCGCATTTTATTTTAACACGAGTTAGCGCGCGCCGTAAACTTTTCGTCATACAGTTTGCAAAAAATTTCCACTATTTTATGATAACATAGAGTTCGGTAATTATTAATAATTAAAAAAATGTATTTGAGCTTAAGCTTTGAGCATGCTCTCATTTTATTAATAAGTTCGTAGTAAATTTTACGTTTGCGCGCCCGCTCGAAGATTAAATTTTACATTACATTTTTTCCAAAAGGTTTTGATAAAATTTGAAATGTTTTTGAAATGAATAAATGTTCGTATTCATAAAGAATGCAATTTCTTAAATGAATATTATCTACTGACATCTTTTCTTGATTGAATCTTGACAAGGCTGACGAAATGATGGTAATTTTGGTATATTTTGTAGGTTTTTAACTCGTGAACTGAATGATTGACTCATTAATGCTTAGGCAGTATAAAATGTATTTAATTTTAAAATAAACTTGTACTAATTACAAAATTATAGAAAAATTATAAGGGGTTTACCTTGTGTATAAATAATTAATTAATTTTCAATCAATATTTCAACTAAAATTTATTGAGGAAGCCAAAATTTTTATTTCTGTTAATTTGAAATTACAAGTGATTTAATCGCTGTTAATCAAATTTCTACAACGACAGGTTTCCTTAAGGAAAGACTGACAATTTAATTAGTAATTTTGAAATTTTTCTTTCTATTAATTTCCTATTAAATGTCATCATAAAATGCAATATTTTCCTTTGCTCTTTGCACTTTTTATGAATATAAATTGAATTTTTTTTATTTTTTATCTTTTGTTACTTGAGTGTAAATAATTCGATGGCTTTTGCTTACCTTTGGGAAATTGTTGATCAACAAATATCTGCAAATTGATATATCTGTATATCTGTATATTTAATGAGAACTCTAAGTTGCAAGCAATTCACCCGGTCGATTTGTAATTACTTTTAATCGTAATTAAAATTGATATTTGCTATCCCGCGGGATTTTTAAAATTAAAATTTTAATAAATTGTGACGCGATTTTATTTTTAATTTTTGAATATTAATCGATTTTTTTCCACAGGCTCTGCAATTAATCAAAGCAGTTTCCACATTGTTGAGATTGACAACCGAAGAAGAAAGCAACATCAGAAAATCAATTGAAGCGAGAAATTCGTGGTTTACTAGTTCAAAATCAAAAATATCGTCAAAGAGTGTTCAGGAACAGTTGAAAAAATCGAAATTTAGTCGATCTATACAAAATTAACTTATAAATTGTGATCTTTTATGAATATAGGCTGTAAAATGATTTTATTCAAATGCTACCTTGACAATTTTTTCATATTCGGTTTGGATTTTGGTGAAGAAATATGCTTTGTATATTTTCAATAAATTTATGACTTTTATTATTATTATTATTATTATTATTATTATTATTATTATTATTATTATTATTATTATTATTATTATTATTATTATTATTATTATTATTATTATTATTATTATTATTATTATTATTATTATTATTATTATTATTATTATTATTATTATTATTATTATTATCATTATTATTATCATTATTATTATTATTATCATTATTATTATTATTATTATTTAAATATAATTCAAAGAAATAACTGTTATCCCATTTCCGCAATGTTTTTCAAAAAATGAAATATGAAATAATTCTACATAAAATAGATCCTGATCACTCAGAACCAAAATTTAAAAAGACTGTCGCTTTTTGCGTCTTCTGATCGATCTTTTCTTTCAACTGTTTTCTGAAAATATGTATTTATAAAAATTTCTCAAATTTTATTTTTCAATGCTTAAAATTAATAGACAGAAATCAACTTTTTATACAGGTCAAGTTAATTTTTTAAAATCCAATTTGCATTTTATAAAAGCATGGGCGCCCGCAGACATAAATCCAGGGGGGGACAAAACCAAAACAGAGATATAGACATAAAGCTTGATACTTATTTTGTAGTAAATAGTTGTGTTCTTTTTTAGTTAAAATTAAAAAATAATAAAAATTTGACTGTTTCGACATTTATTTTTATTCATACCATACATATAATGAGCCATATATATGTACATAGATGACTTATACAGATAAGAAAATACACAGCTTTAATATACAAATAACTTATTCTATAAAAAATCTTTGGTTTAATGACATTAAATTTGAATCCCCGGAGATTCTGGAAATATTGATATTACCCAACTAATTTGTTTTCCCCAACTTTGCCCTATTGTAGTAATTGTAGCCTTCTCCGATCTCGTCCGAAGCGATCTATGATTTCAGAGTAAAATCCTTTTTCAATTAATTCATTGACTAAATTGCGATGTATGTACATCATACAGAGGGCATCAAGTCTGCCTTCTGACATTGTCGAGCACAGCAAAGTTTTAACTTTGCGCAGTGTGCTAAATGATCGTTCTGAGGTACAAGTAGTGGCCGGAATAATAAGACCAATGCAAAGTGCCCTGAATACTGAAGGATAAAATGATTCTGCTGCATTTAAAGCATCGAATACATTTAAAATTGATTCGCTAGCATCTTTATAAGTCTTATAATAATGATATCATGTTACAGATTCTGCTTGGTAATTTTCTAAAAACGTACCATATTTGTTAAAAATACCATTCGTTATTCTTTCATATTCGTCTTGATCTAGCTTTTTTATAAAGCTAGGTGCTAAATTAAATATCGAATATGAAACATCATTTTCTTCAGGAAAACGTTCTTCCAGAGATATTATTAATGAATCCAAGTATGGAATAAAAATTGACCTTCTATTGTAACTTTCAGGAGAATCGGAAGGAATATCGGCAAGTTTGCCTTTTCACAGTTTTTAGTGGTATCAGCTCAATATTTAATTCAGACAAACATGTCTCCATTTTTTCCCAGAGATTATGGAAATTGTCTTTTGCAAACTTTCGATGTTTTTTTATTAGTTCAACAAGAGAAGTAATTTTTTTCCTCACAATTAATAGATTTTGATCAACTCCTTGGAGATTATTAGCTACAGGTTCTAGCATAGACGAATACTCAGTTATTATATATAAACAAACTGAAAAAGTTGAATCTGTGCATGCGTGATATAGATGACTAGATCTCTGTGTTGTATTAATATTACCATTTAAAGATAATTTATGTAATGCTTCTATTATGACAATAATATTTTCTTTAAAAATTCGAACGCTCTTGTATTTAGCAGTCCAACGTGTTTCACAAAATAGAAGAATATTTGGAATATGCTTTCTTCTTAAAGAGCTCTCTCTCTCGAAGTTAATAATCGATTTAATAGTCCCAACCGCATTTCTAATTTCACATACATCATTTGGGTCGTTTATCACAAGGTTCAGTCTATGTCATGTCTATAGTTAACTCGAAATCAAAAGAATCAAAACATTAATCGAAAGAATATAGTCACTTTTAAATAATTTTAAAATTTTACTTAAATCCGCAATTCAAAATAATTCTTATAGACATAATTTTTTAGAACCCTTAAATTATATACTGATTAATAGTAGATATGTATAATGTATTTTATTCAAATTAATTAGTCTATTTAAATTGAAAATAACACTAAATAAAAACAAAAACGTATTGTTGGGCTATAAGCCACAATTTAAACAAAAAGGAGAAAATTGTGTAAATTAAAACAAAAATAATTAATGTCGTTTGGAAATTGTCAATATGGCTGCTGTAACATAAGCACACATCGCAAGCAGAAATCAAAACTAAAATAAAACATATTAAATAAAACAAAATAAAAACATAACAAAATTAAATAAAACAAATGTTAATTAAAATCATTGAAAAGCCTACAAATGCAGAAAGAAACACAAAACCAAAATATAAAACCACCAAAACCTTGCAAAAGAAGGTTTAGAAAATACATAGGCGGAAGCGGCGACCAAAAATTTAAATATCAAAAGGTATTAAGAGAAACAATCAAAGAGAATAATTAAATAAAAAAAAATAATAAATGAAAATTTACGAAATATTGAGAAAATAATATCAAAAAATAAAAAAAAATAAGGAGAAAAATTAAATATTTAAAATAAAATAAAACCAATAAAACCCCCCAAAAATAGCCGAAAAAGGCTCAAAATTCTCTGATTGGTCGCACCCAGGCATGAAAACACTATATATACAGCAGTCATTTTCATAATTTCAGACAGTCAGACAGACACAAAATTTTGTAGACAAAATTTTTAGACACGATTGTTTAGAAAATTTTTATGCCAACTTATGACAAATTTTCAAATTTGGTTGCATGACTGACAAACTTGTGGATTGTAAGTATTATTATGTTGTATAAATATATATTTCGAAGATAAAGTTTTGTTCTGGATGGTCGTGTAATCTTTTGGTGCCACTGACAAGTCTCCTTAAAATCTTATTTATAATAATTATTGCAATAGCTGTCTGGAGGGCAGGTCGGTGATCCGGCTGGCGGATTAAGTTCCGCTATTTGAGATCGCGGCCGAGCTTTTCCTGAAATCTCAGTTTGTCCGCGACGAGGTCTGGTCGAAAGACGCAGGACTCTACCCGCAGGGCATCGTTAAACATCTCGCAACGGCTGATGGAAACGTCGTTCGAGGGGAGCAGAAAATTTAAACTCATGGGAAGTGCGAGTTTAGTTAAGGGGGAATAAAGTTATGTATTGAAAATTTAAAATATTGTCAGAAAATTAATCGGAAAATCAAGTAGAAAAGGATGAGATAGTGTAGGAACATAAAGTTGAAGGCATTTTCCAATAGTTGAATGATGTAATGTGGCAGAAGGGAGTAGTGTTTATTAAAGTGACCGCAGAGGGTTGCAACTACTTAAAATCATGAGAAATGTACTGGGAGTTAAGGAACTGTTAATCAAATTTTTAATATAGGTAAAGATAAAGAGTAAACTAGGATGAAAATGTAGTCGATACCGTGATTAAACAAATGAAATAGGAAATTTATCAAAAAATAAGGGAGGAACGCTGCTCAAATTTTTGAAGGATACCTTTATAAATAATGGGTAAAGATGATAAATAAGTATAGAAATTGTAGGAATAGACTAGTAAGAACAAGGATATAGAAAGAGAAAGACGTAAGACCTTCCATCGGCAGTCAAGAACCCGAAAGTGAAAATAGCATGAGGAGAAGTTCTAGAAATGGAGCTCACCTGCTCATGAATTTTCAACCTCTATGTACAATACCAACATGGCAATCACCATGGGTACATAGGAGTGGTAGAATAATAATCTTGATGGCGTTTAGCTGGTAGATACACAAAACCCTAGAAAAAATAAATAAAAATCAACCCTTCTTCAAAAAATGAACAATAAAGGATAAATGGAAGAAATTTGTTTTATAAACATGTTTTATTATTAATCTTAGGAAAAATAATTTTACGACTTCATAGAAATTGGCGCGCTTAAGACAATAATTCTATGTGTATGTGTGTGTAGAGAGCAGTGCCGCTTATTGTTATTATATAGGATCATTAATCCTAAATACATAGGATCAAATATCTACAAATTTGATAAATTAAGAATTAATTTGCAAAGATACGGTGAGCCTAAGACGGACATAAGATTATAAATTTTTTTTCGATCATCGAAAAAAAAATCTTTTATAGTAGAATTAAGTAGAATTTTCTAATAATATTTTATGATCTTATATTTTATATTTAAATAATCTATTTTTTTTCTAAAACCGCGAATTGGCATTTATTTCCAGAAACCAGGGGGGTAACTGCCCCCCCCCTTGCGGGCGCCTATGATAAAAAGTTTGAATAAATGTACAAAAACTTTGATATTCTTTTACTAAATTTTGGAGTTTTGAGTTTTGTCTGACTGGGGCTGATGTAGGCTTACATAGTTAATTATTTTAATTATATTTATATAAATGATTTCGCTATCAACATAAATAGATTTCATTATTTTAAATTAATTTGTTATTCATAAAGTTGTTAAACAATTTAATGATCACTTATAATAACTAATTATTATTATTCTTAATTATTTATTATTATTTTATTTTTGGAAAAATAAATAAATGATAAGATGATTGTTTTCACTGAATGATGTAATAAATTAAACGAGAAAATTTTTCATTATATGATATTCCTTTTCATTTTCATTTAATTTAATACATAATTTTCAATAAATATCATATTCAAATGAAATTTTTTTAAACTAGAATAAGTATCATTGTAAAACATTTTTTTTAAATTGATAATTTTCAATTTGAATTTTAATTAAATTCACAATTTCACCATTTACAAAATTATCCATAAATTCACAACAACTCATCTGTATTATGACGCTGAATTTCTCGGATACATTTTAAATGGTTGTCAAAATTTTATTTATTGATAAATTTATTTTGTAAAATTTTTTTAAAACAATTAAAAATAATAAAATTTATTATCAATTTCTGTTATCTTTGGATTTAGTCAACATTTCTATTTATTTAACACGAAATTCCGATGTGCAGTTTTTTTCAAGTAAAAGTAAGCTGTGTAAAATTTACTTGTTAATTAAAGAAAAGTATTGATATATAAAAAAATGAAGACTTAAGAAAATTGATAATGAAAATAATAAGATCGTAGGATAAACGATTTTACAAAATCTTTTCAAAGCACAATGACCAAAGAAAACTTTTAATATTTTCTTTGAAAATTACTTAGTAACTCTTATAATATTTTTTAAACTTTTATTTAATCTCAAATGACTTTTTACATTTTTAAACCTAGTAAAAATAAAACAAATATATAAACTAACATATAAAACACGAACAAACAAATTTACTACATCAAAATAATTATTAATTATTCATAAATATTTAAAAATATTATATTTTAACCAAAATTTAAATTTAAAATTTAGTATTTAAAATATTAATTTTATAAGCTTTTATTATTTGATTTTGTATAAATTCTTTCAGACTTTTGACCATTATTCATTAGTATTTATTACCTGAACGTTGCACAGTTTCCATAAAATATTTCCATATTTATTCTTGGAAAAATTCCCTGGCCAATTCTTTGTTTTAATGGCATAATTTTTCTATTTGAAAATATTAGCTCAAAAAATGTTGCAAAATCGTTTATTGTTTGTATTTGATATATCCATTGATATTCAGTTTGGTTTCAGGGTCTTTAATGTTAAAAGTTATGCTAAAATAAATTATAAAATTTAAAATATAAATTTAAGAGTTAAACGACATACCCGAAATATGGATGCTTATGAATTATAAAGGTATTATTATAAAATCTCAAATTTATATAAGAACTTTTATCTAACCCCCCTGATCTATATCCAATAGAAAATATTTTGTTATCTATGAAAAAATTAAAATAATAAAAAAAATCAGGCAAAAACCAACTTACTGTTTTTCACAAAAAATATGATTTTCAAAAAAGCGGGTTAATAATAACTTATATGTTATTTTTATTTAGATATAACATTATTTTTATTTTGCGAAAATTTCCAATATAAATATTTTATAAATTTCATAATATATTATTGAAATTCTACTAAATAAGTAGTCTTATTTAATTGTATTTCAAAATATATTTGTGTTAATATCGAACTGAAAAATATTGTTAAGCATAAATTTTACAGATTTGAAATTATTTAATTATTAGACTAAAATATTGTGAAAACCCTCTCAGTTCAAAAGAAACTCGAGACCAACGGATAAATGAAACTCTCAACTCAAAAGATCAATTGTTTGTTTCAGAAACATATTTTGAAATAACAGAAAACAATACCAGTTGGATGAATGAGTGTCAAAAAAATTCAAAAACTCGGAGAAGAAGAAATATTAAAAAGAACTAAAATAATTCACTTTCGGGTTATCACTTTATCATTAAAAGATCATAAAACCATTACAAAGTGCATATAATAACAATAGTTATAATAAAAAATATAAAAATTTAATAATAATAATAATAATAATAATAATAATAATAATAATAATAATAATAATAATAATAATAATAATAATAATAATAATAATAATAATAATAATAATAATAATAATAATAATAATAATAATAATAATAATAATAATAATAATAATAATAATAATAGTAATAATAATAATAATAATAATAATAATAATAATAATAATAATAATAATAATAATAATAATAATAATAGTAAACTTTAGGATTTTTTTGTTGATGGCGGAATAAACTATATAAATAAAATTTAAATAAATAACAGTGTTCGCCAATCTCGGCAATGTTTATTCATAAAATGAAATATGAAATATTTCGAACGAAAATCTGTCCTGATCACTCATAACCAAAATTTTACTATACTTTCGCTTTCTTCTCTTCCTCTCTGATTGATATTTTCTTACACTCAATCAATCAGAGAAGAAAAGGAGAAAACAAAAGTCTAGTTAAATGTTGGTTATGAGTGATAAGGACCGATTTTTGGTCGAAATATTTCATATTTTATTTTATGAAGAAACTTTGCGGAAATTAGCTAATATTGCTATTTATTTAAATTTTATTTAATAATAATAATAATAATAGTAATAATAATAATAATAATAATAATTATATTTATTAATCATAACCATAAATAAAAAAATTATTATAATGATTATCATAGACATGGTAAGAATTTATTTTGATTTTCACTTCTGATTTCTTTTCATTTTTCAAAGATTATATATATTAAGAAATATAATATAATTTTTATAAACAACTATAAGTTGTTGTTTACTTAGAAAACAATAAAATTTAATAAGAAATTTATTTTGAGTTATAACTATTATGAAAATTTAAAATAACAAATTGGTTTGAAAAATTATGATATTCAGTATTTTATTTAACCCCTTTGGGTACGGATTGTTTTGATAAACATTTCTTCTCATCATTTATTTATTTTAAAAATTCCATTTAAAAGTGTTTTATAGTAAAACCATTGTTTATTCACAACCATATTCGAATCTCATTTGTATTTTTTCATCTGTGTTGTTTAAACAGGCAACATCTTCTATGAACATTATGTCTTGTTGCAGTTGCTGGAATGAGTGAAGGAAGATTTCATGCCGTCAGGCATAGTAAACGTTTCTTTGTGATTCAAAATTTCAATAAATTGTTTTATTATTAGAACTCTAAAATCACGCAGTTCAATTATTGAGTTGATTTTATTTTTGTAAATGACATGGGCATTTTGAGAAGATGAAAGATAATGCAAAAAAAGAGTTTATAGCCTTTGATCGTCTTTCTATCACATTCAATACAAGTAAATTACATTTCAACTAGGTCTACTGCACCTACCAATGCACCTAGAATGAATTTCACGTCTAGTATTGTGATCGGTTTTGTCAATTAAAAACATTTCTGGCTCATGTACAGTTAATAACCTGAAATAAAGAGAAACTCAAATAAAAATTATCAATGTAGAGTACATGCCTTTTATCCAAATAAAGTTTCAGCAGTGAAGGCACTCTAGATCCATATATTTCTAACTCTTTATTATGCTCCATTTCTGTATCACCGTCTGTACATAATATAAAATTACGATGCATTATTTGAACCCAAGCCTTCCTTTCCATAAAACGAGGCTTTCGTCAATACAGAGATCTTGTCTTGGAGTCAATGTGTCAGGGAACCTTTTTAAAAGATGATAGAATAATGGTGAAATTTACCATCTATTTGCTATTCACTTTTTGGAAAAATGCAAATCCTGAAGATCTCTTGTAGAAAGCTCTCTGAATATTAATGCACCAAGAACTGGATCAACAAAGAATTAGTGTTTTATTAGGTTTATTTTGACTGAGGCCATCAACATTGTTGAGTTATTCAATTTCAATATTTTTCCATTTAGCATGATGCGAATTTGATTTCGTTGGGTTTTCATTTTGGTAATGGTTAAAAATTTAAATTTCTAATTTATTTAAAAATAAAAAATTTAGTTATCTAAAACAAATTTAATTGTTTAAAAATAATAAAACAAGTTAAAAATATTTTTTAAAATTCAATAATTTTAATTCAACTAAAATGCATCTGATGCTTACAACGAATTGTTAAGTCAGCTAGGTTTCCTAATTATCCTTTTTTTGTAAATTGAGTCCATAAATTCCATTGAATAAAGGAACCGCTTTCGATGTCATCCATAAATTGTATATAAATTGTATATGTGGCATGAAAATAGTTGTCAAAATAAATCCAATCTCATTCACCCGTAACGATTCAGGGATAAATGATTGATAGTTTTGATTTGTCTCTCTTGATCAACATCACTGTTTATAACTACAAATTTATTTTTAACATATTTTGCACAAGTCAAAAGCAAATATAAAAAATAAATTAAGTTGTTCTCAGATAAAACAAACAAAGCGTCGACATGGAACAAATAAATAATATTACAACATTTGATCAAATTCACGAAAATTGGTTTCATTTAAATCCTAAACAATGAAAGAGACGCTGGTCAAGCATGAATGGATAAATATTATGCATAAATATATAATATGTAATTTTTATAATTTAAATATGTAATTAAGTGTGAAAAAAACGAGTTCATTGTAAACTAAAATCTTTGATTTATTATATTTTTCTTGTTTTAACAGTTAGATAAAGTTTTGACATCTATTAAAAATTTGAAACAATATTAAAGCAAAACACAGGTATACCTCGTTTAACGCTACCTCTGTTAGCGCTGTTTCGTTAAAGCGCTCATATCGGTCACTTTTTTTCAAATTTTCCACCATTAAAATTTCTTGGAAAAAAATTTAAAAATATTTCTTGAGTAAAAAAAATTAAAAAAAACCATGGCTAGAGTTGATATATAAAAAAAATAAAAATTTATAAATAAAAGTTTATATTCAATCAAACGATGTCAATTGGATCTCTCTTAAATTTAAAGACCTTATTGATAGTTTGAGACAAAGGCGAATTAAAATTACAGCTTCTGTATCAAAATCAAAAGATTCTCCTGAAAAAATCTAATTTCTAATTGGGACAATTAATTAGAAAAAATTTGCTCAAATGATTCCAATCTCAAAAGGTCTGATTCAATAAAACGAGGCGTTATAAACATACTATCGCCCTATTTAGAATTGTTAAAAGAAAAAAGAAAATTATCGAAGCAATCATCTTTATTAAAGAAAAATAAATTAAACATTTTATTTATGTTAATTCACGAACATTGTGTTATATAACTTTTTGTTTATTTGTTTTATTGAATTTTAATTTATTTTGCAGGTAAAATGAAATACATAATATTCTTATAAAGATTACATATTGTCTGTTGGTAAAAAATTATTGTTAAATTTAATATTACTAGGTACCAAAACCATGAGCGATTTATTAATGGAAAAAAGACAATATATATAATACATACGTTTTCAGAAAATACATCTACCACCAGAACAGATAATGAACATAATTTGAGAATCCAGACGTTCAAACCAAAATAAAGTCAAATTAATATTAAAATGATTATCAGGAATTACATAATATAACATAAGTATTAGAGCAATCAAATATCCAGTTACAAATACATCAATTAATAAAGTAAATTCTGAGTAAAAGTACGTTTCAAATTCTCTGTTTTGATTGTATAATCCATGATAATAATTAGTTATCATTGCATTTTGATTCGTCAATCTCAATTTTACTAACTGAAAAGTTGAAATCCAAAATTTATTCAAAATGAAAACTAGTCAAAAGAGGATGCGTCATTATTTAAACATATTTCCTAGTGACAATTTTTTAAATAATTCAAATAACATTTTCATCCAATTTAACATTCTAATAAATTTTAAATTCATTAAAATAGTTTTAATATTTTATCCTGTAGATTTTCAATGATTTTAAAACATACTCCATTTTTTATAATTTTATATAAAATTTTCCGATATGTTAATGCGCTTTGCAGCTGAAAAATGTTTTTCAAACAAAAATAAATTCTCAATAAAATTTTAATCGTTTTAAAATTATTAACAATATTAATAAAGATTAAAAATAAAATTATAAAAATTATTCCATTCATAAAATTGGGTTGATCTAGAAAATTCAGGGCAAAAAACTCTGCACCAATTTTTCCTTTTCAAAAAGAAACAAAGTAACTTACAAAATGTTTAACTACTTTCAATTTCACAGTCATTGAGGCTTTTATTTTTAAGAATAATCATCAATAAAAAAATTGTAAAAATTAAAAAAAAAGTCAATATAAACATTAAAAAAGAAATAGTTAATAATAAATTATGTAAAAGAATAAATAATAAAAATAAATTATTACAAAAATCAAATTATATCAAATTATCAGAGATAAATAATTCAATTCTAAAACCCACTTCAAACAACAGAGAGGAATACCTACAAGAAAATGTAGATGGCATTTTAATTAATTTGGTCAGACCACAAATTAAATCGATTTATAGAATTACTCTGCAAAATTACAATAGACAATTTTATTTCCCAATACAATTTGATGAAATACTAATTAATAAACAAATAATTAAAAAAAAAGAAAAAAAAAGATTCTCAAATACTTTGTTTTAACATTTTCATAAAGAATATCATTAAATTACGCGTGCTCTTTTTCTCGTTTTCTTTCTTTATATAGTATAAAGTAGCGATATATATATATATTATATAATAATTAAAAATTTAGAAAGTGAAAAAAGTATGGATTAGACTATCCTAGAATAATTAAATAATAGGAAATGTTGAAATAATATTAATATATTTTCTTTAAATGTCTATATAAAGGAAATTGCTAAGAATGTTATGAATAAAAGAAAGTGACATTACAAATAAAAAAAACTTCAAAAAAGCAAAAAATCTGAACACTATTAGTAAATCTCAAAGATTTGACCTCATTATTTTTAATAGTAAACATTCAATTGATTCATTGAAAAATGGTGATCTAGATGCTCAAGGAATCATTTCTTTACTAAAAATGCAATATATCAGATAAGTGAATAACAAAATAAGCCCTTGCTGCGAAGTAATAATTATATTTTTTGAAAAAAGTTTCGATTATTAAATAATCCTCTTCAGTTTCTTTAGTAATTTAAGTAGTTCCAAAAGAAACTGAAGAGGATTATTTAATAATCGAAACGTTTATCAAAAAATATAATTATAACTTCGTAGCAAGGGCTTATTTTGTTATTCACTTATCTGATATATTAATTTATGCTGCTACCAAGAAATCATCATTTTATACTTATACTTTAAAAATGCAATATATTTTAGAAAGTGATTTAGTAGTTCAAAACATTAAAACAAAATATATGATATTTGAACATTAAACTGATACCAAAATTTATTATTATAACTTATAAAGGAAACAAGTTACCCAATAGAATCCCATTAAATTGAAGGATACCAAGTGATCATAATTAAAAGACTACTATAATTCCTAAAAAAAGATTTGATGTGGGAGGAAGTGCTTATGACGAAACCAGATAATGAAACATTTTGCCATCAACAGAAACAAATAAAAAATATCCAGAAGATGAAAATCGGCTTCTTCAAGAATTTACTAAAGATCTAACTTCAGTTAGATCAGTTTCTTAGACTCCACCTAGTCACATAAACCTAGTTTATTCACATCGTGAAGCAAAACTTCGTATTTGTCTTTCTTTTATTATTTATTTTTGAATTTATTCGCAATTTAATAAATTTAAAATTAAAAAAATTAAATTAATGGACAATTAAAGTTTTTAATCCTCGAAACCAACAAAAGAATTTCATTCAATTTCTCCATTCATGAAACAAATGACATCCATCTTCTGTAATTGTATTATCTATAAAATTTTTCAATTTTCTATGAAAAAATGTGGCTTTAATTTTCAGGAGACCTTGCAAATTAACTTCGTAAAACAAAAACATTTTAATTAAATTATTTATTTTAAAATTTCTTTATTTTACCGAATAAATAATTCACACTCTTTGGGAATATTGTACTGCAATTAAAATGAGAAATTGGTTATAGTAGTGAAATTCCCAGTCATTCCTTTCTGTTTTGCAGTAAAAATGTCAGTGAATGAGTGACCAGAGAAAAATAAGCAGATGTTAAAGCATTTCCAACTATATCAGGTGCGATCCAAAGATTTTCTTATACAATTTATAACGGTTGTTAAATTTAGCTTCACAAGATTTTCCTTTGAATTTCTTGAAAGTTCACCTTTAAAAACTACAGATGAGAAGTATTTCCAAAAGTAATTTTTATTTAGTCGATATTTCTTTTATTTAAAATTTCTTTTAACGCTTTGGAACAATGAGAGCTTGCACTCTCCCAGATGAGAATGCCCTTCATTTCATTTATTAATACCATCAGAAAAACAACGCATATCAATGTTTGATCGCCTTCTGTATGTTTCACGCCTTCTCAGTTTCCAGGACATAAATTCCATTATTATCCTCAATACAATTCTTTTTGCTCTTTTATATTGTTATCTTTTTACTAGAATGTATGTGACTCTTAAGCTTTTATAGTCAGTATATGGTCGCTTATAGAATGAGTTGCTTTACCTTCAATGGTTTTTTGTCTTCTTTGTCGAAATACGTGGCAGTTTTATCCATAGTTATAACATAATATGGGTCGTGTGTCGATATTATTAGAATCTCCAAAAGCCTTAAATCTTATTGCTCTTGTTGTTGTTAACAAAATGCACAAAAGTAAAAATTGAAAATCAATAAAAACATTGATATTCGAAATAATAATTAAAAAGGCAAAATCAATTAAAATTTTAAAATAAATATTTATCGGGGGAAACGGGTATAGGCGAATGCCAAATGACAAGACGAATCCAAATATAATCAAATTAAAACGATTAGGGATCCCCAGAAGAAAATATTTAATAAAAATAGAAATTAATTAAAAATTAATTGGCTAATGGGAAACCGGAGCTAATGGGAAGTCCGAGCCAACAGAAAACCCGAATAGTGTGAGAAACCCGGAAAGTCAACAAATCATTTTATAATTACGGAAAACGAAATTGGTTGACTAAGAAAACTCGGGATAAAAGAGAAACATGCCACCAAAATAATTATTGTAAACAGGAGCCCAGAAATAACTAATTTAGTTTTGGACAGAGATTTCAAAAATGCCAAAACCAATTTAGTTTGAGGGTGACTTGAGTTGCGAGATGAGTATAAAAAGAAAAAGCAAATCAACAAAATTGCCAGTTGGTGGAAGAACATATTTTAGAGAGCGGAATAAAGGAGGTAATAAACTTAAAGATAAATTAACCACTCAAACGAATTGTGTACCAGACAGGGACATCTCCTTTTGGAAGACGTATCCCTACGCATTGAATTTTGTGAAATCGTGCAGAGTAATTGTGTAGAGTATTGTGAATTGAATAGATTTTTGAAAAAGTTGTGAATAAAGTTGTGATATATAAATTGGAAATAAATCTTATTGTGCTTGGTTAATTAAATCGTTTAAAGAAGGACACCAAGGAGTCAGACCTAAGCACCGACTTTCTATATAAAACCCAACACTCTTAATGAAATTTCTACATACGTAATTTTAATGTAAATCGTTGAACTTCTCAAAGAGTATGAATATTGTGTCACAAAATTGCTTAGCCATGAGCCAAAGCCTAAAAAACTCTCTTACTATTTCAAAAACCTCATTGCACGATTGCAAAATTCTGGAAACTCTTTCTCCTCTCTAATAAGCTTTAAGTTCGCCTATTAATAATCCAATCTTAAAATTATATCCTCAAGATTTTTTATTTTATGCTTAATTCCCTCTCCTTTTTATCTTCGGAACGTGTAGAAAAATAAATTATACTCACTATGGTAAAAATTTTTGATTTTTATTTACTTTTACTTATATTATAAAGGTTCTTTGAACCAGGGCTCGACTTATTTGAATATTTTTAGAAAATTGACTAGGTAAAATAAAAATAAAAATATTTTATTTTCCTCATTACAGATTAAAAATTCACATCATTCTCTTGAAATCGAATTAAATAACATTTAAATTCCAGATATTTTTTCATTTGAATGATAAATAAAATTTCACTTTTTTTTGTTTAAATAGTTTATTTTTTCTCATCTAATCATTGATATATTTCCTTTTCTATATTTCTTTTATCTTTATTTCCTACAATAAATAGAAATATTGATGTAAAACTTGAAATAAAGATATAGGAAGTTGAAATGAAAAATAAATAATTTGCATAACAATGGTTTTATTATAATTGCATTTTACTTTCTAAATTTTTCTAAATTTGATTTCTTATTTGACATTTATTAATTTTGAGAGAAAAGATAAACAAATTAAAAATCACTTATATTATAAATCGTTAGAAAAATAAATATTTGCTGTCTAATTAACTCAATGGAAACCAAATCTGTTGATCATTTTTGGAAAATGTTAAAAATTAAACATAAAATAACTCAAATATAAAATAATAATATTATTAATAACAATAATAATAATAAGATTTATTAATAAAATACAGCAATATATCAAAATCTATGTAAATCTAACATGGATAATTCTGGAAATCATAATTCATTCAATGGTTCCAATCCCTATTGTGAATCAAGATCAATAAACAACCAAAATTGATCAATTCATGGTCAAATAATTACTCAGATTCATTTTTATGGTTATAATTAAACTATAAAATTACTATTCGATCTCTTGATGTTTCAACACTGAAAACGAAGAAATATTCAAAATAATCTGTCCTGAAAATTCTAATAGTAAAAACAAACAACTAATCTTTCAAACTTCAATTTCAACGCAGCACCAAAAAGAATCCGGTCGATAATCTCTAAACCAAATTTAATTTGATAATTTTAGTTTAATTTTTACGTATAATATAAAATTAGACATATAAATGAGTTAGGAATTATAATTGTTTAATGATTTAAATGATAATAAGTTTTAAAAGTTATTTAAAAAAACTTGTTTTTATATATATGGTAAACGAATTATCTTTAAAAATAGATATTTTGTAAATTTATTTTTGAATTATTATAAGAAAGTATATTTGAACTGCATAATAAAGTTAAAATTGATTTAAATATATTTGGGCAAAATGTTTCTTTAATTATTCAAATTTTCTACATCGGTGAGCTAGAAATAAACGTTAAAAAAACTTGGATTTTACTATTACGGGTTGTGATTCGATGATCTTCTTGCAGCAAAGATTCACACATTTCTTTAATTTTGTCAGAAATTTCACATGAGCGTCCAGTCCTTTAGTCATCAAAAACTGGCACTCTCCCATGTTTAAACAGTGAAATCCACTTATACATTGCTGTGCATGATAGAGAGTCATTGAAATATGTCTCCTCCAATTTGGAAAAAATGTGGTTATTGGGAACATGGTATAATACCACGGAAGCCTATTGTAATGAAGGTATTTTCAAAGGCGCTGATTACTTTGCTTGACTGTTACCGTAAATGTGGAAACCCACTACTCACTAGTAAACAGCTAGTTGCTTCCCATTAAAATAATATTAAAATTTGTTCACTTTCTCGTAAGTATTATACAAAATAAAAATAAATGTTTACAGAAAAGAGGCACATAATACTGACGATAAATTTAAGACAAATTTTAGATAGTACTTAATGACATTATCAAATGTAAATAATAACAAAACAGACTAAAAATGGTGAATAATAAATTTTATTTGTTAGGAGGGAGGGACTAAAATAGCATCATATATTCATTCTTATTGATTACTGTAATAAAAATAATTATATTAATTTATTAAATAAATAAATTGATATGTAAAATTTCGACATTCAAAATAAATATGATGAATTTTTCTCTTTTCCATTTCTTTTCGAACTGAAGATAAGTTAATGTTCAATTATAAATCCGAAAGAAAATAAAATCCCTTTTGTTTATGTGGAGAAACCTGAATTAATAAAATTGAAAATAACATTTATCAGTATTTACCAATGTCACATAAAGTTCACCTGGCGAATTTCTCGCCAGCAGTCAAGTTTATGCAAATTAATTTCAATTATTGGTATTATTTGATATTTATTATCAGCATGGCATAATATGCCCGAGAAATGATAAAATCATGTTTTCATAACTTCTTGATTTATTTTTTATTTTTTCTGTTTATATTATTATAAAAATATTTTTATTAGCAAATTATTTAAACAAAATATTCACAATATTTAAATGAAAAATTTTCTTTTGGAATATTAAAAAAAAGTTGTTGAATATATAATTTGTTCATAATGGAATCTTGATTATTGTTGGTTGTTTACTTTATGTGTCTTTACTATTTTCATCTTCATATCGTCAATTTATTTTTTTAGTAACATAAATTTACCTATATATGTTTGGGTTGTAAAAATTAAATTAAAAATCGAATGGAAACTATATAAAAGGCTAATTAAAGATATAATTAAAATAATAAAATATAACGGTAGGCGAGTTAACCGAAAGTTAGATATGAAAGTCACAAAATGCAAAGTTACAGAAAATCAAAAAATTATTAATTTTTGAATATGATTTTAAAATAGTGAGTTCATAAAGAATTCATGAAAGAATCTTTAATTAATAAGTATGGAATTCTTAAGTTCGGTAAACAAAATAAGACGCTTTTCATAACCAGTCCCACAGAGAGCTTCAATGGTGCCCGGGCCAAAAATATTTATCAAGGCGCACATATTATATTTATAAAAACTGTTTAATTTTATGTAATTTGATCTTGATATTTGAATTATAACAAAAACAATTATTGTTTATTTATTAATATACATTTTATTTAATACATAATAATTTAATTTCTTATAATTATTTTTAGAAATGCTTTGCGTGCTTTTAAATTAACAAATTCTGTAATGATATTTGAAAAATCAACCATTCGCGCAATCAGAATTTATATTGAGCCTTGATAAACCATTTAATCGATGCGTTTGAAATCTGAATGTTGAAAATCAAATTTTCAAAATGATTTGGTGTTTTCCTTTTTAACACTGCATTTTACATTTAAAAAAAGGTATAAATAATTACCAAATTATTTAAGAGATGTCATTATTATTATACATAAAGTATTAAGCTTCATAAAAAATGGTATAAATAAGCATTTATTAATTTTTTTCCAGAAATGTCATTATCTTATGGTTATTTATAATTCGGATTATTTAATATTTCATAATTTTTAAATTTTTAAAAAAGCTTAATGAACTATTTATGACATGAAATATTTTTCTTCATTTAAAAATTAAACTTTTTATTCTGATTTATTTGAAAATTGGGCCATTTAAAAGCGCAAGCCCGTGCCATATGGCCCTCCTAGCCCCATTTTATCCGGGCTCGATCAAAATAGTTATTGGTAATCATAGGAGAACAAGATTAAGTGACGGTAAAATCAAACGAAAACATTAATTATTTTGACTATTTTAATTATTTGTGATTACAACCAAAGAAAAATTTAAGCGATCATTTTCAGAAATTATTAATTAAACGATTAACAGAGTTATAAAAATGATTCAAATTTAAAAAGTTTCACTTTGATATTTAAACAAATTACAAGAACAAACAATTAATTTAATTTAAATTTGATGTTTAATAAAAAACTTTAAAGCATCTTCGAAATTTTAAAATCTGACACGAAGTGAACAATTTTAATTTTAAGTTAAAATAATTTGAAATAACACTACTAATTTATTTTTTTTAACTAATTTAAATTTAGCAAATTTAATGTTTTACTTTAAAATACTTATTTAAATTAATTATTTTAATATTTAAAAAAAATTTTAATCTGTTTTATATTTATGTTCAAACATCCTCATAATCCTCGAATCCTCAAACATCCTCTAATAATAGTCTATTATTAATACACGTTGGAATCTACATTTATATTGAATTAACATTATTTTATGGATATTTTACAAAATTAAGGGTAGCTTAAAATTTTTGAAAATTAAAATATTTTTCAAATTCAATTTTTGTCAATCATAGTTTGTTTTATTTCATTGACTTGGATAAATTATGTCCACCAGTAAGTATAGCATTGTTGACTTCGTAAAACCTCTTTTAAAACTTCTAATTAAGACCGTTTTCAGTGTTTTATTTCAATTTTTATCCAGCTGAAGTCTCATCAAAAGACCTTCTTTCAGATGAATCCTTCCATCATAAAATGCAATTCTTTTCACATTAGATCAAATCTATTCATGAGCAACAGTAACAAAAAAAGCAAAATATATCTACATAATGTTAAAATATATGTAAGAATTGCCATAATTTTACAAGTTTTGTTTTCTAGGCTCATGTAGAAGTTTATGATTATATTTTAAGAAGCACTAACAGAGTATAATTAAATTAAATTTAATATAAAATAATCTCTTTGAAATGATTACTAAAATAAATTAATAACAATTATGCTATCATAAAACTAAAAATAATATAAAGTAATAACGACAACATTATATGACTGAATTTTAGATTTGCAGTATTTCCGTCTTTGGAAAATTTTTTTGAAAGTTTTAAAAATATTTTCTTAATATTTAAATTTATTATAATAATTTTTATTAATGTTATTATTTTTATAATTATAGATATTGTTATTATATTTATTTTTACTATTATTATTATTATTATTATTATTATTATTTATTATTATTATTATTATTATTATTATTATTATTATTATTATTATTATTATTATTATTATTATTATTATTATTATTATTATTATTAAAACAATCAGACAAAATTGGCTCCGAACTAATTAAAGGAAAACACCAATCCAACATATATATTCTACTACAATATATCAGGAAGCTATGAACTTAAAACTATTTAGAATAAAAATATATGTCATGGACGTAATGCCACATACATTGGAATGACTGCGAATTATTTCTGCTCTCAAGTTATTGACCACAGTCGACTTATTGAATTGATAAACGCAATTTGGTGATACAGGATGAAACTAAATGTAAAGTAGTTTTGTTAAAAATTTTAAAATGTTTTACTAAGAATTTTTTTAAAATTTTGTTTAAGTCTCGGTTTTGTAAAATTTTAAAAATTTATTTTATTTTAAAAATTTGTGATTTATAAATGCAAGATTTTAAATTTTTAATAGAATATTTTTAGAATATTAAAGAAGAAATTTGCTTAAATAAAAAAAATTTATTCTAAATAATTTTAAGTTCCTAGCTACTTGACAGTGATTCTGTCGAAATATATTGTAATAGATTGTATATGTATGTTGAATTGATGTTTCTTTTATTTTTATTATTATTATTATTATTATTATAATGCAATTATTCGGCACAGGTTTTTTAAATGATATGATAAAGAGTGTGCCGAAAATTTGTGATTATCATTAAAACATCTGATTCATAGTCAAACATTAAAAAATTCTTTATGTAATTGCAAAATGAAAAACAATCGGAGATGAAAACTATAAAAAGTTCTTTCATTATTATTATTATTATTATTATTATTATTATTATTATTATTATTATTATTATTATTATTATTATTATTATTATTATTATTATTATTATTATTACTATTATTATTATTATTATTATTATTATTATTATTATTATTATTATTATTATTATTATTATTATTATTATTATTATTAAAACAATCAGACAAAATTGGCTCCGAACTAATTAAAGGAAAACACCAATCCAACATATATATTCTACTACAATATATCAGGAAGCTATGAACTTAAAACTATTTAGAATAAAAATATATGTCATGGACGTAATGCCACATACATTGGAATGACTGCGAATTATTTCTGCTCTCAAGTTATTGACCACAGTCGACTTATTGAATTGATAAACGCAATTTGGTGATACAGGATGAAACTAAATGTAAAGTAGTTTTGTTAAAAATTTTAAAATGTTTTACTAAGAATTTTTTTAAAATTTTGTTTAAGTCTCGGTTTTGTAAAATTTTAAAAATTTATTTTATTTTAAAAATTTGTGATTTATAAATGCAAGATTTTAAATTTTTAATAGAATATTTTTAGAATATTAAAGAAGAAATTTGCTTAAATAAAAAAAATTTATTCTAAATAATTTTAAGTTCCTAGCTACTTGACAGTGATTCTGTCGAAATATATTGTAATAGATTGTATATGTATGTTGAATTGATGTTTCTTTTATTTTTATTATTATTATTATTATTATTATAATGCAATTATTCGGCACAGGTTTTTTAAATGATATGATAAAGAGTGTGCCGAAAATTTGTGATTATCATTAAAACATCTGATTCATAGTCAAACATTAAAAAATTCTTTATGTAATTGCAAAATGAAAAACAATCGGAGATGAAAACTATAAAAAGTTCTTCATTATTATTATTATTATTATTATTATTATTATTATTATTATTATTATTATTATTATTATTATTATTATTATTATTATTATTATTATTACTATTATTATTATTATTATTATTATTATTATTATTATTATTATTATTATTATTATTATTATTATTATTATTATTATTATTATTAAAACAATCAGACAAAATTGGCTCCGAACTAATTAAAGGAAAACACCAATCCAACATATATATTCTACTACAATATATCAGGAAGCTATGAACTTAAAACTATTTAGAATAAAAATATATGTCATGGACGTAATGCCACATACATTGGAATGACTGCGAATTATTTCTGCTCTCAAGTTATTGACCACAGTCGACTTATTGAATTGATAAACGCAATTTGGTGATACAGGATGAAACTAAATGTAAAGTAGTTTTGTTAAAAATTTTAAAATGTTTTACTAAGAATTTTTTTAAAATTTTGTTTAAGTCTCGGTTTTGTAAAATTTTAAAAATTTATTTTATTTTAAAAATTTGTGATTTATAAATGCAAGATTTTAAATTTTTAATAGAATATTTTTAGAATATTAAAGAAGAAATTTGCTTAAATAAAAAAAATTTATTCTAAATAATTTTAAGTTCCTAGCTACTTGACAGTGATTCTGTCGAAATATATTGTAATAGATTGTATATGTATGTTGAATTGATGTTTCTTTTATTTTTATTATTATTATTATTATTATTATAATGCAATTATTCGGCACAGGTTTTTTAAATGATATGATAAAGAGTGTGCCGAAAATTTGTGATTATCATTAAAACATCTGATTCATAGTCAAACATTAAAAAATTCTTTATGTAATTGCAAAATGAAAAACAATCGGAGATGAAAACTATAAAAAGTTCTTTCATTATTATTATTATTATTATTATTATTATTATTATTATTATTATTATTATTATTATTATTATTATTATTATTATTATTATTATTATTATTATTATTATTATTATTATTATTATTATTATTATTATTATTATTATTATTATTATTATTATTATTATTATTATTATTATTATTATTATTATTATCGATAAATTATTTGAATTTCTAGCAAATTTGACCTCTGGTTCGATTTTGTTTTCAGCTTGTTGTTTAAATGAGATGAAAATTAACTCGAACACAATTTTTGTTTTAATATTACATATTTTGAAAATAAAAATTTCATCATTAAATTATTCATCAAAATTATTTAATTGGCATATTAACAATTTTGACAATTCTCATCTTACTTGAATTATTTCATAAAATTCTCAAAAATCTTTTTAGTTAAAATTTTCCTAATAAAAATAAGATTTCAAAAAATAATTAATTTATCTCTTGAACAAATAAATACGTTTCTTTCAAATTGTGTTCAATATTAAATAGTTAATTGAAAATAAAATTTATTATGTATAGATTAAAATAAATTTCACATCTTGTCCTGTTTTTTTTACAGTTTGTTTATGAATTATTTAAATAGGCCAAGGGCTCCCTCACAGGTGAAAATATAGGGTTTAAATTAATTCGTTTTTAAAGAAATTTTAAATGAATACAATAAAACAATATCTTTGTGAAATTACGTTTTCTTTATAAACTGCTTATATAAATTATTTTTTAACAATTAGATAAAACTAATTCCTTAGCACATTTCAAAAATTCTGTAACATAAAAAATTAAAGCTTTATAAAATTTAAATATGCTAAATAACATATTTCAAATAATACATTTATGATTACAGACGTCCGAGAAACACATTTTTACTTTTAATAGTGACGCTGAATTTGTCAACAAAAATCAGCAACAACAAAAAGCAAATTTGATAAACTTGATTAATCGCAACAAAAATAATAATTATATTTATTAATCTCACAATAATTTTTCATCTTTCAAGAAATAATTTCGAAAATTCAACAAATTAAAACAAAAACTAAGTAAATTAAAAATAATTTAAATAATATTAATAATTAATTGAACAACAATTGACAAATGATTTAATACATGATAAATTACTCAAACAATTATTGCATATTTCAAAAATATTAAATAATAAAAAATTTCATGTTTTATTTTAATATTTTTTTTTCCTTTAAAGCATTATAAATTTAAAAGCAATTATTTAGGACAAAAACTGAATATAATCGAAACAAAAAATAATTAATTCACTTTTTATTTATTAAAATTTAATGTTCAGTTGAAGCAATGAAATATTTTCTGTTAGGATTAATTTCCTGTCACAATTGTACATATTATTTACTGGGATCACTGTAGAGATCTGACCGACAAACACGCTAATTGGGAGACGCAAGACTGAATAAATATTTGTTAACAATTATGTATTTACCTTTTTATTTGTCGATTTAATGTAAATTTATTTATGTTTACATATGTAATTACATTGTAAAAATATTTTTAGGCTTTTATATAAAATTCAGCTTGATTTTAAATTGAAGAAAAATTAATATTTTCAAGGGAATATACACGTTTTTTTACTAAATTTTTATTATATCACATTTTTCATATTTTTAAATCATAAATATTTATTTAATATTATATCATTCTTACATCCCAACAGATTCTCATGAATCTTCAACAACTCTTTTATTTTTGCATATCATATTCATTATTTTGAGCTACAAAGTTTTTATTTGATGATGATCTCTTTATGGTATACCTCAATCTTGACACTTTCTTAATCTAAATAATTAATAATTATTTAATAATTTCTCTCTTGGCGTTCTTTTTTAGTAGAATACTTCATTCAGTACCAAACACAACTCTTTTACATCTCGTTTTTCATTTTTTTAGAGATTGCATATTTCAATGGTCGAATTATTTTTTATTGAAAAACTAACCATATTTCCATGAGACAATTCTTGATAACAGACATTTTCTGCAAATCAACTCTATTAAAAACCTTTGATAATTTACCCCAATGGTCCGTATTCTAAAAGATTAAATACATAAAGCAATTTCACTAAAGTATCTTTTAAGAAAAAATAATATTTCATTAAAAATATCGTTTGAATTTGACAATTGCTTTCCTGCTCATTTTAAATTCGACAAAGGAAAACTATTGAAGTGAAAAATGAATTGTTTTCTTTGAAATTTTATTAAATTTACATCACAGCAAATGATTCCTATAATAATTGTGAGTAATAAAGTCAAGTTCGTAAAATTCTATATTTATTTAATAATTAAAACAATTTAGCCGACTTAGTGAATTGATTATTTTTGCTGCAGGATGAAAATAAATGTACAATAGTTTTGTTTAAAAGTTTAAAAGTATTTTTTAAGAATAGATTAAGGCGTGGTTTAAATCTCGATTTTATAAAATTTTTAAATATTTTAAAATTTTTGGTAAAATATTTTTAAAATAAAATGGAGAAATTTGTTTAAAGAAAAGAAATTTATTATAAATAATTTCAAGTTCATGTCTACCTGTCAATGAGAGTGAGTCTACCAAAATATATTGTAGTGTAGTATATATGTTGGATTGGGGCTTTCTTTTATTTATTAATTCAATGCCAATGTTTTGTGATTGTTTTAATTAAAAAATGTTAAAAATTTTTTTAATTTGAGAATAAACTTATAAACTGAATAGCGAATTTAATATAAGATGTAGGAAATGTTTTTAAAAGGTATTGAAAATGTTATGGTTGAAATATTAAAGAAACTATAAAATTATAAAGAGAGTATAAAATTTTAGTTTTAGTTTTTAAGAAGATAATATCATAATAAGAAAAGCATATTAAATTTTTACAGTTTTCATTAAACAAACTTTTGAAACTTATATTGTTATTTAGTTTAATAAATTTTAATAATAATAATAATAATAATAATAATAATAATAATAATAATAATAATAATAATAATAATAATAATAATAATAATAATAATAATAATAATAATAATAATAATAATAATAATAATAATAATAATAATAATAATAATAATAATAATAATAATAATAATAATAATAATAATAATAATAATGATAATAATAATAATAATAAACAAATAAAAAATTAATAATACTAGTTACATTAATATAATTAATATTAATAATAGGAATTGTTCGTGAAAGAAATTTTTAAAATTTAATTTAAGATCTAGGTAAAATTAAATTAATTATGGTAAATAAACAATGCCTGGAAGTCCCATAATAAAACCTGCATTCAATCACCAATGTTGCTCGAATAATTACATACGACCAACGAATCCACAGGTGACTCTATTAGATAAATTATTTAAAATTAATAGCAAATATAATGAATGTTCCGAACAATACTAAGCTAAGAAGCAACAATAAATAAGGTGCTTGGGAGGATAGTTTTCGACATAATATCATTTATATAGATTTAATTTATACTTTTATTCATCTAAAAAGGAATTGCCAATTGCAAGCAATTTAATGAAGTAAATTCACCGCATTTATACTTCATTTTGTCCTTACTGCTGGCGACGTTGAAATTGACTGTTTTTCTTTTAGAATATTTGACCAATTTTACAACGGCCGCGTATAAGTCGTATCGCATTCGTAGGCCTCAGCCCCAACTGTACCAATTTTACAAGTAATTTTACTATTTCCTTAAGCTTTGTTTAGTCAGATTATGAACTCACTCAGTTTTGATTTGAAATCTCAATTAATGTTTTATAATGCCAATTGCAATTAATCAGTATTTCCTCTTTCGCGATCTTTCATATTATAATTTAGTAACTGCATTATAATATTTTGCATGAATGCTTGAAAATTTGTTTTAATAAATTAATTACTTCAATTTAAATCATGTTGGATGGATAATAAAACCCGAGTTTGTATTTGAGAAACGGAAGTAAAAGTAACAGAAAGAATAGGTTTTAAAATGAATGGATACTTGAAGGAGTTTTGTAAGCCTTAGACACAGTGCCCAGTGTACCTATTAGATAAGGCGGCCCTGACACCATAAACGAGTTTGCCAAACCGATTGTAAAAAAAGCAGTTATCAAAGAATGGAAAAGTGTAAAATTTTGCATTATAATACTACAAATAAAAACTATACTTTGAAAGGTAGATGAAAAAAATGAATTATTGAATGAGTTGTCCTTATTTCAATTGAATATTATATTAAAAATTCTAGAGCAAGCATTGTTAAATAGACGCCTTAAAGAAATTAAACAAACGAAGTCAATGTATTCCACAATATATCAACGCAATTAATAGGATGAACGGTTTGAAGAAATTTTTAGCTGGCTCGAAATCTGCATTATTAACTCTGAATAGAGAAATAACTAGTCAGACTTTCAGTCACTTATGCCACACAGACTACTTTACCACCAATTAACCATAATAAAAGAACATCTTTTACAGAAAAACTTTGCAAGCATCAATGCTTATACCTGATTTCTAAGGGTGGCAATAATCTGTTGTCCGATGCACTCTGGAAATCTTTTATTATAAAGTTGAAATGATTATATTGAAATCGAAAGCTTAATAAATATTATGCAGCAAAGTTGTATCATATCATTTACTTGTACATCAATTAATATAATAATAATAATACTAATAATAATAATACTAATAATAATAATTTGTAAAATGATATTTTTAATATTGGACAGCAAATCAATTACCTAATCATGCCAAAAAGCCTGCAATGCATAACGAATGACGAGGCACAGTCGATATGTATACAATAAAAACTAATAGTTATGCATGCGTATAAATGATCTGTATAATTATAACACGATATTTTGACGATATTTTTAACACCATAAAAATGGGAAATAGAAACATAAAATAAGCAATTATTGCACCAGAGATGTTTCTGTAAAAATTCGGACTCAGCAATAATTTATGACTGTCAATAGAGCAATAGCAACATCCGCTGGGACTTAATATGCCCCATTAAGCTTACAAGGTAATTTTTATTATTCATTAAGATTATTAATTATGATTTTCCAGAAATAACTTTTAAAAGAAATTAATAACAATTTTAAGAAAAATTAGCATCAGTACATCATTTCTTCAATTTTACCATAACTTACATAAATTAATTCCCCCCCCCCCATAAATTCATTATTGTATATTATTGTATATCACTGTATTTTTGCTCTGGCCAAACTGTTATATATTTCTTGGTAATAAACCGTTAATAATTTCATCTCGCGTTGAAGTTTTCCATTTATTTCTTTCATTGTATCATAGAAGCAAAAATGATGTCCTAATTTACTAGCTAGCTGAATCCCTCTTTTAATTGAATCCCAATGTTATTTTACACATTGTTATTTTTATTTCTTTCTTAAGAATTGTTAGATAATAAAAGAAGCAAGTGATTTGCGCGATGGAATGATCAATCAGTTTTATACCATATTTGTCGAATTTTGGATAGATTTCACATTATTATCATTTCAAAGTCAATTTTAATTGTAAACATTCATTTTTAATTGACAGTTTATTTTGTCAATTTATTGCAATATAACTTAATACAATATAATTTTGTGTAAAACTAATCGTAACATTTTGATGATAATATTTCAATATTTATTGTATTATAGTTAATAATGGGAAAGGCCTGCTCTAAGGATTTAACTTCCATATGCAAATATTTTTTGTCCCTATTTTTGTTTGAATTAAAAATTATGTGTATACGCAAACTATGGAGACAAATTGAAGAACGAGTAATAAGTTAAAAATCGACTATAAACAAAAATTAATAAACTTATATATATTTATATACATACCTACAATAAAGATCACAAAATTATATGAATATAAACAAAATATTTGAGCGTCTATTCATTTTCTTTCTAAAAACAAAAGTGTTACAAATATAAATATAATTGACAGTGTTAATAGTTGCAGTAGAATTGCATTCGATTTCTTCATTCCTTTTAAATTACTTTTAAATGAAGTAGTTGAGTCATAGTATAAAAAATATATTTCATAACATGATGTTTTCAAACAAATTTTCTAATACTTTTATTCTATTTTTCATTTTTATATTTTACAGATATTCATATTATATCAGGAGTGAAAAAACAATTAGATTCACTACAAGCCATAAATATGAATGTCAAATAACATTTGGAAGTTCTTTATCATCTTAGTAAGGAACTGCTTGAACTGAGATGATTCTTTGCATTTGTTAAAATGTAAAAACCGTCTTTAAAACCATCTTAACAACATCATCATACTTGAAATAATTCGATATCAGATGTTTATGATATTTTAATAAAATGAAAAGAATTTTGCATCTATTTTTAAACAGGTCATTGGGACATACATTTTTACCTAACATTGCAGGTGCTCCGTCGTTTGCCACACTTACAAGTTTGTTTATGGAAACTTTAATATCACTTTACATTTTCTCAAGTGCATTCTTGATATTGGCTCCACCATTCGATTCTTTGAGTACTAATGAATTGAGCATTCATTCTTTCATAATCACATTTGAAGAAACATAACGAACAAACACAGCTAACTGTTGAGTATCTTTATTATAAATTATAAAGAGTCAATTTCTATATTTCGTTAATATTAATTATTAGTATATTTTTTGTGCCTGAAGATGACAGTTATGCTGTCGAAATATATCGTACAAAGAGTCTTTTATTGGCATTTTCTTTTTAATTAAGTTGTTGCCAAATTTATTTAATTATTTATTAAATTAATAATTTGTTTGTTTTAACCTTTAAAACCTTACTTGATATTGAATGAGTTTAACTGTATATTTAAAATAATATGATATTTAATTATCACCATATCACAGTTTCACAGTAGAGTTTTAGTCTTAAATGATTTATATAATTGGGTTGTAGAACGTCTTTCAACATTAATGAATATGATACGCAAATTCAGTTATTATTAAGCAAAAAAACATGTACACTACTCGATGCGTGTATATATTTTTATCAGTGGCATACAGTCAGATTCACTAGAATTATATATTTGGATGAATTAGCACTCATCAAATTTTAAACATAATAATAAGTTATGTGCGCGTTGTATTTTGTTAACCACAATAAAACTACAAAAATGTCACATAAGTGATCGAAAAATGGTCTATTTATAGCAGATTCAATTTGGAAATGGTATATTAACTTTACAAACTTACTTGATATGCTTCAATCAATTTATTAACTTTGATGGTAATAATCAAAATAAATAAAAAATTTTTATGGAAAAGTCTGTTTATGTAAAAATTTGTGTTGAGTTTTATAGGCTTATTTTACTGATTTAAAACCAACACCAAGTCTTATTTAAATAAATTTTTTTTGAATTGGCCATTTGAATTGAAAATTATGTATTAAAATTGGACAGACTTGTATCATAACTTAATAATTCCTCGATTACGATTGTATTTTCATTTATGTTTTAGGAGTTTTCATCTTTTTGCATTATCATAAACAAATTGAAATTTAAACCGGTTTAAAACTTTCATTGTTTTTAAATAACAGTGAAATGTCATTGTTCGGCTGCTGATCTTAGTTAAATAAATAAATACCTCCAGAAGATATTGAAGACTGTATCGACATGTTTCAAACTTTTAATTTCGAGTCCTCGGTGCGTCACGATAAACTACGATAACATCAACATAATTAAGATAGGAATACTGTAAAACAATCAACAATTGCAACAAAAATTCAAGTCTTCAGCTTGAATATGTATGTAGCGGATTTATATAATTAATTTACTGAAATCCCATAAACCTGTATTTTATAATCGGGCGCGTCCTTAAAATGATTTTACAAATAATTAAATGATTATGAGCTTTATGAATTAACTAACATACCTATTGCGTAAGAAGTAAAGCCTGCCTAGCCAAACCCTTTTACGAAGGTGTCAATTATTAATTAAACGGAATCGTATTAGACCAACTTTAGCCCAAGAAATCTTTGTACTTTGAATATCAGAAGGAATCGGAAAGTCAGTAATTTATTATTAAAAATGTCAAATATAGTTAGAAATTACATAACAAAGGTTTTTAAAACCTTTTTCTTCTGAACATATTTGATGAATCAAAATTAATATTTGTAAAGCAATTGGTCTGACAATAATTTTTGCTTTCATAATTGAATTGGTTCTGCTTTTGTTTTTATGAAGTAGTACACGAGCCAAATTACCTTTATCTGACATTCGATTTTTGAAAGTATCCTTTTATGATATCCCCTACAGGTGACTGAATAAGTTATACACATTCTTCCTCACCTCTTCGGTAGCGATTGTTAATATTTTGTTTAGAATCTTAATTCGAATTTTAATCTCCTCCCTTCCTTTAATTGTTAAAAACAATTTAATTCAAATTCACCAATTATTCAATTTTAGAATAAATATGTTCATTTGAATTAATATCTGTTTGAAAATTTGTAAATAATTCTTTCCTAAAACAAATTCTCAAAGGGAAATTTAAAATCCACATCCCAATCTCAGATATTCATTTCCTTTACTGTGTTGATTTCTCCCATTATTTCATCCTTTTTGAAGCTGGTATATATATATATATATTCTTACCCTAGACAATGGGTTCCCAACCGGGGGTCCATGAACCCCGTAGAGATACGTGGAGCATTCTTCGGGGGTACAAGAAGCGCGGCCGGTAAGAAAATTTTTTCGAACTATTATTGATAATTATTGATATTTTAATCATAGTGATTCTGTCATAGTGATTTATAAGTGGCAATCAATGTATACTATCCTTGTCGCCAATCGCCAAGGATTGTAATGACTGGTGATTTTTCGAACTTTTATATTTTTTATTACCTACTCTTCACTAACTTTTAAATTTATTGGAATATTATCCATAGACTATAATTATAAATCATAATAAGTACGTACTTAAGTAAGTATTATAAGAAAAGAACTAAGAGCCAAAATAGAATTTATATATAAAATAAACTACTCGTACCCACATTGTTTAAAATTTACACAACTACTGCTTTATCCTATTGAAACTACATGTAAATTTCTCAGCAAATATTAACTATTTTTACTCTCAGCAGTCTTAGTTTAATATATTTTGCAGAGAAATTTATATTTGTTTAAATAGAATAAAGTAGTGTTAGTGTGTAAATTGTGTGAATCTAATAAAAAAGTTGGATGGGATTTGCATAGAATCACAATTCAAAATGGATGGCAATTGACTTAGGCTGTTGCCTACCTAATGAAAATAAATAAATAATAATAAATGAAATAAGATACCAAAGTATATCTACTTACTAATAAGTAGTTTCACTTAAGTTAGTACGTAATAAAAATTATACTAATAAAATTAATTTTCAAATTCATGTTTATATGTTTCTAAAATTTAATAAATAGGAAATCACTCTTTTTTCCATCCTTATCGGTAACATTTCATTGTTTTAAAATTTTGTAACAAACAAAAATTTCAATTTTTTTGAACAGGTTTGATTTTCTTAAAGTATATTTACTAAAAACCAAATACAATCACAAATATTTGTTTCTTATCTTCGAAATAAGAAATAAGCCGTTATATAAAAACCATGATTAGTCTTTTAATTTTTGGTTGTCATAAAAAAGAAACTTATATAATAGCAAATGGTAATTAGACACATTATAAAAACTACTTGTAAGGATTTGGTTGATTTTTAGAAGTTCCTGAGTTTTTAACTTTTTGCGATTCTCTGTGCACTATTGAAGTAATTTGATTATCAGATTGTTATTGTTTTTACTACTAAAACGTGTACAAAAAATAAATAAATATAACGGTTTTCGATTTACTTTGGTAAGTACAACAAATAAACCGGTGCATAATTAATTGTTTTGGATTCCAGAAATAATTACCTTTTACTTATCGACGGCTAACCCATTCTATCCCGATGTCAAAAAAACGTTGTTATCAGGACTCATATATTCAATTCGGCTTCACTTTCTTAGTTGATAAAGATGGATTGCATAAGCCACAATGTTTACTTTGCTTGAAAGTACTTAGTAATGGTTATATGAAACCATCCAAACTTAAGGAACATCTACAAGCAATGCATCCAAACAACATTAATGACCCACAAGCGCAAAGCTCACCAATCACAGATCTGTTCCCGAGAAAAAACCGGCTTTAGACGCAAGTTAACGTGTGGCATTGAGGATAAAAAACCTCATAGAAGTGCAGAAACTTTGATTAAAACATCTGCATGGAAATGGCGGAGGTTATGTGTGGTAAGGATGTGAAACTTAAAATATCACAAATCCCACTATCCAACAACCCTATTCATGATCGAATCAAAGATATGTCAGAAGATGTCCTAAAGCAGATTGTGGAGCAAATACAAGAAAGTTCAACAAAAATTGGATTGTAATTGAAGGAATCCACTGATGTTTCTAACTGTGTTGAACTTCTTGTTTTTGTTAGATATGTTTATAGAAATAAAATCCAAGAAGTTTTTCTTTTTTGTGAACCTCTGACAGAAACTACAAAGGCTGTGGATATTATGTCAATTATGAATGGTTTTTTTGTTGCCAATGGGCTTTCTTGGAACAATGTTGGAGCCATTTGTACTGATGGTGCTCCTACTATGATCGGGAAAAATTCTGGATTTATTGCTCTTGTAAAACAGATAAACCCAAATGCTTTTTCTAGTCATTGCGTTATTCATCGCCATGCTTTGACATCAAAGACTTTTCCCTCTTATTTCAAAGAGGTATTGAAAATTATCGTGAAAACCGTAAACTTTATCAAATCAAGGGCATTGAATCCCCGCCTATTTAAAGTATTGTGCGAAGAATTTGGATGCGCACATACCCTACTTCTTTTACACACAGAAGTACGTTGTCTAAGCAGAGGAAAAGTTCTTAGTGGGGTTTTTGAACTTAGATCTGAAATTGAAACATTTCTACGAAACAAAGAATCAACCTTTTTGCTTGACTTCACAGATACCAGTTTTGTGCTCTGTTTGGCTTACCTTGCAGATATATTTAGCCATCTAAACACCTTAAACATATCAATCCAAGGTAAAGGTATGAATATATTAGATGCAGAGGAGAAGGCTACATCATTGAAAGATATAACAATTGGTTGACGGTAAGCAGCAAAACTTTTCCCACTAAATTTAATTTTTTCAGTAATTTTTAATTAATTCCTTTTAAATATAAAGTGAATAAATGTTTTTTCTTATATATATTGTTTTTTTTGCTGTCTATAAATAATAATAAAAGTTAGGGGTATGTAAGATTCCAAATTGTTACCAAAGGGTACGGTTATCAGAAAAGGTTGGGAACCATTGCCCTAGAGAATATATTTATTATATATATAATATATATTCACTAGGGTAATAATAATATTATTTCTTTTAGTTGATTATTTATCATAAAAAAAGTAAATTTTTACTTGTCAATGTCAGTTGGGAATCTCAATAAAATTACAGATGAAGTCTAAAACTTAGATTTTGTCCGAATTATAGAATAAATATTTAATAAATAATATTAATAATAATAATAAAATAATAATAATAATAATAATACTAATTAATAAATATAATTATTATTAATATTATTATAAGGACTTTTTTGTGTTTCACCTCTGAATTCTTTATAAGTGATATATTATTTTCTACAAAATTTTACTATAAATCAGATTTATATAAGGTACTCACAAATTTTTGGCACATTTTTTTCAAGTGATTTCCTTGAATTTGGCATTCCAGGTTTTAATTTTATTATTATTATTATATATTATTTATTATTATTATTATTATTATTATTATTATTATTATTATTATTATTATTATTATTATTATTATTATTATTATTATTATTATTATTATTATTATTATTATTATTATTATTATTATTATTATTATTATTATTATTATTATTATTATTATTATTATTATTATTATTATTATTATTATTATTATTATTATTATTATTATTATTATTATTATTATTATTATTATTATTATTATTATTATTATTATTATTATTATTATTATTATTATATTATTATTATTATTATTATTATTATTATTATTATTATTATTATTATTATTATTATTATTATTATTATTATTATTATTATTATTATTATTATACATCTTTTAGAGGATTTATTTTTTAATAAAATAGTGTTTTCCTACTTCAGAATACAAATTCTATATGTGTTAATATAAAATTAAAAACCACAAAATATTTACTAATTTCATTTCGAAGACAAAACATATAATAAAATGAGTGAATACCTTAAATAAATCTGATTCATAGTCAAATTTTGTAGAAAATATTATGTCATTATTAATAATATTTTTATATTTCAAAGTTTTTTTCAAAGATATAATGAATATAATATATCCGTAATTCATTATATTAAAATAAGATTTTTTCATAAGATTTTTTTTTAATCGACAACAAAAATTTGTTATTTAATTAAAATAGACTTACGTATAGTTTATCTAATTTCATCAAGATTTTCTAAAACTGGTATATTTTATTGTAACATTTGAAAAATAAATTTTTAAAATAATATCTTTAATTATTTTAATTTGTTTATAATTTGATGATAATGATCAGATTATAATCTGATAATAATAACAATAATGATGACTATGATAATAATAATAATAATAATAATAATAATAATAATAATAAATATTATTATTATTATTATTATTATTGTTGTTATTATTATTATTATTATAAAATTATAACCTGGAATGCCAAAATACAATTGTAGAACCGGTAAATGATTTTGTAAATAAATAACTATGTTTGTAATACTCAATTAAATTGCATTTATGTTCACAAATGTTTTTGTCAAAAGACTTAATTACTAAATAATATCTTTTCTATTAATTTTTATGATTATATAAAACAAATATCTTGTTGATATCCATGTAAACCGTAGTAATTTCTTTTTATAGTAAAGAAAACATGTTTTCTAAGGATGGTCAATTCAACATTTGCATGTAAAACCTTTATATTTTCAATAGGGCTCCGAAATGTCCAAGACATTGCTCCTTCAATCGTGCTTGCACTTTAAAAATATACATCATATAATAGAAATAATTAATTGTTTACATAATATGTAGCATTTTATTAAATTGTGCCAAGCGTTAATTAAAACAAAAAATTTATGTTCGGTGAAATATCACTCCAGCCGTTAGATAAACAACTGTGTCAAACGATTGGAATCTCATGTACACAATCTTTTTCTTTGCCACAAGTCTTACATGTTCTCCGCATTTTTCGGAAATGTAATTTCAATTCCCAATTGTAACAAAAATAATAATTCTTTATTAATTATCTTTCGATCATTTTGAAAAATACTTTTTTGTAATTCTTTATTATTTTTATTCCGACAAAATTCTAATAGAAATTTACCAAAATTAATATTTTTTTTATTCCAAATAATGTTTCATAGAAATGTTATCCATAGAAATGAGAGAATGGATTCTGGAAAGTAATCCGTAGCAAAGATTAACATTTGGACAGCTGCCAGTGGCACTCCTCAACAGCCTAGGCGAAACCAAGAAAAAGCTGCGAATCGTATTCTTTTTTCGCCAGTAGCCAAAAATTGTCAAATAGTTTGTGTAAAGTACGTAAATGAACATAGTTAAATAGGATGATAATTATATTTATTTATGATATTTATTGGAGAAAATCGCTTTAATTATTCAATCAAATTGTAAGTAGTACAGTATATATACGCATTTTTTTATTTTGAAATTGTTTAATTACTTTTACAATCAACTCTTTTTATTATACAAATAATTCTTAAATTATACATCTTTGTTATTTTGTGTTACTTAAAATGTTTGAATTTAAAAATAGCAATATTTTTGGTTTGAATAAGAGCTCCACCCAATATCGTTGTCTTTTGTCTGATTTAAAGTATTGAAAATAATAACGAAAAATATTTTAAATATTCTTTTAGAGGATTTATTTTTTAATAAAATTTTTTTCGCGCTTCAGAATACAAATTCTATGTGTTAATATAAAATTAAAAACCACAAAGTCTTTGCTCATTTCATTTCACAGACAAAATATTTCTAATAAAAAAAATTATAAATATATTTTAAAAACGTGTGTTGAAATATTCTATACTATTTCTAATGTCAGACAAATTTTGATATTATTTGGCTCTCATTGGTATCATGTAAAAAACTCGATCTCGCCTAGTAACTTGTAAGCTAACTTTTGCATCAACAGTCACATTGAATATCACAGATCCATAGTCTTTATCAAATTTCTAAATAAATTTGATGCCTTACAAAAAAATAAAATAAATCTTTTGATCAAATGAGAAAAAGTTTATACTGAATATATCAAGCAAGAATTTCTTTTGATAAACACATTATCCTCAATTTATTACAGTCCTATATATAAATCGACTTTTGATATTACTATTATTACCATGTATTTTAATGAGGATTATCTATGAATATAGAGGATTTTGATACATGTTTTTGTCAATGTTCATATGGTTCTTTATCAACAACAATAACAACTAAACATTGAGTTTATCAAAGATGTTATCCTGATACAACTTTTTAATGGAAAAAATCTTCCAACTTAAAAAATATCCTTTAACTCAATATCACTAGAAAAAATTTTTTCCCAACTCAAAACAAATTCCCAAGAAACGGAAGAAATAACATTGATATACGATGTGCACACTACAATGTGGTCGACGCAAACTCGAGATTTATACTTTAAGAATTTCCAATTAAAAGAATCACGATTTATTGATGGAAAAAAGTCGTCAGTAACTAATCAAGATCAAGAAAAAATTCTTCAAATTGTCATTTCTCAACTCGATTCACAATACTATAAGAAACGCAAAATCTCCCATGCTCTGTAACCAACTGGTCAAGAAAAGAATAAAATTTTCAATTGATCGAATCAATTTATTGGATTTATTACAAATATATTTCAAATATTATTGTTGTGTTCATACATCTATTTTTAAAACACTTAAATTTTTTAATTAATTTAATAATTTCTTTTCTTCATAATGTCTTTTTATATTTGAATTTTAAATAAAATTTATTTATAATAAATTGGAAAATATCACTCGAACATAACTTATATTATATATTTCGAGAGGCTCGCTCCCATCATTGGATAGAAAAGAAATAAAAGTTAGTTTTTATTTCAATTCTACTGATAACTACAGTGAGCCTGTCGAAATTTATAGTATGAGTTATGTTCAAGTGACGTATTAATTATTTTTTCGATATTAAATTTTTATTTTATCAAAATTATGGTTTTACAACCATAGATTTTTAATTAAAGAATGATTAAGAATGTTCTATGCAATAAGTATTACAAAATAATATATTTAGCAAAAATAACTTAAATTATAATTTTGTTTAAATGTACAGAAAATTTTCAAGAAAAATTGGGTTTTTAAAATTTATTATAAATAAAAATGTTTTTTGTATCTTTATTTATTAGTGATATATCATTAATATTGACAGTTTATAATAATTACATCTACTTAATTTCATTTTTACAATGTCACGATTTAGGGAGAATTAATTACAATAAAAATACTAATTTATGCTAAGTATAATTTTTTGGTAAAATATTTTTATTCACCATTAATTAAAGATAAATAAAGTATATTTTATTGTTGTTAAAAACAATGCATCGCAAACTGTGGGCCACAGTGCATCACACAGCTTCGGAGGAAAATTCAAAATAATTTTTATCTAATTTAATAGTGTTGGGGTTATATAAAATTAAGGAAAACACAGAATTATGTGCAATACAATTAATAAGTAAAACTTTTATGCAAAACCTAAAAAGTAAAGAAAGGTATAAAAATAAATTTTAAAAAATAAGGAAAAGTAAAACTTTTCGTGGAAAACAGATATGGATAGTTTCAATTGGTGAGGCAATTACGAATATAAATATCTAGCACTGATTTAGGGCCTCTAGACAATGGTACAATGAAACTAATTTATTATTTAATAATAAAAAGCAAATAAGTTAAATTTGGAGCAAACCCCTGAGCATTACATGTAAAATGTCTAAAATAAAAATAATCAAATTTAGCGAAGTCATTCCAGCTCTTAGTAGGAAGATAACTTGATTGGAGATGTGACGTGTAGAGTTTCCTAGAACTTGATATTCAGGAAAATTGCCTTAAGTAGCCAATGAGAAAAACGGATGAAAGTTTGAAGAACTCTGTTACTTAGCAAAATGTGTTGTGAAAGTAAAGAGAAAGTTTTTATAGGACTTGAATCACATTCGTTTAATTATTGTACTTGAGACGGTCTTTCATAGGGTAAGACGCGATTAGTATCAAGCAAAGTCGATTAGGTGATGAATGAATTTTTGAACACTTGAAAATTGTGATATCAATAAAAGTTATTCTTTGAGAACTCGTGAATTTAGATTTACAGCCAGCCCAACAGTTAAAATGAGAAAAAAATATGTCATGTTGTCAATAAAAGTTAGAAGTTTTGTAAGGTTTTACATTACAAATGAGTCATTTGACAGTCATATCAAAATGTATAGAGAAAATGATCGAAATAAGTAAACTTGTCCTTATAATCTAGCAAGCTTATAAATATTATTACAAAATATTTACTGGCGAAAGAAATGAATAATCGAAGTTATTGAAAGTTTTTTAACAAAATTAAAAATAGAATTAGAATAAAGGTTTCTTTAATGTTTTATAATATTCAAAATGATGCTATCGGTGAAGAAGTCAATGAAGAGCTCCAGAAGCACGAGTATGATAATTTAAGAAATTATTACCACCATGTCAAAAGAGTTTTCACAAATTGTCTAATACAAGAAGAAATTTTGAATGAACTGTAGATGCTTTATATTTAAATAAATATAAAATATCTTAAATTCATTATAGCTGAAGTTTACTTTAAAACTCATAATAAATTAAGAAAAATTATAATTAAATAAATTTTTATTAAATTTTAAATAAACAAATAAAATTTTAACTTTGAAATGCATTTTAACGATTATAGAGGAGAAATAAATTTTCTACCAGGTCTTATTTAATGTCCCTTGGTGTACTATGGAAAGGTTGGAAGTAAAAAATATAAATATAACAAAGAAACACATCACATAGTAAAGGATATATACAAACCTTCGATACGTTGAATTGTTCCAATGAATAATAACTCTATACACCTTTTTATATTGAATAAATTCAATCTATAATAATAAAATAAAATGAATAAATTTATATTATAAAAACATACAACTTACCTGAATGTTCAGTTTTTATGTTTTTTTTTATTTTAAAATTAATCTGACTTATATTTTAAAAAAATCAAAAATCTTAAAATAGCCGACACATAAATTCCAGTAAATTTTCATTATTTGCAGTTTTTATTGTTTTTATCCAGTTGGATTTACACACCAACTTATATTGTAAGAGTTGTTATTCTGTCGAAACAGGTGTACATCAAGGCGCAATATGTAATAATGTTCTGAAAGACAATAAATAACAGACTTAATAATATAAAAATACTCATAATAAGTGTGTCTTTAACAAAATAGACAATATATAAAATCTTTTCTAAATAAATTATAACCTGCAATATAAAAAGTTAAAAAATAAAATAAACTAATTATTAAAAAAAATTCAAAACAATTTAAATGAAAATTATTTTTGTGGTTTCTCTACTAATAATAAATTCGTATTAGATATTTTTTATATGAAATTGTTAGAATAATTACTGGAAGTTTTCAAAAAAAGTATTTTAACAGTTTTATTTTTCAAAATAAATTTATATTGAAACAAATCTCAAGAAATTATAAATAGAAACAATTTTACTAAGACAGACCATTAAAACTTCCAATGAAGATTATTATCAAAATAATCTAAAAACCGCGATTTTAGCACATGCTATAAATATTTCATTATATTTTATCTATTAAAAAATCTTATTTTTGTTAAAAATAATAAAAACAATTTTATGTTTACAAAGTTAATTGAAAAAAACTTTAAAAGATATATATATATATATATATATATATATGTGTGTGTGTGTGTGTGTAATAAAATTACTCGCTTCGGGCTATTCTACAAAATCAAAAGTCATTATTTTTTTAAAATAGTTTATTAATTCAAAATTTTTTCTGTCTATCAATTCCCTGTTATTTATACAAATATTTTCGTACTTAAAACAAATCGATATTTTCAAATTCCAATATTTTCTAACAACGTTTGTTTTGAACTCTTTTCAACATTTTTAGTTTTATATATAACATTTGTTTTACAAAAAATTTTAATTTCACAAATTATTTTATAATTTCAAAGAATCTTTCAAATTGTGAAAATAAAGATTTATTTTAAGAACCTGTTATCTCACAATATAAATATTAATAATAATAATTAAAAAAATTAATAATTTTTATTATAATTATTTAAAAAAATATTTATTCTATTTTTTTTGAAAAAAGTCTCAGACTTTAGCTGTTATGTTATTGAGATTCTCAACTGACAATGACAAGTAAAAATTAATTTTTTTTCAGAAATAATCAAGTGAAAGAAAAATATCATTATTACCCTAGTGAATATATTTATTATTAAATGTTATTCAGTAATTATATTGTACAGTACTAAGTTATTGGTATTCACTACCAAGTGATTGGCAACCAGATGTTGATTTACTCCTAAATTTGTTCTAAAATCTTTTCAAAAAAGAATTATTTTTAAACGTTTTCTTTGAAGAAAAATTCATGGGCTTTGTAACGATTAAAATAAAATTTAATAGTAAAAATAACAATAATAATAAAGCACTGCATTAAAACCAAAACTTAAAAATAAAAAGTATAAATATAAATATATAATTTTAATAATAAATTTAAAAATAAAACATTTTATTTAAAAAAATAATTGTTTATTTCATTTAAACAAAAATTAAATTTAAAAATATATTATTTTTAGTGGGTGGATTCACAAAAAAAGTCTAGTGTTTTTCAAACAAGAGTTTATTTTGAACATTTTGATATTTTTTTATTGAGAGTAAAAAATGTCTCTTGACTAAAGTGTGATCCAAAAACCTATTTTTTTAAAAATAAAAAATAAAATATAAATTACTTTATTTAAACCAAAAAAATAAATACAAAGTCACTATATTAAAAAAAACAATTAAGTTTTAAAAAATTAACCCATTGTCCGCCTATAAAATTTCAAATATTTTAAGGCCTAACATTCCAGAGTTTATTACTCTTTTAGAAACATTTAGTTTTACAGACATCTACATTTGTGGGATTTTTCTATTCTTAGACACAATTTTCTTTAATTTTTCAGTGTTTTCTCCAATAATCTCTTTTGTTCTGTTAACATTTGTTCTGTTAAACCAAACTCTCAAATTATGTTATATATTGTTAATTTTGAAGAAAGCTCCTTACATATACATCTTCTTTCTATGCTATTCTAAGATCTTTTAGCCTTACCATATATATATATATATATATATATATCATAAGGACTCTTTTTGTGTTTCACCTCTGATTTCTTTATAAGTGACATAATATTTTATACAAAATCTGATTCATAGCCAAATTGTATAGAAAATAATATATATAAAAGATATTTTATTATAGCAATAATAAATAAAAAAAACTCTTCCTCAAAATTTGGAGTTTTAAAAAATAATTTTATTGCGATTTAAATTGTGTTAAAAAATTGTCACAATTTTTTAATTTTCAAAGAAAATTTATTTCAAATGTCATTTAATTGCGCCAAGGCCCAGGAGAAGAAACATGTCACGGGAAACAGATTTAGGAAACTAAAGCCTTACTTCAAATAAAAATAAAGAGATATAAATTTAAATTTTATAGTTTTAATGAAGACAAATTTTCTTATCAACTTTTCTTAGAAATTCATAGAAAAGTTCCATTAATTAATGTCTGTGTTCTCTTGGTTTCTACCAAGTAAAACCATAACCGGCGTCATGGACGATTTCTTTCTGGTACACTTCACGTTTATATTTTCGGATTAAGAGGTCAAATTTACAGGCTAACCTTCAATAAAATGCGATAAATAAAAAAACGGGAAACGTTTAAATTCATTTCCAGTGCAAAATGTTCTAGCTGCTCCTCTGAAATTATATATATATATATATATATATATATATATATATATATATTGTATGCCAAAAAGTTGTCTCTATTTTTTATCACAATCAATTGCAACTCAAAACTGGTAAATTAATAAATTTTACACTTCTGAAAATATTTTATTAAATATCCAAATTTCTACAAGTGGAGATATTTATAATTGTTCATAAAAACCATCTGCTAACAAAAAAATTCTTAATTAAAACAAGAAAAATCAATTTGCGAAATAAACATTTTATTTAAGTTACTAATAAGAATTGTTGATTATTTATATGATTATTCAATCGTGATATTTTTATTTTTTAATTTTAATTTCGTTTTTGCAAATTCTCTTCATAAATCCTACTGAACCGAATGAAATCCGAGAATGTTGAATTCAGTAATTTTATTTAAATTATTATCGTTTTCTACCTCCGATTAAAGATTGTTTTTTTACATTATTATTTATATAGAAAAAAAATCACAAAAATTAAATAACAAACTTTAATCAATTTTAAACAATTCGGATTATTTGACGGAATAATCCGCAAGCAATAGCTGTAGAGTGGAATATTCGGCTGTAGTAAAGAAAATAGAGGTACCAAAATTTTTTATTTAATTTGGCGGATACGGTTTTAGAATCATGTATTTGTTTAAGTAACCCAGAGTTTAATATAGGTTTTGTTGTCATTGTTTTCATATTTATCTAAATGGTGGTAGAAAGTTTCTCAGTTTATTATTATTTTAAAACATGTAAAAAGAAAAGATTGAAAAATAGGTAAATTTTGTTTTAGAATCATAGACTTATTTAAAATGGAAATATTTCATATTTCATTTTATGAATAAACATTGTGAAAATCGGCTTACATAGTTATTTATTTAAATTATATAATTATTATTATTTTTATTATTATTATTATTATTATTATTATTATTATTATTTTGTTGTTGATGCTTATTGCTACTATGAAGCTTTGATATTATAATTCAACTGGGCTACGCAAACACACACACACACATATATATATATATATATATATATAAATTATTTTTCTATAAAAATGTAACTGAAATCAGATTGGTCAATAATAAAATGAAAAACTAATTAATAGCCCAATATTATTGGTCGAAGTAAAATTGTTTATAAAAATCAAAATTAAGTTTCATAATTTTTAGAGAAAAACAAATGTTAATACGAAATTCTACATCTAAACATGTTTCTTACGAAGTAATTCTCCTATCACTTTACGGGTTGCTCATTTTTGCAGGTTTGATATTAAATGTGTCTCTCGCTTCTATTTTGTTATACCGAAAGCTTTACACAAATATCACGAACTGTTTGATATTAATTTTGGCGTTTTCGGACATTCTTCTGTGTGGAATCTGCACCCCACTGCAGACTCTTTACGAAGTCTTTAAGAAGCTTCCTTTGAATGACTGGATTTGTAAAATTGTGTTTGCATTTTTCGGAATGCCCTTGTATATATCATGTTTGACCGTTTTACTGATCGCAATAGACCGTTATCGAATGATTCTGCACCCGTTGCTTCCTAAAATGAATCGAAAATGTGCCGTGATTTGTGTCAGTGGAATAATTTTGTTTAGCATCGTCAACTGTATACCCGTAGCTTACTATATGGAATTTATGGAATTAAAAGACGGCACTCAGAGTTACTGCCCAGAAACCTGGTCTAGTCCGTTAATAAGAATTATTTATTCAATTCATGTTCCAATATTTTTGGTCATGATACCTCTCTTTTCTACGACGTTTTTATACTATAGAATTTATGCTGGTCTTCGTCGATCGAGAAGTAATCCAAGAATCAGGAGATCAAAACTGAATGAAAGACGATCAAATCGAACAAATGCAATTTTATTTTGTAACGTTATTTGCATTATTCTCTGTTGGTTACCTTGGACCTTGTACTCTCTAATTTTAGAAATCAATATATATCGTTCTGATCCCAAATCAACCTATGAACCAATTCATATTTACAGTCACAACGTGTCGATTGGTTCACTTGATGGCTTTGACCATCCAAATTCTTTCCATCATCTGTTTTCTGTTGACCTTTATCTAAAAATGCTTTCTATGCTCTCAACATGTATAAATCCTATTTTGTATGGTTGGATCAACAACTCTATAAGAAACAAAATTAAATAAATTTCTAGTTTTTTTTATTAATTAAATTATTTTCAAAATTTAAATAATTCCAAAATTTACTTAAATTATAGACATAATTTGCTGACATTTTTAATAAATTCCACACACTTACTATCATTGAACACTCACAAATATTCCCACATCATTCATCTGATATCGAGGTCATGGTGAACTGGTTAGATAATTGATTTAATATTTAATATTATCCTCCTTAAAAATACTTAATTATATTAATAATTTTTGTAATAAATTTATATGTAAAAATTTATTATTTTAAAGTTATTTTATTTCTGTTATAAACTAATATTTAAAAAATTGAAACAAAATAATAAATTTAATAATGATAAGAATAAAAAATAATTTAAACAAAATAGTAAAAATATAAATAGAAATGGAGATAGTGAAATACAAAATAAAGATTGTTATACGAAAAAAGAGATATTATTGTTAAAGACACGTTAGTATAAAATTGTATAAAGTATAAATTGGAAGATAAAAAAATTTGTGAAAATTGTTTTCAAATGCATGAGCACAGACAAATATGAGAAATTAATATTTCATAGAAAAATAGAGATATATGAAAAGAATATCAGTTAATGATAATAATATAAATAGAAATGGTGGTCAGATCGAAACTATAAGTAAAGCTATATTAGGAATTTTTTGTTATGTTGAAAATAAAATATTTTCAATCACAAAAGAGTTTTCACGCAAAATCATTTTAGGAATTGAGTTACTAAAAATATTTGAAATTCTTAATTGAAACAATGTAAAATCGAAAATTATAATAAAAAGGATGAAAGAGAGATTTTTGAAAAGAAAACTACAAATAAAGCAGTTAATGTTTTGTAACTAAAATAATAAAAAGAAATAAGGTATCACATAGAATATTTCTAGGGTAACAAAAATACAAAAAATGAAACTAAAATAAAAATAAAAATAATAAAATAACAATTAGTTAAAAATGGTAATTTGTTTATATAATTAAGGGAACATCATTTTTTAAAATATATTTTCGCAATATATTTTTACACCTCCGATTTAATAAAAAATTCAATAAAAAATAATACGTTTCCAATAAAAGTGTTATCTAAGAGTTTGAAAAACTATTGCGACGCATTACTTGCAAAGCATTGATGATAAAATCATTTGACCAAAAAATCAAAATGCAAAATGTTCACGTTCATTTTGAGAGTATTTAATTTAATTTTATATGGATTATTAAATTTTATTGGATTCCACATATGATTAATTTACATCTCCAGGCTGACCCAGATCATCTTTTTTGATTTTAATGCCAGCATAAAAAAGACGGAATCAGTTTGTGCCTAGATGCTAAAACCCAGTAATTATCAGGAAATGTAACGTGCAGCCTGCTTGTTTGCTGTTGTAAATCCAATAGGGATTCACTGAATTTGTGTTTTATTTTAAACACCTTTTTCAGTTGAATAAAAATTCCTTTAATAAATTTAATAGAAAGTAGAAAAAAAAATAACTTTAACACACAAATACATCACGCAGTAAAATATGAGCACAAACACTCAGAATGTGGGAATGCTATCATAAATATAATCGCATATTTGAATTTCTAAAAGGCTAAATAGTCATTAAAATGCCAGATGTATATATTTTCTGTTTCAGTTATTCGTTTTGTTGTCAAGTAGAATTTGCGTAAAACCTTGTATTATAAAAGTTGTCATTCAGTTGAAATATATGCATTTTAATGTCCTTTTCTTAAAGCCATGTCCCGTTGACAGATCACAATGCTTAGCTTTAAGGTTGTTTTATTTTTCATACGTTCATCACTGTATTTTTAAAATTAAAACTGAAGGAAAAAAGTTTAGTTTTAAAGAGAGGTTTAAATAACACATTTTGATCACAGACTGTCCACAAGACTTCAGACAATTCTGGTGGATCCACGAAACCAAATACTTGCTGAACACTGATTTATATTATCCAGAATGCAAATACAATTAATACGAATTTTAATAAGTAAATTATTAAATTCGTGAGCTTAGTAATAAAAAATAACTAAATAAAAAAATTCAAATTTAATTTTAAGATTTTAAAATTTTAAATTAAAATACTAGCTAGAAATTTTATAATTAAAAAGAAAAATAGTAAATATAAACAAAATAAGCTATTATTATTATGATTGAATTTATTAACGCCTTTTATGAAAATCGAGGTAATAGTTAAAATTAATTATAAAATCCGGGCAGTAAAATTTGAGCAACAATTCCTTAAATTAATTATAAACTAACATTTTTTATAATAAGAATCGATTGAAAGTAAATAAAATTTTAAATTAAAGTAAACAATTTTAAGAAATAAACTCTTCTGGAAAAATTAACTTATTTAAACAAAAAGAGATTATATATTTTATAACTATTACGAGTTATTATTCTAAAATTCGACTGAAAAAGCAAATTTTACATTTCTCTTTAATTTTTTGAATTGTTTTTTGTGCAAAAATAATATTTAAAGGAAGAATTAATCAAATTTTGAGTGCCAAATTAATTAAAAAATTACAAAAATCTAATAATTTTGAATCAATTTGAAGCCCGCAAAAAATTATAAAAAGTAAAACAAATTTGTCCAACTTACAAGTTATGGGGCCTGCGTAAATTTTGTGAATTTACTAAAAAACAAAAGAAAAATAATTGGATGAGAAAAATAAAATACAAACACACATATAATTCACACAAAACCTTATAACAAAAAATATAGACAAGAGTGAAAAATGTTTGGACATAATGATTTATTATGGTCATTTTTAATTAAAAAAATTTATAATTAATGAATATTTCAAGCGTTTTCTCACATTTCCATGAGTAGGAAACGAGGGAAGATGAACAATGTAAACTAAAACTTATTTAATAAAATTCCAATTTAAAACCTTTTTAAAAACTTTAAAAATTATAATAGATTAATTTAAACAAAGTGTAAAATATTGAAAATAAAATAATAATTTTGAACTATTTTTAGGTTTTCAAATATTGTTAAAAAAGATTCATTGAAAGTCATGGAAAATATTTATCATGAAAATATTTTCTTGAAATAATTTGTAATTCATTATAAATTCATAATAAAAACTTTAAAAATAATATTAATAAAAAATATAACTATTAAGTTAGTACTTGCCAATAATATTTGATTTATGATATTTTCACTACTCGTACAATGAACTTGATCTTCATGGGTCGTTTAATCGAGTATACTTATATATATATTTATATATATATATAAGATAAATTATAATAAATAAATATTTTTGGACATCCTGCAATGAAATTTTATATTAAATGCAAAAATAATAATATTTGTGGTTGTTTAAAATCACGGCAAAAACAAAACCTTAATAGTTGCATAGTTTCAAAGTTATGCGGATTTATGGGGAAAAATTTATATATTGTCTTCCATGATTATATCGGGAAGTAACCCTCAAAAAGTAAATTTTGTTATAAAAAGGATAAAGGTTGCAATCTTATTTACAGATAAAAAGCATGAATATTATCACATAAGTGCATGGTTAAAAAAGAACGACATATTTGAATTTAATTATTCTCTGAGACAAAATATCAAATTCAAAATGACAGCATTTATAAACGTAATAAAAAATATTTGTTCTCGCTCTTTTTTCGAACCATAAATATTTTATCCGACAAAATTTATATATTCCCGGTAAAACCAATTTGTTTATTTAATTTAATTTTTAATTTATTGGGCACTGATTTAGCTTCATTAAGTTAACCGATATTTACCGTCTGATTTTTCAATTAAAACAAATTTAAAATATTTCACAAAATGTCTAATTTTTGAAATCTTTTCGGAAATCTAAATTTAGATAAAATTTTGTTTTTCAATGTTTTCTTTAAAGTTAAGAAATCATTCGTAAAGAATTATTTTTATTTTTATTTAAATTTATATTAATATTTATATCATTAATTTATATCTTTAATATAATTCCAAATTTAAAATGAACATTATCCATTATAACCTAAAAACCCGGAAATAAAAAATAAAACCCGGTAAAACAAATAGAATTTTCGAATAAATTATTTAAACAAAATTAAAATTACTTGAGATATTTATTTTTAATAATTCTATTAAATATTTTGTTTAAAAGCAAACGTAATTATTCAACAATCTAATAGAATATTCCATGTGTTTTTTTGTTTTAGTGCAGTGGATATTGATTTGGCTATAATTAATTTTTTTATATATAATTTTTAATTTATTTCTAGTCAAATAAAAAACTACATAAAAAGTGCTCAAATTATTGTGCTAAACGATTATATACAAGGATAAGGTTCGGCATTGTTTAAGTGCTTACAAAATGTCTTAAGTAATTTTTGATAATGGCATGACTTAGGATTTTCTTGATCCTTACCTTTTATTATTGTTTTACTGTTCAAGTATAACTTTAGAACAAAAATATTAAATTTAAATGTTCAAAACATCAAAAGTTTGTCAAATAAAGAATATTAGACTCGGGTTTTAAAACAAAAAAGTAATATTATATTTTAAAAATTATTTAGATATTTTTTAAACAATTAATTATCAATTTATTTATGTGAAATTTCTCAATAAGATAATTAATTTTGCCATGATTTATTTTGTATAGAAAAGAAATTGTGACTCGTATTAGGTTCATTAGCAGTCTACTGAATATAAGACCAGTAGTAAATTTAATAACGTAGCCGCATTATCAGCAATTTTAGCTGAAAGTTCGATTTCATTATTTTCTACAAATTTTTTATTATTAAAACAAACTTTTATTTCTAAAAAATATCTAAATTTTACACTTCTATTCTGTAATTCAACAAATTTTTATTATAAAACTATATCGTAACTTAAAACAAAACAATATTCAATAAAACAATTAGAGTTGTTGTTTTGATTGACATAATCAAAATGTTAAATAGTTTCGTTGTTAATTTATAACTGTAAACCAAGCAAAGTTCAGATAAATTCCGTTATAATACAAGTTGAAACATAAATCAACTTATTGGAATTTATATTTTATGAAAATTTAATGGATTTCAGCCATTTTGAAATGGCTGCAAAGTTATTTTTTAAAGTTAAAAGCTTAAAGTTTTAAAGTTTTAAGAGTTGAATTATGATTTTACAAGGAAATTAAATCATTATTCAAGTTTATAATTATAAATTTTGATCCACAAGCTCATGTATATTATTATTAATAATGATTAATTATATTCAGGAAATTTCTGGTGTATGGGGAACCATTCAAACATCTAGTGGACAGCGCTACATAAAACCATATTTCTCTCCGTATCTAGGATCTCCTTTCCCTCGCACACTACATAATTTGCGAATTACTATCATACACCCATGGGTGATCCATGTTGGTACTGTGTATGACAGCCGAATGCTACTCAAACAGGTGACCGGCCATTAGAAGGTCTTACATCTACTAATATCACCAGGTAAATCGAACTTCCCAGACAATAAACAGAAGAGTGTCTGTGAATGTATCGAAAACTAATATTGTACATCAAAATCACAGTTTAGATTCTATTAAATCCCTTTAGATAATTTAATTAAATTCCTGAATTTATTTTACCAGTTAGTATTTTCAATTTACTACTTTGTTCTCGAAAACTGTTTTACAATTATCTGATCGAAAGAATTTTATATTTCCATCACGCGATCTGATTTGAACCAAAAACAAACAACAACAACAACAAGCAAAAAAAAATTATAAAATGAAACCAAGTTTTAAGTCTTGAAATTAATTTTTATTAAGACAAAGAGAAATAAAAACATTAACAGGTTCATCACAATAGAATGCAGTTTTCGTCGATACATCCGATTTCTTCCCTCAATATTCTTTTATCGAATCTATTTTTATTATTACTTTTTATTTAATATTCTTTTTAACCCTTAAAATTTTGTTTCTTGGTTGCCGCTTCTGCCCGTGTTTTTTCTAAACCTTATTTTGCAAGGTTTTGGCAGTTTTATTTGTTTAATATGTGTTTCTTTCTGCGTCTGCGAGCTTTTATCAATTTTATTAATATTTGTTTTAATTAATTTTGTTATATTTTTAATTTGTTTATTTGATGTTTTTATTTTATTTTTAGTTTCTGCTTGCGGGGCATGTGTATGTGCAGTGGCCATTTTCCTCATTTCTATTTTTTGGTGGTTACACGTTGAAAGTTTACATAAATGTTTAAGTATTGGTTGTGTTAATGTGCATAATTTTATTTCTCTATCACTTATTGATTTTCTATAGCGTAGGGTTTATCTCAGTGACTGTTTTACAAACCATCTCAATGTGAGTTGGTGTGTTTATGTTATAAATTTATTGATTTTTGTTTTATATTATACCTGATTTATCTCATTGTGGCTGGGTGTAATATAGCTATAATGGGGTTTTTAATAACTCTGTCAGTATACCATATTGTGTAAACCCATATAATTAGTGAATATAAATGCTTGCATGCCTGATTGATTAATCTTGAATGTCTGCGACTTCAGATTATGTCATTGCTTATTATTAATTCCAATGATATATGTGCTTTAGACAGATATGTAGCATATAATTTCTACTTTCATTGAGGTTTTAACGTAACCTTATTAGAACTTTGTTTTATTACTTTATTCGTCAATTTACATTTTTAAGATGTATAAAAAACAAATTATTTTAATTTTTATTAACACGTTGAATAAAACTAAATATTGGAACATTTACAAAATTATCAATTCAAGTGTTTTAATAAATAATTTGATTAAAAGTTTTTACCATTCATTTTCTATTTTTAATTTTGACGTAATTTTCAAAATTTATTTTTTTATAAATATAATAAATTTTTATTATTGATTATTTTATTGATTAATTGTCATAAATAAATAAATTATAGATAAATAAAATAAAAAAAATAAACATAAATAAACAAGAAACTTCCTTGATGTTTGTTTATATTCTCAATCTAGAATTTTCCGTTTATCTTACTCAAATTATCAATGTTAAGGGATTTTGTCCTTTAATAATTTCTTAAACTAATTTGTCAAAAAATATATACAAAATTTAATTAACAGTTGAATAATTTATTTTATTGAATTATTTTGTATTTTTTTAATAGTTAAATATTATTTAATCATTTTCAATTTACTGAAAAATAATTTTTGAAAATATTTAAGTTGTTTTACTGAGCAAGTAAGTCAACCAGATAATTGATATATGTTGGCCGTATCCATTTAAACATTTTAGCGCAATATCCAAAAATGTGCACACAATAATGTTAAATAATCGAAATGGGAAGGGGGTTGTCAACCTCAAGTCGTCTTCTGGCGCATTTTCCAATCATATGAATTTGAAATTTGAACGTGAATTACATAAAGATGTTAGCCTTATTTTCCAATTTACCTTTTACCAAACAAAAAACATTAAAATACGATTTACCCAGCACCGTAATTAGCTTTACAAGTGCTCTGAGTAATACTTTTTAGGGTCTCTAGATCTTTGTGGCTAAGAGTAAAACTACTACAAATATGATATACAAACTGATGATATCAAAATAACCTATATAATCAAAAATATAGCAATCGGGTAGATGGAAAAGGTAAACGTTATTACATGTCCTTGAGAATTGTAATAATGACAAGGTAATGTATGACAGATAATAACAAAATCTTGCTGAATGAGAATATCCTATGCAGTAATTATGTAAAATGTTGTTTTTTTTATTTTGAATTAGATGGTGTGACATCATAGTTTCTGAGGTCAGAATGTAAAAGATATTTCAATTCTCAGTTCATTTTTAAATCCACTCCTATTTTTGTGCCCTGTTGCGCTCTCCTAGTTACGGCCTAAACTTGAGTATAGGAAAAAAAATTTGATGTTTTGTCAAAGTCAAAAAAAGGATATATACAGCCGGTTAAAGAATTTATATCTATAGTAGAGCTTTAAATGGAAAAATCTAGATAATTCTGCTATATACTTGGTCTAATTTGGATCTGATATTTGTCTCTTCATAAGCAAGCAAGAAGGGGGGAAGCCAATTATAATAAATAAATCATGTTAATTGAATCTACAAACTAATCAAAATTTAATAATATAGAATTTCCTTTGACTTTACTCTGTTAGTGAAAGAATAAATTTTCCTAATTTAATATTATTTTGGCATAAAAACATTGATGTGGAGACAGAGCCAGTGATGGGAAATCCGCTAACTAATTGCGTTTTGACTTCAACAGCAGATTTCTGTGGACCAATGCACGATCATCGCCAGCTGAGGTTTTATTTTCTTTAATTATTCTCTTGTTCTTAGACAATTGTGTAAATAATGTAAATATTTCCCTTTTTAGAGTGAAATCACGTAAGTTTACAAAATAGATAAATAAACGTGGAATGTATTTCCTATCATGATCTTCTTTAGAATTCCTTAGTTTTAAATATTACAAAAATATATAATGCAGACTAATAATCATAATAAACACTTGAAAAAGGATGTGCCGAAAATTTGTGAATATCAAAAAAACATCTAACAATAAAAAATTCTTTATGTCATTGCAATAATAATAATAATAATAAAAATAATAATAATAATAATAATAATAATAATAATAATAATAATAATAATATAGTTAAAAGAAAACTCTATTCAAACACACGTCTTACGATATATTTCGGCAGTTTAACTGTCATTTTCAGGAACAAAAACCAACTAAATATTTGGAATTAATTTATATAATTTAAACAAATTATTTCTTTTTATATTACCTAAAAATTCTAATAAATAAATATTTAAATAGTATAAGTATAAAACGGTAGCATTGGTAGCATCACAAATTAATTTATCAGATAAGTGAATGACAAAATAAGCCCTTGGTTCGAAATAATAATTATATTGTTGAATAAAGTTTCGATTATTAAATAATTTTTAATAATCGAAACTTTATTCAAGAATATAATTATTACTTCGCAGCAAGGGCTTATTTTGTTATTCACTTATGAAATATTTAAATACTTTTAAACTAATTTTAAAAAGTTCTAAATAAAATAATATTATTATAAAATAATAATGAAATATTTTATAAATATTTAATAATATTATAAACTTTCAATCAATACTGAAACAATAACAACAATTCAAAACATTCATAGTCATAACACTTTGCACATTAAGCTTTTGATTCAATTACCTTATCAACAATGCCTCACATATAACAAGTTCCCAATAATTATTAAAACCTTTCAATAAAATTATAAAATTTAAAATTCCTATTTTACTTTTGCAGCTTCTATTGTTCTCAGTAATAATGGTCTTTTTTAATAATAATAATAATAATAATAATAATAATAATAATAATAATAATAATAATAATAATAATAATAATAATAATAATAATAATAATAATAATAATAATAATAATAATAATAATAATAATAATAATAATAATTATAATAATAATAATAATAATAATAATAATAATAATAATAATAATAATAATAATAATAATAATAATAATAATAATAATAATAATAATAATAAAAATAGATGATGATAATTAATATTAATTAATAATAATAATTTGCAAAGGTCAAACAATGATATTTTTTTCTATAGAAAGTCAAAGAAATTATACCGAAAATTGTTGACAATAGTCAGAACCTAACAATAATTTTCATAGTGAATCGGATAAAAATTTTTTTTGTAAGCACGAAAATCAGTAAACATAGGCGTTTTCCATATAAATAAAATCAAATAACATTTTTTTCTCAAAAAAATATTTATTTACGTCCTTTTTTCAGATTTTGTAAATATTCATTTTTAATATCTCCATTTTAATTTACCAATATCTTGTTAAGAGTGTCTATAATTTCTGTATCATTATCATACTTTGAAAACAGTAATACTTTTAAAATATAAGTATAAATATAACAGCATATAAATGTATTATGATTAAAATATATATAATTAAAATTTGAAAAGTACTATTGGATTTTCATCCTGGTAATTAATAGTGTTGATTTTTAATTTAATAGTATTTTTTTAATTTTATTACCTTAATTTTTACAAATTATGAAAAATTTATTGATATGTGATCAGTCTTTTATCAAAATTATAGAAAAACTTTAAAATGTAAATATCAACATCATCAAATGTGGACATATTTTGAAAGGGTCAAATTTCAAGGTCATACTAATAAATGAAAACAACATTTCATGATCAGTCCTAAATGTATAACCTTTGACTATCGTAAACTTAGAGTTAATTTAATCAAAGGTTTTTGAACTTGTAAAGGTTGTTTTAAATAATTTTTGATTATTTTAAACTTTTTATGTATAAAAGTTAAATGCAATTTTGTTTGTTCGCTTTAATTTACATAAACTTATAGTTTGGTAGTTTAATTTTGATTTGATCATTAACCGTGTTTTTACTTAATTAATGTATTATTTATTTGGCATGTCAGTCTTTGATTTGTTTAGAAATATGACACAAATTATGATGAAGCTATGAAATTTTATTTAAAAAAAAATAAAAATAATTAATAAAAATTTAAATTTTTGAAAGTAATTAGGTCTAAATTTATGAGGAAACCATTAAAATTATGAATATAATACTGAATTATTAATACATTATGTTATAATTTAATAAATTCAGTTAAATATGGTTAAAAATTAAAGTTAATTTAATTCCGATAGCTCAATTTTATAAATTTCAAAGATTAAAACAAATCAATTATTATAATGCATTCAAACAACTATTTACTTCTTTCTTGGAAAAAAACTGAAAGGTAAATTTATTTTTTAAATAAATGAAATGAAAATTATGTAAATTGATAATCATATTTATTTATCCTTCATTCGAATAATTAATCAGACAAATCAAATCTTTACTATTTTATTAATAATGCATCTTCATCAGAAATAAAAAATTATTTTATTTTTTTTTATAATTATAATAAAATTTTTCTATAAAGAATTATTAAAACATAATTTATTTAATCGAAATCATAAATGTGTTTGTCAATAACATTGATTATGATGACAATTACAGACGATGGATTTTGGAGATTTTCTTTTGCTCACCCCCCCCCCCCAAACAACACAAACCAACAGCAGCTCATTAGTAATTAATAATTTAGTTAAAACAGTTTTCAGTCCATCAAAATGTGGAGAAAATGTAAAAGTTATTAAATAACAATGAAAATAACATTGAAAGAACATCCATTTTTAAAATCCATCTTTGCAATATATTTTGGCAGCTAAAAAACTACAATAAAAACGATTTTACCTATTGGGATATGACTTATGAGTAATTAGTATTTATTGGATTCAATACATATAACTATGTAATTACTAATTACATAGTTGTATGTATTGAATACAATAAAATTAAATTATTACTAATAAAATTAATTAATCACACTAAAAATGCAAGGGGGTAATTTATTCATTTATATGTCAATTTTTCATTTAAATCAGGAATTTCAACCTAAAACTTTCTAAAATTTATATTTTAAAATAAAAACTTTTATAAAATTTCAATAATAAAGTAAGTAGCATTGATTGTATGTGATTCTAAAGTGCACATTGGATATTACACAATACGTATTTAAAATGTAAACATTTTATTTCTTTGCAAGTTCATTTTTAAACTATTATATATTTTAAAAGTCAATTACATGATAGATGGCTAAAAAATTTCAGTGAAGTAGTAGCAACTCCATTAATTTTATCGTTAGGGTCGCCACAACTTGGCAAATATTATCAATGGGTCACCAAACCTCTGAGTTAAATGATTTATCATCAAAGCCTAACAAATAATACGTTCACAATAGTTTTTGTTTCCTACTTATAAAAATATCGGATTTTTCAATATTGGTATTGCAAAATTTATCCTCCAAGAATGCCTTATACTTGTATAATATCGATATTGTTAAATATTTTCTTATGATACCTTCTTTAAAAAATGGTATTACTGTTTTTACTATTTGCTTCTGTATTTTGGATTCTTTGCAAGTAGCTTACGATGTCCAGTACACCTTCCCCTCAAGTTCAAGGTCAAGGTTATATTACATAATATGTCAAAGACAAAGGTTGATTCCATATGATGTAATATCTTAATATCATATTATATTTTAAGTTTTGTTTTAATAAATCAATAAAATGAAATTTTGTTTAAATCTTCTGATTTTAGTCAAATAAAATTCATTTTTAGGTTAATTTTAAACGAAAAGTCTTGATTTCAGGATACTTTGAAAAGTTTTTCCTTCATTTATTTGCATTATGTATTTTTGATTACTCATACTCAATCCAAATTTAATAATAATGCATAATTTTGATTGGTAGATGTGCGCATGTTACTTCATCATATGAATGTTGCATGTGTTTGTGTGAGTAAGATGAGTAAGATGTATACATACATCATGAGTAAGATGTATGTAAACGATGATGAATTGGATGTAAAAACAATAATGAAGAATAAAATGATAACTGATGAAAATATTTTTGACGAAATTAATTACAAGATGCTAAAGAACAAGACCATGAAAAAGATGATGGTGATATCATTTTTTAATGAAAATAAAATGTAATTAAATAAAAAAGTAAATAGATTAAATTATTTAATAGACAATTCATTAAACATCTTTTTTGAATGATAAATGATTGATGTAAATAATGATAAATTTAATTTAACAATTGTTTAAAATACCTACTTTTATTAAATCACATAATTTGAAATTAATATCCATCATTATTAACCATTTATAAAATTTAGATAAGTTTAGATGAAGAAAGTATTAATGAAATCCTTTGAAGATAAATTGAAAATAATTCTAAATTAATGATGTAAATTGAAGATTATAATGACTAATGAAAATATTAATGATATGACAAAATGCCATAATGAAAGAAAATAATGAAGATAATGATGAAAGAAAAGGGTAACAAAATTATAATGATAACGAGGACGATAAGGAAGAATATGATGATGACTGATGAAAATATTTTTGTTTTAATAAATTACAAAAAGCTAATAAGACTATGGTAATATTATTTTGTAATTAAAATTAAATATAAATTAGTGAAAAGTAAATAGACTATGAATTAATTATTTAAAATAATAAATGATTGATGTAATGATAAATTTAAATGGCTAATAAAATATATAAAATGAATGGAAATATGACAAATGGCATCAAAAAATGAATAAATATCCAAATGATAACACAACAGTTGATGATTATAACTGATGTTTTAGCAGAAAATTATGGGAATATTATTTTACAACTAATTTATAATTTAAAATTTAACTTAAAGTGTAAATTAAATTTTTTTTAACTCTTAATTAAATTGTAAATTTAGAGTAGTAGTAATTTACTACCCCTCGTCAAGCTAGGCTTTATTTGCGATATGATGCCAAGATACTTTTTGACTCACACTTGAGAGAAGCACAGACGAGTGTTGTGCACACGAATGAATACCCAGCGTGTCTTTTAGGCACAAATAGATACCGCTCGATAAATCTGGCAATATAAAAAAACAATCACTTTATTTTGTCTTCTCTTGTCTTGCATTTTTATTGAGTGTTGTTGTTAACAATTGTTAACAACAATTTTTAATTTTTAATTAAAATATAAATTCCAAATTTTCTTTTAATTTGTGTTTCTAAAACATTTAAGATCGTCCGTAGAAAATGAAGCTTTATTTACTTCATTAAACTTATCCATATTGCTTTCCGAAAAATTCGCTTTATTCTAGTGTTGATTTTAGTATTAATGGAAAGCACCAAACTCGTGTATATAGTGTTGTAATTGATAATAATGAAAAAAAACTTTAAAAAAAACAATATACTAGTAAAACAATGGCGCATTAGACCATATAACCTCTCCATGTTAAGGTCGTTTTAAGGTCAAGGTCATATTGTATAATATGCCAAGGTCATGTTATGTTTTAATTAAGTTGGCGGTATTATGACTTTTTGTTTTAATTGTCAAGCTGAAGTCAATTTAATTTTTTACTGGCGGTGTTGGTAATTTTATTTAATCCAAAACTTTACATGCAAAATGTTATAAGTGCAAATGTTTTGAATGTTTAAAAATAGTCGGATTGGTAAACTTTAAACAAGTTAAAAATGTTGTTTTTTTTAAATTTTAATATTTAAATTTTAAAACTTTTATAATATAACATTTTTTAATCATTATAACAAATATAATTTTAAAAGTTAAATGATTTAAAATTTTTTAAAAAATATTGAAAAATTAAAACAATTAAAGTCAATTAAAATTAAAGTCCATATTATTAGTTGGTTTGGATTTTAAACTGATTATGTCAGTGAATGTGTCAAAATATATCGTAAAAGTGTGTTTGAATGGGGGTGTTGATTGCAAAATTTATTTTTAAATACAATAAACTATTTGTGTTGGGTCTTATTTGGTTAATTGTCCCAAAGTCAGAGTTATTACCAACATTACAATAAAATCACCCAAAAAATTACATTTTTGTTATTTTTTAAAATTTTATTTATATTTTAGATTAATATCTCTGGCTTGCAAACCGTGATTTATGTTATATAAATATTTAATTCATTTTATTTAAATAACTAATATTCAAATATTTTGATTGCAGAATTTATAATTATATTTCCAATGCTGAGGATGAAAACAAAATCCTCGGCCACTTAATTAAATCCAGTAAATTCTTAAAGATTAAAATTTAAATTAGAATAAAAAATAATTTTTAATTTTAATTTGTGCACAAAAGACATTGTTTTATATTCAACTTCAAAATTTGTTAAACCTCAAACAAAAAAAAAGTTTTTGTAAATTGTAAATTTTTTCACTTGTTTCATCAATGAGTTATTTTTATTGTATTTTCAGATAAGTAAAAAATAAAATAAGCCCTTGCTGCAAAGTATTCATTTATTATAAAAAAAACTTTTGTTATACTATATTATTTAGGCGCTTGTCATATTACGATGAGACGATGTCATATTTTAAGTTTAAATGCTAATTTTCAATGACAATTATTTTGATATAATAATAGTGAGTTGTGAAAATAAAGTAGAGAGAAATAATCCAAAAAATCAATTTAAATGAGAAAGATTTTAAATATAAAAAAATGTTTAATTGATTAAAGCACTATTGTTTAAAATGTATTCACATATTTGAAATTTATGAAATTTTTTTAAAATTATTTGAATGAATTGTATGTTGTATTTCATTTTTTGTTATTTAAATACCGAAATTTATATCTTTAAGAATTTCCTTTACAGGATTGTTTGTTAAAAATGATGTTTTATGGTTAGATATAATAAAATTTGAGTTTTAAATTTATTCTTAGTTAATTTAAATGAAGCTTGCAATATTTAAATTAAATTACTAATACTTCTTACTATAAACCGAATTTAATGATAGAATTTATATATAATAAAAGATTTAGTATGATTTAAACAAATAATATATATATATATATATATATATATATAAGTGGTATATTCAAATAAATTTTATATTATTTTTTATGAAAGATAGTATGTTTACATTAAAAATAAAGTTATAAAATGAAATTTGTCATTTGATATAAATGTAGATTTCATTAGTTTCGTCCTTTTATCGTATTATTTCTGAAATTCTAGATGAATAAAATAAATACTCAGAGCTTTATGATAAATTTGATATGATAACTAAATTGCTTCACTGAATTTTGTCTGATGTTTTTGAGGATTTCCCATTTTTGATATAAATCGTTTAAACGAAAGCTTTGCACTTTTTATAATTTTATTTTTTTATTTAGTGCAAGAATGATTTTGATAAAATGTTGAAAAATGTCCGAAATGACCCAAGAGAAATGAATTTAGGTTTCCGTAACACCTTTTTTCCAGATATTCACGAAGCTCGTAATTGGTAAATGAGACTTCTTGATTTTATTTAAGATTCAAATGATGAAAGATTTTATCAAATCAGTATTGACCTATGTAAGGAGCTTAAAAATTCATCTTAAATTGAAACTAAAATTAATAAAATTACTATTTATATTTTATACGTACTAAAGTAAAATCAATGAAAAGCATTTTTGAGCAAATTAGTGTATTGATGTCAAAATTATAAATTCCATAGTTGTTTGAATATTAGAATGCAAATTGAGTGAATTTTGGTCTTTTATTATATTGTTACGGACGAAGAGTTAAATTTAATTTATATTTAATTAATAAAATTTTATTCATATTATTTTGGTTGGTTTCTACCTGATGATATCAGTGAATTAGTCGAAATATATCGTACGCGTGTTTCAATGGCGCTTTCTTTTAATTATTATTATTATTATTATTATTATTATTATTATTATTATTATTATTATTATTATTATTATTATTATTATTATTATTATTACATTATATTATAAATATGATATTGTATCGAATTACATTAAAAAAACACTATAAGAAGCGTCCAAACTGTATCCGAGGGGCTCATTGTCATGATTCTGACGATTTATTAGGAATTTCCAGCTTTTATATGAAGCGGGTGAATTTTTTATAATTTAATCGGAAATTAAAACATCAATGAAATTTTTTTAAAAATTTCCTTGTGAGGAATTTCGGAATTTTATTGACCAAATTGTCACAAAATTCAAATTGAAAATGCCGCAAAATCAAAATATCAATTAATCGTATACTTTTTCAGTGGAATTTTATTCAACTAAAAATATTTGTTCATAGAAAATTTATGCCTCAAGAAACTGTAGTTAATGAACCAATCATATTGCCAAATAGAGGTTAGGAAGGGGGGGAGTGATACAGCTATGAATTGCATTATTTTTATTATTTATATGCTAAAGGCGGTTGAGACTTGATAATAAAATGTTTATCACACGACTAAATCCTTGTTTAAATTTTTAGTTTTTTCACAGATTTTGATGAAATCATTTTAATTAGTCGTTGGCAATTTTCTTTTGAAATCACAGATTTCTTACAAAAGGTTTCCAACATGACCCTCCTTAAGTCTTATGCTTCTAACCAAATTATGCCGTAAAGTAATATCTCATGGTCATTAGGGAAAGTGAATATATTCAATTTATAATTTTGAATTTATGTCGTAACTTATTTTGAATATTTTAGGATTTTATTTTGTAATTGAAAAGCCGTCATTAATAAATATTGCAATTTGAGCAGGCTTGTTATCGGAATCGGAACTCCCCAAGTTTGCCAGTTCAAAAATCCTTGCGGCCTACTGTGCGTCGCTGTATCAAGTCATGTCTTTTTACATTTCTGCCTTTGATGGTTGAATTTATATTTCTGCATAAAATTGAATATATTAATTTTTCTTTGAACTGAATATGAAAGTAATTATTTTACTAAATTTTTAATTTAAAATTTTTTTTAATTTTTAAAATTTTTATTCATTCAAATTAATTTTTTTGATGTTTTAATAATTTAATATTGCCGTTGAAATTACATTTGTAGTGGGAATTTTATTGTGAAGCAAAAATTGTAAGTTTGAAAAAATTCATTAACAAAAATTATCGTATTTACAAGGGATCACAACAACCTCGTTCTTCCTCTGTAGAAATGTTCTGTTTGCATTCGTTTTTTTATTTTTTCTATTCTATATTTTTTCTTCTAGTGTTTTCGGCATTATTTGTCGACGTCTGACTTATCAGTTTGAATAGATTTTAATGTCTTGTTTGTTGTTCTTTTCATTTTAATAGTAGTTTTGATAGTTTCTTCGTCCAAACATAGAAGAAACGGTTTTGGATTTCATCCCACAGCCTGAAGAGATTTACACGCTTTCTAGCAGCTTCATCACTATTTCTGTCTCTATACAGTTAATAATTCACAACAGATTCTTAATAACAAAGTTAGGTCTCTAGTTTCCAAAATCGTTTTGAGGCGGATCATATACGTTTTCTTATATAAAGTACATATTAAAAATTTTTGATTCAATGTTTCTGTCACCTAAAGACCAATAGGGCTTGATTTAGTCACTCGAAGCCTAATAAACAATATAAAGCAATAAAAATTTATTATGAAATTCTATAAAAACCGTTTGACCAATAATTAAACCATTTTTTGTACCTTTTTAAAAATATATAGAATTTATTAATTTCAATTTTATTAATTTTTATTTATTAAGTTATTAAATTGAAATCATAAATTCGATATGTTATATTTATTATTTTACACTTTAATAAGGAGCATATCGCAATATGTGACATAAAACAAATCATGTGAAGGTATATTTCAAAAAAATATTATTTTATAAATTTTATATTTTAAAAATCTAAAAGAAAATAAAGAATAAAAAATATTTTAGTCTCATTCAGCTGATTTATGAAATTATTTAATAATATTTTTTAAATAAAATGTTTTTGTTTAAATTCATCCAATTTATTATTGTGATGATAATTTTCTATAAAGAATATTTTGGATTGGGATGATTTTTGGATTTATTTATTTTTGTTTTTTATTATATAATTCAAACTTTTCTTACTACGGGAAAGCTAATTACAAATAGGGATAATATGTATATTTTGCAGATGATTTTATTGGAATTTAAATTACGTTTTAAAACTATGATAATAATACAATTTGTTTGGATTTGATAAAACAGGTGTTATCAATGTAAACATCAAACTAACATTCAAAATAATAAATTAATTACAAAACACTAATTTAAAAAAATCAAAATAAATATTTGCTGAGGAAATTGGTATGGGCGTATGCCAAATGATGAGACAAATTTAAATAAAATAAAAAAACAAATTGGGAGTCCCCAAGAAAAATATTAAAATTCAAATTAATAAGGTTATGGAAAAACCGACCTAATAAGAAGCCCGAGCAATGTGAGAATCCTGAGTTGAATTAGTCTCAGGGAAATTGAAAAATTAAGGAAAACCATAGCTAAATAGAACCCTACATTTGATTGAAAACTAATAAAAATCACCCGAAGATAATAAGTTATGGGTAAGCAACAAAATTAACCAACTGAAAATAAATTAGTAAACTAAATTAATAATTTCAAGAGGAGCTCAGTGTGAATAATTTTGAAGGCGAGACAAAATATAAAGTTAACTTAGAGCGAGCCCACATTATTACTCTTAGCTTACTAGAAGGGAGATTCCACATTGGTAAACCTATCCAAGGGCGGGAAAATAAAATCATTATTGAAAAGGGTGCAGATTGACAATAATATTGATAATGTGTTAGCTTGAAAATTGTTATTGAAAATTACTTGTAGATATAAAGTTGTTGTAACTAATGTGGTAATTTGAGTAAACTTTATTATGTTGTGTTGTTCGATTTATCTCAATTAGGACACCGAGGAGTCCGAATTTAGGGCCAATTTGTAATAAATATCCTACAAAATTCTTGCCATTTGTTCTTTTTAACTAGATTTTTGTACATTTTTATACATTTTTTTAAGTATTTCTGAATTTAATCAAAATTTTTCTTGTGTATAACTAATTTTTTTTAATAACTAAATAATTTTCCAATTTTTCAAAAAGCCCTATGATCAAGTTGGTTGGAAAGCGGTTCATAAAATGAACAAGATCTATCCCGAGCGTGCAGTTAGAGAGGATTTCTGATCGGAGGAAGAGTGGGATTTTTATTTTCACTTTGTTAAATGTCAAATGATGAACAGATAAAAATTAAGATGCACTATAAAAATTATATTTATTTTCAATTTATAAATACCATATTTTCTGGCTTAGCGGTTGGGAAAAAATTTAAAAATAAATTTTAGATTTGCATAAATTTGATTAAACTTTTTATGTATTTATAATAATTAAATTGTGAATTTTATTCTGGCTCTGAGATTATTCGTCTAAGAACATAATCCTTCAAAGTAAAAGGAAAAATGACACGGATTAAAAATACCATATAAGTCAAAAGAAATTGTAGAAATAAAAAAATATATTCTTAGAATTTATCAACATAAACCTACGGGAAAATTCCCGTGATATGGGAGACAATAATAAATTTAGAATGCATTTTATTTAATAAATTTATAATTATTCTTCCTTAGTATAATTATAATACTGAAAAATTGTAAGTAAAATAATAAATTCTATTTTTTCTATTAGTTTTGACATCAAAATTCGTCAATTTCTTACTTTATTATCTTTTCCGCAATCAGTCCAATAAGATTTTGCATTATTAAAACAAACTATTCATACTGAAAATTCGCATGAGCGCGAGTTGAATAAAGGCGAACTTTTCAAATTTCCACATAAGATAAATAAAAAAAAGAGCAAATTGTTATTCAAACTTAATATTTATAATTTTATACATAATTTTGAAAATTTTGAAATTTAAATAATTTATATATTTTTTGAGGTAAGTATAAATTGTGGCTTCAAGTTGATTAGAAAACCCATAGATGTAGTCAAACAAATAAATTCATAAAAAGAAATAAGTATTAATAATAATTAAAGGGTGTTTTTGAATTTATATATATATAATGTCACTTTATGAACTAAATCCGTTAAACAGCTTTGTATCTCACAAGCAACACTATGAAATGGTTAGTTTTTATTTATTTTAGGCGATCTAAACGTGAAATTCGGGTAAGTAGCAAATTTGTTACACAATGCAATTAAAGGTTAATAAATTTAGTGAATTAGGTTTTTGTAATTATTATTGCATCATCGATTGCACCAACCACTGTGATCCGGATTGTGTAATTATGTAATCGTTGTCATTCAATAAACATTCATTTTGATAAAAAAAGGTGTCAATAATAAATTCTTGTATTTGTATTAGCATTTTTGCTATAAAAAATCGCATTTTAAACAGCCAAACAATTCAATAGAATAAAGCTAGGTAACTATGTAAAAATGGTTTGATTTAGTTTTAATCAATATATTTTATTTAACACAAATTTTCCACACTGGCTTTTTCAGTTGTCAGTTATTTGTGTTATAAGGATAACATTGACTGACAAAATATTTATTGCCAAAGAGTTTTGAGTGGGTTTAAGGTAATTTCAATACGCTGAATTCGAATCTGTAGCTTGTTTTACTTGATTGCCTCTAATTTTTGAGATAAACATTTTTTTATCATAAACGGTAGAGTACTCTAATACCGTAACGACTTAACTAATGCAATGTTGGATTAACTTTGCTTAGGGGTATCATTGTGAAAATTAATACGTTTACTAAGCTCTACCGATTGGTGAAAATTTTGTGGAAATCGCATTTTCTAAAGTGGAGTTATTGGTGATCAAGTGAAAAATTCGGTAAACACTTTTCTAAAGGTTAAAATAGTTTTTAATAGACACAATATTTTTATAAGGAGCATATAACTCAAAAATCTAGAATATTCACAAATTGCAAGTGAATACGTATGCATCCATGAAACAAGATTTGGTTTGATTTTCTTTTATGCTCTATATTAGCTGATTCACGTAAGATACTCTTTTGCTTTGTTCTACGCTGTAATGACTGAGGTTTTCAGGAAATCTGCTCAAATAGCTGTGAAGAAAGTGGAGCATGTTTTTAACTGGTTCTTCGTTATTCTTAGCTCGATGCTTTCCCAAGAATTTCTTCGCGACTGCAACATAGTTTTGCCAAACGGAAGCTTCTACAACATTCATAGAAGCGAAGAAATAAGGATCATCTATAAGCTTGCGAATTTGAGGGCCATCGAATATTCCTACCTTCAGTTTTTCGTTACTTAGTCCAGGAAATGTTCAACATATATGGTTAACTTCATCGCCGCCCCTTTTTCAACGCTTTCACGAACTGTTTCATCAAGCCTAGTTTGATGAAAATGGGTAGTAATATGATTTTCTCTCTTTCAACCAGTGGCTCATAGATAATGTCCTCTGCTCAAACATTCATGTTTTCTCTTGTCATTTATTTTATGCAATTTAGGAACACCCACGTAATTTTTATTTATAAGATGAATAAATTAATACACCAAGTGAAGTTGAGATAAATTCCGCTTAATGCAAGTTGAAACATAAATCAACTTATTGGAATTTATTTTTTGAGAAAATTTAATGGATTTCAGCCATTTCTGAAAATGCTGCAAAGTAAGTTATTTTTTATAGTTATAAGTTTAAAGTTATAAATTTTTAACAGTTGAATTATGATTTTATAAGGAAATTAAATCACTATTCAAACTTATAATTATAACTTTTGATCTACAAGCTCATGCATATTATTATTAATAATGAGTATGAATATTCAAGAAATGATTTATTTTATGATAACTTATTTTTCGTATATAATTCAAATAAAGTGAGTTAAATTATTTATGAAGTTAAAAGATTATTAATTGCATTAAATAATTATATTTTTTATACATATTTTGAAAAAAATCTTCGAATATGTACACAAAATAATTGGGTTTATGATTATTTTATAAAACTTACTAATATAATTTACAATTTATGCTTTTTTCGGATTTCAGGTTTTGTTTTTTTTCGACAGAAATATCTAAAATATTAAATTAATTTTAGTTTTAAGGGTAAATCATATGAAGATACATCCTCATTTACTCGAAATTTCCTAGCAAAAACCTCAAAATTTAAATTAAAATGTTTTCCGCCATTTTTCTTTCTAAAAATATCTCAAAAATGTCTATAAATTAATTTATTATAGGGGTTTTTACAACTTCGGATGGCTACATGTTAAAAGTTTGCATGCATGTTTTATTATAGGTTGTGTTAATGTGCATTATTTTATTTCTCTATCACTTTTTGTGTTTCTATAGTGTAGGGCTTGTCTCAGTGACTATTTTACAAGCAACCTCAAAGTGAGTTGGTGTGTTTATATGCTATAAATTTATTGATTTTTGTTTTATATTATATGTGATTTGTCTCAACGTGGCTTGGTGTACGCATAAATACGAGAAGACATAGGAGTCAAAATCTAATAATAATTCAGAAAATCTGACATCATATTCAGAATCATCGTCATCAAAATACCCTTATTCCATGGAAAGTTCTTTGGCAATGATATAAAGATATTTTTGTAGGCCTTAAGTGAAGATAAAATTAAATTGAAATGAAACTTTATTAAATGCAATAAAGAATAGGGTTAAGATAAGTTTTTCGAACTGAGTGTCAGGCTTTAAAGGTTATGCATTAGTCAAACAATGAATTTTTACGATTTATTTACATTTTTTCCTAAAATTTTATGTTAATCGGGATTGTGGATTAATAGTTAAAAATTAATTTTAATTAGCGAAATAAAGATTTTCACCAAGAAAAGCCTGCTACTGGTTAACGTTAGTAGAAAACCTTGGAGGTCGAAAAAAGAGGTAATATGGAGGATGGTTTCCGTGAAATACATATCGGGAAAAGATTAAGATATAGAAACGACATAGGAGACTTTGAAATCAAAAATGGAGATTTTAAACAAAAATATTATAATTCTTGAAAGTCTTGAGTGATGTTTCGTTATTTTGAAGGTAACAAAACGTAAAAAGCGTAAAACTCTAAATTTCATTGATAAATTGTGATGTGAAAATTTGAAAATTATTTCAAGTTTAAACAATATTCTTTCAGCTAAAACCGGAAATCCCAAAACTTCCATCTGAATAAATTTCAATTTCAACTTCATTTCTGAGAATGAACAAATAAATGACAAGGTTTACTTTTACTTTGGGAATAAAATATACATTACACGTATACTTCCTTTTGAATATAGGGGCGTGGGTGAGGAGGTAAAGTAGAGATTTTTTGCGTAAAATAATAGAAAATTTGTAGCGATACTAGGAATAAGGTATTTAATTAATTACGAATTTAGTCTTTTATAAAGAAGTAAAATGTATATACAAAATAAACAAACTTTTTGCATTCAAAATAAAGTAAATACTTCTTAATATGATAACATAGAATAGGGTCTACCAAAATCCAGTCCCATCCCAGGCTTATCATAAATAGTAAGTGTATTTTTATGAAAGTTTTACTTTCCTAAAATTAACTAAAATATTTTAATATATTTAAAGGAATAATGTTTTATAAATAATCAAAGAAAGAAAGTAAAGTTTTAATAATTGAAAAACGTCAACTGTATTTTCTATATAACATTTCAGTATATATTTCTACCGTTTATCAATCTAAAAGAAAATAAGAAAATTGCAACAAATTAATCAAAAATCATCGTAATCAACTCGTATATCAAAATATAAAATTATTTTAATTTAAAAAATAAAAATTAAACATTCGTTTTAAATAAAATGTTAATGAAAAATTATTTTCTAACTAGTAAATTTCCTAAAATGATCCCTAATACGAGTCAATCCGTTCAGTCGACAATACTCAAGGACTCGAGTACAGAGATAACGGATCGTCTCTCCAGTGTATGTAGCATTACAGCCATTACATGAAAATTGAAAAAACGAACTCAGAACAAAGACCAACTAGAGAATATATACAGTTGGAGTTTTTCAATTATTAAAATTTGGGTTTTTTTCTTTGATTATTTATTAAAGAATTATGCTTCTGCGGTTCGAGTATTCAAAAGATCGTTCAGGAAATTTATGTCAATCATAAGGATCTAACTTGACATTAGTTTTCTAGAAACACGTATAGGAAAGGAATGATTCATTCTTTCATTTTCAAGATGAAATTGAGTAATTATCTACTTACGGAGGATTTTCAATTAATACACCGTAAAACGTTACGTAAAATGTTGGAAGTACAGAAGAAAAGGAAGAGGTTAATGAATGACAAATTGAAAGTAATGATATTGTCTTTGATCAGGTTGATTGGTAATTTTCGTTTTCAATATTGTATCAAACGGTAATTAAGTTTTTCTGTTTTAAAATTAAAGACTAAATTAGATGGTCATATTAAGAAACGAAATAATTTAAGTTGACTGTTTGGCAATTTGGGAATTTTATGTTTTGGATACTGTATTAAATATGAGTAAGATTGTGTTGTCGGACGACGATAAATGGGTGTCGAAATATGGTCCTAATCATGTTATAAAGAACAGAATTGACAAAAATAAATAATTCTCCAAAATTAAAAGACTATATTGTATGATGAGTGTTCGTAATAAGGATAATGATAGTAATTATGTAAAAGATTTGTTGAATGTTTGTATTATTGACTGTTAACAAAAATAAAAAACAATATATTAAGGACTTCATGATACTAAAAAATCTTTCTAAAAAAGGCATTAATGTCTTTAAGTGACCATGATGTTTATGTTAACAAATTTAATCATGTTTTAAGTAGTAGGATGTGTCACCTCAAGGACACCCCTTGCCCTCCCCCCTAGTAAAAAAGTTCCTTGATCGAAACGAAATTTTATGTAGGTCAAGAAAATATATATATATAGAAAATTTTTAACACACATACTTTTCCCTAGGGAACTGTTTAAAATTAAGCTTTTTTGGTTCATTGAACGACAACTCTATATTAAATCACCTAAAAACAAGTGTCACCTCCAGAACAGATCCGTTTATTTTTAGTTTGGTTGTTTCAGAAATTAACATCTTAGACTTTAAATTCTTTGAATAGTAGTTCTATATATAAATCAACTTAAAACTAGTGCAAAAAACCAGGACAGACTATATAATATGTAGGTCACTTCAATGTTTAACATCAAATTTTTATTTTGAATGTTTTTAAATACTTGGAAAAATTTAAGGAAATATTTACATATATATAGAAAATGATACTGCATGCATATTCAAATATATACAACTTTTTATAGAAATGTTATTTTTATACAGTGAAAATTATATATTATTATTGTTGTTACATGTATTTTAAAGAGGATTATTGATAATTCATGTGGATACTTTCAATGTTTATGGGATTTTTTTTATCAACAACTAAACATTGATAATATACTGAGATATTATCATGATACAACTTTCCCATGGGATAAATATCCCAAGAAAAAAAATTCCTAGAAAAAATTTCCCAACTCAAAAATTTCCCTAAACTCAAAATCCCTTGAAAAAAGTTTCTCAACTCAAAACTTTATTTTCATTTTTACTAGTTTTTCGTCAAATATTTATATATATATATATATATATATATATATATATATATATATATATATATAGAAAATAATAATGCACACATACAAAAAACTTTTCATACAAATATTTTATACCTGGAAAATTTTATATTATTAGTAATATTACATGTATTTTTAAACAGGATTATCGACGAAAACAGAGGAATTATGTACAGGTTAATGTCATTATTATTATTGATGGAAATCTTATATCAACAACAACTAAACATTGTGGAAATACAAGGTTATTATCTAGAAAAATCTTTCCATGGAAAAATATCCCAACTCAAAATCCTTAGCAAAACTTTCCCAACTCAAAATTTCCCAAAAATTAATTTAATTTTTCAAGTTGTGTTAAGTACTTAGAAAAATTTCCAAAAACTTAAATTCTCTAGAAAAACTTTAGAAAATCAAAATTTCTTTAATTGAAATGATTAAAAAAATCTTTTAGATACTATACAGCAACATTTCTTTTTGAAGACAGATTTTAATAATTTACACATTTAATAGATTTATATACAATCATTATAAAATTTTTTTGTTATAGGGCAGCAATGACATTTAGATAATTTTTATGTACAATGTGAATAATATACACACACAACCATGAAATATGTGAAATATAAATTATTATAACTTTAGGATTAGAAATTTTCAAAATAAACCTTGGATATATACATGGAGTTATTATCATGTTTCAACTTTCCCATTGAAAAAAAAATATCCCATAGTTTAAAATAACTAATATATCATTTCTTGAGGATTATATTTTATCAGTAAATAAACTTTAGATATATATTAAGATATTATCATATTTGAACGCTTGCATGTGAATAATATCACAACTCAAATACCACAAATTTAAAATATTTAAAAATATTTCCCAAACAAAGTTGCCCAAAAGTTTTATAAGTAGAAAAATCTAAATAGGTCATTCCAAATTTATATAAATTTATATATGTGAGGATAATAATACATATAGATGATATTTTAAAGTTTCTGTTAGTATTATTATTACTTGGTAATTATATTTTTGGAATCTTTTATTTTTATAGTCAAAAGTAAAACAGATAATAGATCAAAAAGTTAATAATTTATCCAACAATTAATATCAAATGTTTTTCTGCTTTATAATCTTCCATATAGGTATGATTCGGTCTCTGCATATATTATATATTTGAATGAGCACAGAACCATGCAGTTAAATATGCCTATCCTATCGTCATAAGGCATAATATCCAAATCACATTTTACATGCATATTGTATTCATCAAATTGAATATCTTCATGCATTCTGGTGAAAAATTGACCTAAAATCATTTTATCATCAAACTTAATTTTTGAGAATCGAACATTGTAAAAACATTTTTCCAAGGTTACTTGTTCCTAGCAATAAAATAAATAAATAATTTAAATAGTTAAATTTAAACAAATTACCTTAGATATATACGTTATTGGGCAATACATATAATTTAAGTTTTATTGTAAAAATTCAACAGGCTTTTTTGTATCCACTCGAACAAAGAATAAATTATCCAAAGATAAATTGCCATCTTTACATTCCCGTTTTTCATTTTTTTCTTTATCATCAACGTAATTTCTTTTTAAGATACCTAAATAAAATATAAGATATAAAATTTAAATTTTTAAAGGAAAACTACCTTTATATTTATGATCTATCGAAGTTGCATTTAGTATAATTTTTTTTGAACAAACTATTTATACTATTTCATTGGTAAACAAATATCAGATAACCAGACATGATTTTACATGACATTTTCCAATTATCACGCTAATCATTAAAGTCCAACGTGATTTATTGTAAACAGAAATATAATTATTTTTACATTAAAGGTTAATTAAGGTTTTATTATCTCAAATTAATATAATTTCAAATAAAGAATTTTTATTTATATATTTTATTTTTATTATTTTTATCTAAGATTTTACAATACATTTTTTATAATTCAACGAGTAATACATGAATTATTTCGCGCTTAGTAGATTCAAAAAACATGTTCTATTATCCATACAATTATCATATATATTATTGATAGAAATCATAATTTCTAATAATTTCGATACAATCGTAGAATTAGTGATGAATAAGTTATCTAACATTTATTCTTAAATATTAATGTCACAACTTCTGGAACACAATATTTGATAAACTATCATAAAATACAATCATAATACACAGTTAATTATCAATTATTTAATCAAGCTTTTAACTTGGCATTCATAGTTTTAAATCTATATTTAATTTCTAAATATATTAATAAATATATCAGTCAGAGTATTTAAATAATTTATTTGCATTTAAAATATTTTTTTGATAAATTTAGATTTCGAAAGTTTTATCAAATTTACACCTAAACAATGTGTTACGAAAATCAGTTCTAACCAACATTTGACAAAATAGTTATATTTGATAGCAAAAACATGTAAATTTGTATATCATTTACTATTTCAGATAACACATATGTATTTCGAGTGACATTTACCAAAATCGTAGATAATTTAGTAAGAAATAGACATATTGGTGTGTCATAAATCAATTTAGATTAAAATATAATACTAAAGGGGAACCCATAGCGACTCCATATATTTGTTGATGCCATTCATCATTGAAAAGAAAATTGACATTTAAAGTAGCAAATTCAAGAAGTTTACGAAATGCCCTTCTATTCAAAATGTGATGTTCAGAATCATTTTTATCCCACAACGCACAGCATAAGTCAATTGTATCAACCAGTGGTATATTCGTAAACAAACTGCAAACATCAAACGAAACCATAACTCGAAACCAAACGAAACCCTCATTCATACTTTGTTTTTGTAACTGTGCAATACATGACAGAAACTCAAAGCTATCCTTACTGTGATCGCATTAACGGTTTTAATAATCCATCTAAAAACTTTACTATTTTATACTGGTCAATACCAACCATCGACAAAACCATCTTTTGGATTTTTAGAAGCCCATATAGTTTTGCTGGCTGCGATCCTATTGGGCGAATGGAATTACCTACATCTTCATTAATAACTTCTTCTCAAACCATTTAACATTTTTTATACAAACTCTTCATCCTTAACATGAGGCAATTTCCCATTCTTTAGACCCTTTTGAATTTTCACAAACTGAGGAGAATTTAACAAATCATTCAACTTATTTACATACACATCATGGTCAAGAAAATCATTCCAAAGAAACTGTAGAGTCGCTTAGCATAAGATTGAAATTATGAACATGGCTGCTACTTAAATGTTAACTGCGTGCGTGTGCGAATAAAAAGAGAACTTTGAGCCTTTTGGCCATTTGATAAGATTTTTATTTAATTTAAACTTATTTTTATATTTTTATAAATTCCTTTTGAGTTTTCCCTATTTTTAGATATTATTTTTGTATTTTCTTGGTCATATTTCTTTTTCGCTCATTTACTTTCAGATTTTTGGTCGCCGCTTCCGTCTGTGTGTTTTCTAAATCTTTTTGTGAGGTTTTGGCGGTTTCATGTTGTGGTTTTGTGTTTCTTTCTGCAGCTGTAGGCTTTAAATTAAATATTTTTGTTTTAATTAAATAAAATTTATACTTCTACTCAATCACTCTTTTATTATTTTTTATTAAGTTTTACCGATAAAATTTGTGGCGAAGTTTTTGATTTGACACCTTTTTATATTAGAAATCTCTTCTACCAGCTAATTGAATTCATTCAGATTTTGGTGGGGCTCCCGGTAAACTAATGGAATAATTCGTTTCCATCTCAGCTGCTTAAACCGTTCAACGGGAAAATTTTTGACACAAATTAAATTTGGCGATAATTAGCCCACACATAATTAAAATAATATTTTTTTGGAGAATTTCTGTCTAATTCAATTTACTTTGTTATCGTCATTTTAATTAATTTGTGTTTTCTTAATAACTTTTTCTAGGAGTCCCAAATAAATTTTGTATTATTTTTCTAATCGTCTCGTCAATTGTCATGGAAATGTTCCGTGCTATTCAACTACTTATATCGCCTATAGCTAAGGGCATACCTCCCCCCCCGAAATTTTAAAGGGAACTAAAATTAAAAATTTGTTTTTGTGTTGGGTAAAAATTCTATTAAATAACATTTAAACATACTGTAAACTATAACTTTATTTCACTTTTTGAAGGTAAGTTTCGGTAACTTACCAGTAAGTATAATTTGGTTAATTTAATTCAATTTGTTTAAATAAAAAATTTAAATTCGTGTTTATTCTTGGGTTTGATTTATTAAATAAATTTATGCATTTTATTTTAGAATACTGAATATGAAGCGAATTAGTGATTACTTTTCAAATTTGGATACCACCAAAAAATCAAAAAATACGACATCTCTGAATACTAGTAACGAATGCCAGTCGCTTTAGTTTCTGAAATGCAACATTGATCGATGTGCTAAAAGATAAACAAGCAGAGACAAAAGAAAAAGAAAAACTAGTTACTTTAAATTCATGCTTCGATATTGGAGCTTTTGAATACAAACACAACACTACTAATCTAGAGAAGTAAGAGTTGTCAAACAATTGCTGGGTACCGGATGTTAATTACTAATTCACAGGGTGCGATTGTAACTTTAACTTTCAATATAAGTGGCTGGAATGGCTTACTCTCAAGCTCATGCAGAGGTATATTGCAAGTTTTGTAAGGTTTTTCCAGTCCGTTTTGCGGATAAAGGTAAGCACGAAACTTTTGGAGTACTAGTAAACAAGCCTTTAAAAAGTCGAAAAAAGCCAAAAAACTGTTATGAAAGCATGAAAGCATTATATATCGTATGCACGTCATCCGGGAAATAGCGAACTTTTTGACAGTTTTTGAAAACAAAACAGAAATGTACTAACACAAATAGATAAAGGAAGGAAATATTAGATTGAAAAGAATCGAAAGAAGTTAAAATCTATAATTCAGAAGAAGATACAGTTGTAACAAGTTTCTGTTAAAAAATGCTATTGGAGCAATCCGGTAGCAATTGTATACATTTTAAATAATCTTTAAGGGGCGGTGGCAAATAAAATTGTGTTTCTTAAGGGGGCGATGGTTAAAAAAAGCTTGAGAAACACTGGTCTCGATTTGAAGGGTCCATTTTCCATCAATCTTTTTTATTGGGTCAGATTAGCCTCACTTATCGTTGTATTGCTTTGAATCTCTGGTGTTCTGGATTTTGCTGTAGAAGTCTCATATCTTTACTTTAATGGCGAGAGTCTGAGTAATAACGCTACGGAATTCATTTCATTGACTTGAGTCGAATCTCGGTTGGGTCGAGGTTATTAAATTTCTAACTGTTCAACGTCCTTTCAATAAAGTTTAGGATTAACTGGGGTTAGTCTTCTTATTTTTTTCCTTAATAGTTTCGGCGATCATTTTGCTTTTCACTAACTTAGATTGATTTTGGTTGGAATTAGTTCTGGTCAGATCTCTGTAATTCATTTGGCTTCCCTCAATTAAAAGTTGCGTTCATTATTTGATTTTAATCCTAATCGAATCCATGTAATTGTTACTTTCGATAATTTTAGATTTAATATTGGGCTTTACCTGGGTGTCGTCCTAATTAGATTCTTAAATCTTCTCCGTTTAAGTTGAGGGATTGATTTTAAACGGTCTTTTCAGAGTAACTCAGATTTACTTTAGTTTAAGTTTAAAAGCATTATAGACTTTTTAGCAGTTGCATCAATTTCAAAAATCCTCCTTCCCTTTACCCATGATTTGACCTTAAGGAATGTGTGTTGATATTAGATTTTATGAGTACCCACTGGACTACTCAGTGTGATAAGTTTAGCCGATATGTTATCTGAAGTTTAGGTCGAATTTTCGGGAGATGGGTGAAAGGGGGTCAGCCAAAAGACTAATTCATGATCTTCCCACTGCTCCTATAGGATAAGATGATTTGACGTTCGAGTCCGTCGTTACGCACGACGAGACTCTCACGGGCACGATCTATAGGCGGAGGAACCGCACTAACACCGCTCAATAGTTATGTAGAAATTAAATGACTTGCAGTTTGTGTGACTGTGGGCCGGAAAAATTTCGACACATTGAAAATTCAGTCTATTCGAACACATATAATTGCTTTTATCATTACATCATTTCATGTCTACACCAAGTTCAGAAAATTCATTCGTCCTCACTTCGAAATAGTTGTCCGGTAGAGTTCCGTTAATAGAGATTCGAGACTTTTGTTGACTGAAGCTTTTGTTACACAATACTAGTTTTCCTGATAAAAAACGTTTGAGTTTTTTATGAGAAAAAGTGATTGCTCACAAAGTGCTTAAAATATTGTGGAAATGAATCGGTATTGTACCTATTTTATGATCCTAACCTTGCGTGTTCTTTTTGATGCATTAAAACAAAATTTGACCTAGGTTTTAATTGTACTATCTAATTTTAATTTTATCATTTTTCTACATTAAATAGGTAATTTATTTTATTTATATTTTAATTGAATATTTCTTAACAGAAATATTTTATTTTAACCAAGTTTATTCGTTAACATGCTGGTTTATAAATTTATCTATTTTCGGTCAAATTTTCCTGTTATCTTGTTATTTTTATGTTAATCTTGTGCCGATCTTGATGCATATCTGTTATTATTTTAATTTACTTTTATGTTTTTGATTTTATGTTTAATTACATTTTCTCGTATTTGAGGGTTGTTTACTTGATGTTAAAAGGTTTGATTTTCAATTTGCGTTGAATGTTTACGTGTTATTTCCGACTCATTTAAACAAAACTTTGTCTTAGCCCAACACGAGTCTAAGCTGACGCACAATAATATTACTTTATTTTTGAATAACATTTATAAATTATTACATATAATTAAATAAATATAATCTAGAATTTAAAAGTTTATAATATTTTATAAAATTATGATATAATTGAATGAAAATTAAGTTAAATTACAAAATATAATTAAATGAAATGATAATACAATCTTTATAACTTTTTGTTTGATTACACCATTTGTGTTGTCAAAAATATTAGTATTAATTTTAAGTTGTATTATTTTAATTTCGTCTTTCTATTTTATAAATTTTTTATATAATAACAAGTAAATTTAAAATAATTATTGCTAAAGCTCAAACTTTTTAATTTAGATCAATGGTGAATCTAAAATATGAGGAATTATGGAAAATGATGAAAGACCATAAATTTGAAGGAGTCAATGAATTTAATAATGAATTAATTTGTAAAATATGTCAGAATCTCATGATTAATGCGCATAATGCTCCGTGTGGTTGTCGTTATTGCTTAGAGTGCATAACGACGTATTTAGATAGTTCCGATAGATTTTGTCCTGGAAATTCAGTGGATTGTAAGATTGAGTTGTTAAATTTACACAGAAATATTTATGTTGATCAACCAATTAATAATAAAATATCAAAAGTAACAGTCAAGTGCCCTGAAATACAGTGTGAATTTAATGATGAATTGAGGTACATTCAAAATCATATCAGAATTTGTAACTTTCAATCTATACCATGTCCATACTTCGATATAGGATGCAAGGATCACAAAGTTCCTGTAGATGCTATTTGTGAACATCTAGACTGTGAAATTGAGGGTCATTCTCGATTATTATTGGATTGTATTGATAATCTCAGAAATGATGTTGACGCTATGAAAAAAAGTATAGCTGATCTGAAATTAGAGAACAGTTATTTAAAAGAAAATATAGACGACTTTGTTTTAAACCGACTTAATCAAAGAAATTAGTACAATGAAATTTTTTAGGTTTAAATGTAAAAAATATGTTTGTTTGAATAAATTAATGAATTTTTGTAATTTTGCGTTGGCTTGTTTTAATCTTTTTACGAACTATGATAATTTTTCAAAGTAAAATGTGATAATTTGAATGATAGTGATATTTTTACAATAAATATCTTATAATTCTTCTGTTATCACATAATCTTATTGGTGATAAAATATTTATTTGTGAAAATGGAATATGATTTTTTTGAATAAAGAAACACCAAATAGAATTGTTTTGAAAGGAAAGGTAATGGAAATTATATAAATTAAACTCCAATTTGAAATTTACTCTTGAAGAATATTTCTAAAAGCTATTTAACTCAATCCCACTGACTTATAGATCGTGCCATTCTTCAACATGAATTACGTATAATACTTTTCCACGAAGAAGAATCGATTCAATTAATGATACAATTTATGCCCCTCCTTTTCTTATTGAATAATTAATGGCACGCACTTTTTGTTATGCAATTACCTGACTGGTAAATGTTAAGGTTGTAAAATTTTACAAAAAATATAATAATTAGCCACGAAATTGTATACAAAAAATTAATTAAAAAAATCAATATTTTCCGGATCTACATAAAATTCGACCTAGATATTTTCCAGGGGTGTCCTAGTTAACTGGCCCCTATTCATCTACTGATATGCAGTACAAGCATCAGCTATATAGGCAGGGGCGTACTCAGAAAAATATTTCCGTGGGAGTTTTAAAATATATTTTCATAAACGGTTTTATAGATTTTATATATATATATATATTGTACACATAAATTATAAACTATAAAAATATTTTAAGGCTCATTTCTTAAGAAAAATTATTAGTGGTACTTGACAAATTTCAGTAATACCCGAAATACTTGATTGTTTTCAATTATAATACCTTAGGTCACCGGTTCTCAAACTTTTTCAGTTGCGGGGCCCTTGGAAGACATAGATTTCTACGGAACCCTAGTTGTTTACTATTTTTAAAAAAATATGATATGTCTAACAGCATTAAATTGTATTTATGTACATTTCTTTATTTTTAACAAAAAAAACAAAAGTGCTGTGGAAATAAGCGTGGATCTTGGAGTTTGTCAGCAGACAATTCTAAATCATCTTCTTGCAATGGGCACGCGTTACTTGTGCAACCACTGGGTCCCACACAAGTTTTTCGAGCAAAAAATGGCCAACCTTGAGAGAATATGCTACGACCTGCTGTACAAGGATGCTGCTAATGACTTTCTCAGTCAGCTCATTACAATGGACGAAGTTTGGATTTATTTGAGCAACGACGGAACCTATCACCACCGTTCGTGGAGAGACGCAGGTCATGCCCCTGATGTGGATGTTCGCTGCCCACTCTCACCCAGGAACATCTCATGATCGTCTTTTGGGACTGTAAAGGTGTGATTATGATGGATATTTTGCCACAGGGTACTACAATCACTGCCGATGTTTACGGCGAACAGCTCTTCCGTCTGGTGACGGCAATATAACAAAAACGACGCCGTCTTCTTGGTGGTGAACAATTATGTTCAAAATTCACGAATATTTTTACAAATGATGAGGAAATCGCACGCTCATCAGGTTCCTGTGAGCTCGAAATTCCGAGAAGATCTGCAAAGCAGACACAGTGGTCAAATAAACAAACCGACAATCCAGAAGAGTATTACAGGATATCACTTATTTTGCCGTTTCTCGATTTCTTAACATCTCCAATTAAAGATAGATTTTTACGCCACAGAAAAACTTTGTAGAACATAGAACTTTTTTTCCTCTACAGAATAGCCAAGCAGAAGATCACGAAATCATCCTGTTTATAGAAGCCATCAATGAACAATGACCAAATGATATAATTTGCATTAAAAAAGTATTTTTTTGGCTAGGTGAAGATGTGGAGGCGTCATTGTATTACTCAAAAATATATTTTAATGGACTTCATTCATTTGCAACAGTCATTTATATCCTACGATTCATAATATATTGAAGTTGTCTGCAACTTTACCTGTTTCATCAACAACAGCTGAACTATCTTTTTCTACCTTGCGTAGACTTAAGACTTACTTATGGAATACGACTTCAAAACAGAGATTGAATGGCTCAGCTATAATAAACATTCACCAGGAATTGTGCGCTTCCTTAGACGCCGAGGAAGTTTTAGACGCTTTTGCGATGAGCCCAAGAAGATTGATACTTTTATTATTAATTTATTTCTGATAACTATTAATAAAATGGAAATATTTTATGGTTTTTAAATTTTAAATGTAAATAAAATTTAAAATATACAATTTAATTCCGTGTTAGAAGTTAAATAAAAATGTTAATTTTTCTTAAGTTTGCTGAGTTTTATTTAGCATTGTTTATAAAATAATTTATTACCTAAGGCAGTGGATCTCAAAAATCCAAAAATTATTTGTACCTTTCCTCTTTGCAATAATAATTAATTTTTAAAATTCTAATCTGGAAATCAAAAATCACTCAATTGAAAATTATGTCTATTTTATAAAAAACATTCATATTATTTTCTCAGAGAAATTTGCATTTTTTTGAGTATAATTTAAATGGTTTTATACGTAAAACAAAAACAAAAAATTAAGAATGAAAGCAAGAGGAAAGAGAACGAAAATTAAACAAAATTTTATATGGACGGTACTTGAAATGTTTTATGCTTGTTCAGTATGTTGCTGCTGGTGTACATGCAACATATAGAAAATAAAATGTACTGAAATATGTACCTATCTATTTATAATTTGTATTTTAATCATTTTTAAATAGAAATAAATCATTAACCATTCAACTTTCAAAACTGAAAATGAAAAAGCTACTGAAGCATCTTATCTTGTTAGTTATCGTATTGCTTCAGCAGTCGAAGCCTATACAATAGGTGAGAGATTAATAAAACCTTGTGAAATTGATATTGCTAAATGCCTCCTTGATGAAAAATCAGCGAGAGCAGTTTCTGCAGTACAGCTATCCAATGACACAGTAACACGTCGTATTATAGATTTAGCAGCCAACGTCAAATATGAATTAATATCTCGCTCAAAGTATTGTAATTTCGCTCTGCAAATGGATGAGTCTATAGACGTGGCTGGACTTGTATTTGTAAGATATCAGTATCTTAATTCGATTGAAAAAAATCTTTTATTATGTGAAACATTGCAAAGCTATACTACAGGCGAAAAATTTTCAACATCGTGCATAATTTTCTTGCGAACAATGGATTAGATTGGAAAAACTGCATTAATATATTTACTGATGGTGCTAAGGCAATGGTAGGAAAGACTGCTGGGGCTGTCTCAAGAATAAAATATTTAGCACCAATAGCCACTGCATTCTTCGCCGACAAGCTCTTGTAGTTAAAAAATACCAATTATATTGAAAAATGTCCTTGATGAGGCAATAAACAAGACTTTTCAAAATTCTTTGCGATGATATGGGCAGTATTCATAAAAATATACTCTTACATACCGAGGTTTGATTGCTATCCCGTGGCAAGGTACTTTTAAGACTGCTCGAATTGCGTTGTGAATTGGCATATTTTTTTAATGAAAACGAGATGAATTTACAACAAGGGTTGACAGATAGACTATGGTTGTTTCGACTTTCGTACTTGGCTGACATTTTTTCAAAAACAAACGAAGTGAATCTCTCACTTCAAGGAAAACAAGTGACTTTATTTACAGCTAACGATAAAATTGAAGCTTTTAAAAAAAAGTTAGACTTTTGGATTACTTGTTCTCGAACTCGTGATTTGAATTACTTCCCAAAACTAAAGGATTTTTATAATGAAATTGATGGTGAGATTGGAGAAAACGATATTTCGGGATTGTGTGGTGAAATTTGTGAACATTTGATGGGTATATTAAATTGTGTTAACCAATATTTCCCAGATGAGCATAATAAAAAATAAAAAATAAATGAATGAGTCAGAAAACCTTTTGAAGTCAATCAAAAACCGATAGAATTCACAGTTGAGGAATACGAAGCTTTTATTGATATATGATTTTGGATTCCTCACTGCCTTTGTCGGATTTCTGGTGCTCTATTAAAGAAGAATATCCAAACTTATCAAAGAAAGCAGTTAATATACTTATTCCCTTCGTTACTACCTATATGCGTGAGTCTGGATTTTCATCTTACTCGTCGACGAAAACCAAATGCCGCAATTAACCAAACGCAGAAGCTGACATGCGGATTCAACTATCATCCATACAACCAGACTTTAAAACAATCTGCCAAAAAAACAAACAAGTGCATTCATAGCATTAAAATAAACTTAGTTTTAGTTTTGTTTTTGTAGTCTTTGTTTCTAATGTGTAAAATATGTTTAATGAATTTTGTCGTTTATGTCAAGAGAGGGCTTCCGACAATACTCTTTGTCTTCAACATCAAAGTTTCTCTCCTTGTAGTTTGCAACCCAGCGTCAACAAGTGCGCTCATTTGTTGTGTCCTTCCCCAGTGTCAAATTTATTTCATTTGCAATCTGGGAAGGCACTAATCTATGTTTCCAATTGTAGTAGATTAACTTGCGGATATCCTCTCGTGCGAAATTCATTTCAAATCGACGTATTCTAATGAAAACAAAAAGTATTTCAGTCAAACAATAAATTTAGTAAAAGTGCTTTTTTTTAAAGTGCACCTCCAATTTGGAATGCTAAGACCCTACGGAGATCTCACCGCTACCACCAAAAATCGTCACCGGGGGGAGCGACGCAGAGCCGAGCAAGCAAGCTGCACTCCTAGCCAACGTAGCGTGCTTAGTGACCACGCTCACAGAAGGAGAGGTATCGATCGCCAGTCTATCAGTCTCTTCAACAACCTCAACAACATCTCACTTCACCTCGGAAAACCGAGAAAGAGGTCGAACCCTCTGGGATCATTGCGAAAGTCATCACAATTCCAGTCGCTTCAAGTCTTCAGTGAAGGAATCCAATCTTTCATGGCGAGGAAGTGTCCAACAAGGTCACACAAGTCCGATCTCCAATCCGGCAACCTAAAAAGCAGAGATACTTCCCAACAGATATTGATGTATGATAGTCATCGTGACACATAATCTATAATTGTATATAATTGTGAACGCATGAATGTATAAGCGTATACGTGTATTGATATACAAAAGTGTAGATGTCTAGACCAAATGTGTGTGTTTTGGTTGTTGTTGTTTGAAAAACGTGTTTTCCGAAGTTATTGTTCAAATTTGGTTGCCGGCCATGAATGAGAATGATTGCGAATGTGGAATATAGGCTTGAGTTCATGAAATAAATTAAAATGCCTATTAATAAATATAGTGTGGTCCAAAATAATTCTTTTTATTTATTCATATTAAATTAAAATAACTAAATTTAAATTTATAAAATCTTAAATGGATAGGAACGTTTTCTTTAGCTTCGCACGGGTATACATAAGACGCGCAAAGGAAAACAACATTTTGCGAATAGTTAAGGTGTAGAAAATCGTAATGAATGCTAGAATTGGTTGACATAAGACCTTCCATCGGCAGTCTAGACCCGTAAGAGAAGATATCGTGATGAGTAGTTCCAGAAATGGAGCTCACCTTTTCACAAATTTTCGGTTACTATTGTTGGCGAATGGGGTTGGTTTTTATTTATTTTTTCTAGGGTATTTGTGCATCTACCCCCTAAACACCATCAAGATTATTATTCTATCCCTCCTATGTACCCATGGTGACTGCCATGTTGGTAATGTACATAGAGGTTGAAAATTCATGAGCAGGTGAGCTCCATTACTAGAACTACTCCTCACGATATTTTCACTTTCGGGTTCTTGACTGCCGATGGAAGGTCTTACGTCTTTCTCTTTCTATATCCTGGTCCTTAATCGTCTATTCCTACAATTTCCATACTTATTTATCATATTTACCCATTATTTATAAAAGTATCCTTCAAAAATTTGGGCAGCGTTCCTCCTTTATTTTTTGGTAAATTTCCTGTTTCATTTGTTTAATTACGGTATCGACTAAATTTGTCCTAGTGTACCTTTATCTTTCCCTATAATAAAAATTTGATTAGCAGTTCTTTAACTCCCGGTACATTTCCCATGATTTTAAGTAATTACAACCCTCTGCGGTCACTTTAAGAAACACTTCTCTCTTCTGTCAGATTATATCATTCAACTTTTGGAAAAGATACTTTCAAATTTACATTCCTATACTATCCTATCCTTCCCTACTTGATTTTTCATTAATTTTCCGTAAATATTTTAAATTTCCCCTACAAAACTTTAATCCCATTTAACTATAGTCGCACTTCCCGAATTTTATTTTCTACTCGCTCCGGCCACTTTTCAGCAGTCGCTTCGAGTTATACGGTCCTGTGAGTATTGCCAGACCCGACTGCGGACTGCCGAGGCGTCCACGAGGCATGACCCGCGAGCTCAACTAGGGGACTTAACCCACCAGCCGGCACGAGATCGGTCCCATGAACTTCTATTGAAATACTTATTATAAATAAGATTTTAGGGGGACTTGTCGGTGGCACCAAAAGATTCCACGACCATCCAGAATAAAAACAAAACTTTAACACCGAAATATATATTTATACAAAAAATAACAGTACTTACAATCCACAGTCATGCAACCAGATTTGAAAAATTGGCATAAATTGGCATACAAAATTTGGTCTAAGAATGATTCACTGCTAGTCTAAAAATTTCTAAAAATTTTCTAAAAATTTTCTGCCGGACTAAAATTGTCTAAGTCTGTTAAAATTCGGTTAGAAATTATGAAAATGACTGCCGTATATATAGTGTTTTTGTGCCTGTGTGCGACCAATGTGCGATTTTTCGCCATTTTTAGGGCTTTTTAATTATTTTATTTATTTAAAAATATTTTTGTAATTTTTTATATATTTTTCTTTATTTTTTGATATATTAATATTTTATTGTTGGATTTTATTTTTATTATTATTTTCTTAAAATATTATTTTTAAACCCCAATATTTTGTTTTCTGGTCGCCTTTTCTGCCTGTGTTTTTTCTAAACCTTATTTTGCAAGGTTTTGGCAGTTTATCTTATTTTTCGTATGTTTCTTTCTGCAGCTGTAGGCTTTTTAATGATTTTAATTAATTATTTGTTTTTATTTAATTTTGTTATATTTTTAATTTGTTTTAATTAATATGTTTTTATTTTATTTTTGATATCTTCTTGCGGTGAGTGCTTATGTTACAGCAGCCATATTGACAATTTCCAAACGACATTAATTATTTTGTTTTAACTTATAAAATTTTCACCTTTTTGTTTAAATTGGTTTTGTAATTTTTGTTTTAATTTTGGCTCTGAGCCCAACACCATATACAGTACCAACATGAGCTTGCTCATGGGTATTTAGTGGTAAGGTTAAAATTGTGGGGTGTCTGGGTGAGGCAGTGTAGACCCTAAGGTAGATAAGTGTTATAATCAGGAAGAGATCAGATGAAATAAAGGAGAGTTAATTTAAACAAAAAATGATTCCCACCCACTACACCAACTTCTGTTTAACTTTATTGATTTAGTATTTAATTTCTTGTTCTCAATTTTTCTTGGCAGAATTTCGGAACGACATACTCACCAATTTATACATTGCCAACCGAATTATTTAAATTATTTAAATGATTAATTAATTTTATCTCAACAATATGATTGTCATAAGATGCTATATTTTAATAATTACTTTAATTTAATCCTTTATTTAATTCTAAATAATAATAATAAATTGTATTAATTTTCTTCTGAATTTGCCTTGAGACACTGATATGAACCGCAGCCATTGAGAAATGAACTCTCAAGTGCTCACTATCACTAATGAATAGCTTCAAGCCACATTCACAGAGACTCAACGGTCATCAGCAACACTTTACCGACCAATTATAGTTAACTTCACCTCACTTAGAAACTCACAGTTTTTGGTTCGCTGATGCAGCTATTCGGGCTCAGGTCATATTTTCAGCGCAGCATTTTTTCCAAATATTGTGACTTTTGAAAAGCAGCAGGACATCTAGCAACATTAATTTATAATCCTCTGTTTCATATTTTTGCCACAAAAGTCAATCGTCGCTGTTTTTTCGTTTTCAAAATATACTCATGTTTTATCTATGACATGACTTTTGAATAAATTTATTATTAAAAGGCAAAAATGTTAATATCTAAAATAATTGTTTTTTGTACTATCTGTTTGACAAATTCGTAACGAAGTCATACGATCAAGTCAACGATAACTTGCAAAGGTTTGTAAGAGATTAATTAATGAGATTTATTAAATTGGTTATTAATTTAGGTTTTCCTAATCAATTATAATTTAAATAATCCGTAAGAATTTTATTTACACCATAAAATAAATAAAAATGTATTTATGATTTATCATCATTTAAACAAATGCCACGAAAACTGTGTGGGGAAATATTTTCAAATTGATACTAGATATTCAATTATTATGTTTGAATTTATTGTTGTTCAAAAGTTGTTCAAAATATGAAGCATGAGGGTAAACCGAGATAAAAACAAATTTGATTGCAGAAAGATGCTTATGCATCCCATTAAATGTTGTAATTTTTAAATTTAAATAAATATTTTATTTATGAAACTTTTATTCTTTTTACATAGTCTTCAGAAGCAAAAAATTGTGTACAAATTAACCATATTTTAAAGACAATTAATTTCGAATTTCGGGAATGATTGGTTACGAAAAATTAAAATGTTTTTAAAGATGCATTTTAAAAACAGAGCTCAAGATGAGATTAACTGCCAGTTGGTAGAAAAAAAATACGACAAGAGATTTGTTTTTATAGAAACGAGCGAAGGTCAGGGACCAAAAGAAAATACTTTGGGTGAATTAAAATTGCCATACAAGTCGATTTTTCAGGGTTTAATCAATATTTGATAGAAAATTGAAAATTGTTACAATTTGTGAATTTGTGTTAGAAATCATTTTATATATCCTGTATTAGGTTTTGTTTATTTGATTCATAAAAAAGTGGATTAAGAAGAGCCAGAGATTGACTGACTTGTAAATAATAAATTTACATATTAATAGAATTAATTTGCTATATAAATGTAGGTCATGACAGTCGATAACAATGTTTCATATATTATGAAACATAAACCAATTTAAATAATACAAATAAATTCATATAGTTAACACGTATCAAGACAATTAATGACATCAAAGTTTTAATAAATTTCAATATAGACCAATATCTCAATATCAATATAAAAAAATATTATTACATGTATGTCAATATTCAAACAACCTTTTATACAATTTTTTATACAAAGATCTTTAATATATTTGAAAGTCTATAACAGGGGTCGCCAACCTATCGCACACGTGCCAGATTTGGCACACGGTGGAGTCGTCAATGGCACTCTATACACCACTATAAAGTGGTTTGGGTAATATTGAATCTTATACTACTAAAGACAGTTTAACATATATTCTTTAATATTATTAGATAAATACATGTTTTTATTTTTATTGAAATGGTATTATTCTACTTTATTTTATGCCAATTTTCCATGCAACGTCAAATAATATCACAAGCATCTCATGTGTTGATACATGGCATTAAAAAGCTGTAGATCACACATGTGTTATTGTCGGGTTTTCAACGAGAGGGTAAATTTAACCCTGTAACTTTCTTCAGACTCTCGTCGTAGAATTGAGAGGGTCTTTTTAAAATGCGTTTCGTTCTGTTATGATACCAGTTGAAGCACATACTTTTTAGTGTTGGTTTTCACCAGTTATATATATATAAAATAAGGTGGCATCCTGAAAATTATTGGCAGTGTGGCTTGACACACCACAGCTAAAAGGTTGCTTAACCCTGGTCTAAAATTGCCTGTCCAGAGAAAAATACTAGTGTATGATCTCAGTATTCATATTATTATTTTATAAACCAATAAACATTAGGTATATAGAGATCTCACCACTCTTTAACCTTCAAATACTAAGATTCCAACCTATCGAAAAATTTAAAATCTCCATAAAAAGCTTCCCAACTCAAAATTAAAATGAAATATTTTTTGGAGATTTTGATAATTTTTGATATTCATAGGTAACAAAGTTCCGTCACTTTTATCATGACAACATCATTTGTTTTGATAATCTAATATTATAATTTGCTTCTTTCAGTAAACATTTTTCAAGCCCAAAAACCATCCCAAAGTTCATATGTTAAAAGTTAAGAATTTATGTTACTAGGACATCTCCCTAAAACCAAATTTTATTCGAAATATAGATAACAAAATATAAGAAAATTAGTGGAAACGTACTATATATTTGGGTATTTATTTTGATTATGTAGTTGTTTTACGGGAAAATTAAATTAAAATGATTATAAAATATTTAAAAAAATATTTTTTAAAATTAATAAAACTTGTTTAAATATTCTAAAATATTAATAGTTATACTATGCTAGGAAAACAGTCGTAAAACCTGTTGTGAATGGCGTTTCTTATAATTAAATCATTGTTCTGCTAATTTAATTATTTAAAATATAAAAAATTCAGTTTTTGTTAAAATAAAATTTTTACATTTAACTTTTACTCTAAAATTTTTTTTATAAAATTTCCCATAAGTAGTGAATTGATTAAATTGTACTTGAAGTCCTCATTATTATTCTTTTGATAAATTGCTGGATTTTACAAATAGGTGATGGGAACAAACAAGAACTATAATAAATTACAATAATAAACTAAATTTCAACATCACAATAACTAAAATAATAAAATAACCAATTAAAATTAAAACAAAATATATCTTGAAAATCTCTGACAAACAATTAAAACAATAAAATAATCATAGGGTAAACATTTTGAAAACTTATTTACAGATTTGACAAAATTCCTGGAACACTTAAATTGAAATCACTCAGGATCATCGGGATTACTGCTTGTTTCATTGACACTATTTTGATAGAAATTACGATTCAGTTCAATAGTATCGAGGATGATCTGGCATTCAGGATAAACTAGATCTGCCCATGTTTCCCACAATGGATGGACAATGTAATCAATAAAACTGACCTGAACACACCAATAGCACTTTATTTACAGATATAAGTTAATAATTTCACCTGCGACATAGCAACATTGGCAGAATTTCGATCACACATTGGACTGACATCGATACCAAGTAGTTTTTCCCGGTCACCTTGCTGGAAGAATTCCCCCATAATTCTATCAACCCATCTTTGGTAAATATGTAATGATTTTGTGGGATTGCTAAGATCTGAACAGTGAATCATTACTTGGAGAACCTTAATTAGAAATTGTTTTCAATGAATTTGAAAATTAATAATTTAAAATATATAATCGAAGAAAGAAAGCAAAGTTTTAATAATTGAAAAACGTCAACTAAATATTTCGTTATATATATTAAGAACATTAAAATAATGAATTATTAAACAAATTTACTAATAATAATCATAATCAAATTGTATCAAAAATAAAATCATTTATATTTGAAGAAAATAAACATTTTAAATTACTATAAAAACCGTAAAAAATATTGTCGTTCTCTCAAAAGTTTTATAGAAAATAAACAATTCAAATTCCTATAAACTGAGAACTGTTAACATTAATTACAGCATTTAAAGATTATATCAGCAACGCTTCACAACTTAATCGTTCCCAACAGTTACTCAAATCTTTTACAATTATCTTAAAACCAGAGATTCCTTTTTCAAACCGGTACATTTCCTAAAATGATCACTAATGCGAGGCAATTTATTCAGTCTACAAATCTCAATAAGTCGAGTGTATAGATGACGAACAGTTTCTCCAATGTAGCATTGAAGTTATTAACTGGAAATTGATCCACGCGTTAAGAACATAGACCAACTGGGGTTGTAAACTTATTAGTGAACATACTATATACTGCTAACTTTACAAGATGTCAAAAAAATCCTTAATTTCTCTGAAACTCTCAGAATAACGCAATAATAAAACATATTTCAGCTCCAAAAAAAAGATATATATCAATTTTCAGCTCAAAAAATAAAAAAGATATAGGTAAGAAATACGTAGATTTGATTTTAAGGTAATTGCAAAAAATTTGAGTAACTATTTGGAACGAGTAACCTGTGAGGCGTTGTTGATATGATATTTAAATCCTGTAATTAACGTTAACATTGCTCAATCTAAAGCAGTTTTGAATTATATTTTTTTTCATCAAATTTAAATGATTTTATTTTTGATACAATTTAATTACGATTATTATTAGTTAATTTGTTAAATATTCCTTATTTTCATTTAGTTTTTGTTAATACGAAGAAGACTGATAAACGGTCGAACTATATAGCGAGATATTATATAATATATTTAGTAAACGTTTTTCGATTATAATTTTAAACATCTATTTAAATACCTGAACTCGCTCACAATAATGTTCCATGGTTAATACTCCAGACCCCGCGACTTTTCTGGTTTCTACTAAAGTTTTCAAATCTGCCAGTAATGTCATATGTTTTGACATGTCCGTAGCAATCACCTAGAGGAATTATTCATTTATCATTTATCTAATTATCGAAAAATAGATGACCCGTTATTAATAAAAACACGAGAAAGTCAAATAAACGAAATAAATTTCGAGGAAATTATCCATATCATCAATCTGCCATCATAATCTTTGTTAAATGTTATATACGGAAACAATAATGATGTAATAGTTACTAATTAATAATTTAATTTGTTGCTGATCATTTATTATTATTTTAAAATTCCTTGAAACGAATTTCTTTAACCTGAAATGGCTCACTGAAATACACCTCTTTTACACGACTAAAAAAGTGGCACTGAAATAATATATAGTGGTGGGTTTCTGGGTTTTGATATTTTGAAGCTATATGGTTGTTACCCAGACAACTCCATACAAATATTTTCGCTTACCACTCGGCACCCATTGCTAAGCAACGTTAGAACTGTATTCGAGTGGGTCGATTGTCCGCAAAACGTGAGCGCTATTACTAATGCTATAATTGACCGAACGATCCATGGGTCCAACAAGCTGCCGATAGAAGGCCTGTGCTCGATTTTGATTTTTAGGTCCCATTCTTCTCTTATTTCTTTTAAATGTCAATATATACCGCTGTACCATTCATTGTTATGCCCATTACCATAGTCCTTTTTATCATTGTTCGTATTATCGATTTTTACCATGGCCTGTACACCCTTTGTTATGTTAAATGTCCTCACAATATCTCTCTTACCCTTATCCCTATTATAACTATTAAGCCCACTATTATTGTTACTAGCACTATCATTGTTATTCTAATCTATTATTCTAATCTATTATCACTGTTATTACTATTATTATTATTATTCTTATTACTATCATTACCAATATATTTATACATACTATAAATATTATTATTATTATTATAATTATTATTATTATTATAATTATTGTTATTATTATAATTACCATTATACTTACCATTATCATTATTAATATCAAGTTTTTTTGTACGGATTCGTCCTTATTCCTCAGCTTCGTGAAATATTTTAATTATATACAATTTAGCCGTACTCCATTCTTATTTTACAGTTTTCGATAAAGTATTTTTGTTATTTCGGAAATTTTTAGCAGCTTATCGCCTTTTATTTTACTGTTTTATGATGTTTTAATTATTTACAAAGATTTGCGCAGCGTTTCGCCAATATTTTCCGTCTCAACTCAACATAATTTATTTAGTTCTTACATATTATTTAAAATATTCCTTTTCATGATTTTGGTCGTTCGGATTAATCTTTTTCCTATGGCTATTCATTTTAACTGTTGCAACGATTTCGCAATTTTCCCCGCTGCCCTTTCCCTTTCTTTGGCCTTATGATCTATTTGTGTTCACATTTTATTTAATGAGTGCTCACTGGACTACTCGGTGTTAGTGATTTTGAGCCGATTGGTGTTTAAAATTTTATGTCGATTTTATCGAAATTGAGTGCAAGAAAGTTGAGCCAAAAGACTCACTCTCGAGCTACCCTCTTTCGCTATTTAGTTCAATGATTTGACGTTCGATTCCGTCGTTACGCACGGCGAGGTCTCTCACGGGCACGAGCTATTAGTGGATGAACCGCAATTACACCGCTCGATAGTTATGTGTGATTTTACTAACTTGCAATTTGTTTTGGCTGTGGGCCTGAAAATAATAAATAAATGTTACCATATAAATTGGGTAAAAGCTTCGATGCATGAAATTGTTTATTTGGCATTTCACATAGTAATCGGAAGTTCATTTGCATAAACATTGTTCACTCGCTTCATCACAAGTCATTTAATCAATAAATTCATAATCTCGAACTCATATAATTGCCCATAACTCATGCTCACTTTGATAGCTTTTCGATAGTTCCTGCTAATAATAGTTCAAGACCGTCCGGACGCTTGTGGTACAATACTGGTTTTTCTGATAAAATATGTATGAGTCCCCTACGAGAAAAAGTTATCCCTCACAAGTGTTAAATTCTGTAAAAATGAATTGGTATATATACCTGTTCTGTGACCCTAACGTTGCGTGCTAATTTTAGTGCGATAAAACAAAATTTGACCATGAAATTATTTGTGCTATCTAACTTTAATTTTTATTATCTTAATTTAATTTGACAATTTATTTCTTAAATTTTTAATTAAATTTTTCCAACCAAAAATATTTTATTTTAATTTAATTTTATTCATTAAGTTTTTGCTTTTACATAGATTGTCATTTTTCGGTCAAATCTTTGTGTTATTCTGTTATTTTTATGTTAATTTCGTGCCGATCTTGGTGCATTTTGTTATTATTTTAATTTATTTTTATGTCTTTGATTTTATATTTTAATTCTATCTTTCTCACATTTTAAGGTGGTTTATTTGATGTTTTGTGGGTCTGATTTTAAATCTGCATGTTGTATTTGCGTGCTATTTTCAATTCATTTAAACAAAATTCAGTCCTGGCCCAACAATAGTAAGAAAATACAATCATACATGTTTTATTTATAAAAAACTTTCATATTAATGTTTGTAGGACCATGTCAATTTAACCGTACTCAGTATTTCATCATAGCCTTTATATGCACTTGAAAATGGCTGTGTCGAAATATTTTCCACTGGGAAAATATTTAACTTAATATTTCAATTATACATTTCACTTTTCTTTCGTTTTCTTCAAAAATTTCCTGTAATCTATTATCATTTTCCAAATTATTAAAAATTAGGATTTTATTAAATAAATAATAATTTACATTTCACCTCTTCGCTTTTTTTGTATTCATGGAAAAGTGGAATATACTGAACAGCTTGAAACATCCTTAAATTGGATATTTGTATACCTATAAATGCACGTAATAAATGACTGCTGCTAAAAATATTTGTCTCCATGCGTGTATTTTTATTATAGTGTAATTGTGTGTAGTGTATATATGTTTATATTTTATTTTTCTCAACAAAATTATTTTTCGTGCATTTATATAGTAAATTCCCTTAATTTATGTCAGTTGTCCATAATTTTTGTACTTATCTGAAGTAGGTGTGTATTTTTTTCTACATATAAATTGATTATTTCTTATAGTAGACCTTAATTTGTGAAGTTTATCAATTGTACTTATTTTAAATATAAATTAGTTATTAATGAATATAAAAATTTACCATATCAATTATCATTTTTCTAAAATTCAGCAAGTCTCTTTTCTCCATCGACTCAAATGCTGAAAATTCCTCTTCGTGGAATAATTTAAAAGCAACTGATAAATGATGATTTTCTAATATTGATATGTCATTGTAAATGATAGCCAATCTATTGTCTAAAATAATTTTTTAATCAGGAAGTTGTAAACACAAAAAATCAGTCAAAACAAGTACAATATCCTACGAAGAGAAGTTCGTATACTCATTGAAAGTAAAACGAAATTGTAAGTTTCATATTTTTTAACACATCTCTTTTTAAAATAGTTAAATATCATGTCAGTTATTGACACCTATAATCTTAGAAAAACTGATTTTCCATGTAAAAAGATTGTTAAATCGGCTTGACAAAGGCGTCCAAATATCAACCAGAGCATTTTTCTAGGTACAAGGACAATGGATGATATGCGAATTGGTGAGTTAAAATACAAAAGAAGAATCATTTTCTCAAAAGAATGTTCAGTTAATAACTTACATGTTTGATTACAAATATATTAGATAAAATGTGGAATAATACTCTAGATTGAATGAAATGAAGAGACATACTTGTATTTATTAAAAACTGATTGGTGAGACCTGGATGATCTACATCATGAATGACACTGGCAATAATAATGGACATAATTTCTAGATCTGTAAAAACCGTCTAAATAAAACAAACAAAATTATAAGTACGACTTTGAAAGTTTACAAAATATTTGAGCTTACCTTTAGAGCGGTTGTTGATAGCAAGACATGAGTCGTATGGGTCACATCGGCTGCATGGATGCAATTATGATATAAAATCTGATTGTTATAAGTTTGCTCGATTTTTCTCAACAATTTAAAAAATTTCTCTATGTTTATTGGAAACTTTGAAAACAAATCCAAAGTCTAAATTTAAATGTTATTTTAATATGTAATTAAGTTTGATTTTAAGTAATTTAATGTTAATGAACATATATACCAGTATTTCCCAATATTCTAACATAAATATACATTTTGTCCTCTAAACATGAAAAGTCCTCAAAAAAGATAGATTTATATAAAATGAAGGTGAAGACACAGAATTATGTGCAGTGCAATTAAAACGTAAAAATTTAACACAAAACGCACAATATAAAATACAGTGCAAAAATATAAACTTTAAAAAGTGGGAAAAGATATGGAATAGTAGTAAATAATGACATTCTTATGAAAATAGAATTATATCATCGTTTGAAGGTCCATAGACAAAGTAATGAAAGAAATATAAACTAATTAATTGTAAACAAAAATATCTAAAATAGAAGAAAAATCTATAAATTTAACGGACTGAGTGCCTACAAGTCAAGTTTCATTGGAAGATAAACAAATCATCTAACATTTCCCCAGTTCCTTATAGGGAAATAAGGAGAATGCAATCAAATAACAAGGACAGTTCTATATAAAACAAACTGTATACTCCATCAAATTGCTACAGTTTACAAACAAATAAAAGCGAGTCAAAAATTTTAACAGTTTTAAGCGAAAAAGGAAAGAGTGTATAATTGAAACATTAACGAATGTTCATTGTAAAAGCGAAAAGGTTTCTAGTAAAAATAGCCAGATTCGTTTAGAGAATGGTCCGCATCTAGCCAATTATATTTATGAAATTTGATAAATTCTGAACTATGGTATTAAAAGTTTTGTGTTGAGTAATTATTCGAATCGAAAGCGTGGGGTTTACTGTATTATCCTACCGAACAATAAATAACAACCCAACAAATGTGCTAAATTTCCCTTAGACGGTGTCAGTCACATAATTGTAGACATTGTTGTAAATTGATAGTACGTATTTTATAAAATTAAAATTGAATAATATTAATCTGTTGTTTTTACAAAATAAATATATTAAATAAAAAAAATAAAAAAGCTCTCAGATTTCTCATAAGTATCTCCCTAAAGCATATACCCCTCGTTGGGAAACTCTGGTATACACTGCCATTCATAAGATTTTGCCACCAATATTATTGTGACTTTTTGCACTTAGATAATAGTCTAATAAAAAATTACAATAAATATATTTAAATGTTTTAATAAATTAGTATAATAAATGAATTGACGTCATAATATGTATCTATATAATCGCCATTTGCAAATAAGTAACATATTTTAAATGAATAATTTGATACACTAGTTATCATAAATTATCAGCAACCATGACAAATAATGTATGCAAATGATAAATTAAAATTTATATTTTTCATTAAATTTACATTTTATAAAGTTAATAATTTAATAAATTAAGGTCTACTATAAGAAAGTTTAAAAATTTCTCACCAAAATCATTTTCCTGTCTTTTTATAATAAATTCATTAAATTAATCTCAGTGTCATTAACCTCTTAAGTGGCTATGACGGATATATAAGTCAACAACATATACATTGTGTATACCACTATGCATAAAAAGAATATATTCGCTTGCGTATAATATACGTTTAAATATGTTTTTATGCTCAAGACGTATATATACGCTAACGGATAACAAAACTCGCCGCTGAGGAACGCATTTCATTTGACGAAATAAACCACTTCAGAAGTTAATTACATCGTTATTTCAAATAGGCGTATGTTTTCTATGTATAAATCAATTATATAGTAGACTTTTACTTGTAGATAAACTGCATGTAATTTATGGTAACTGAAGCAACTATGTGTGGAGAAAAAAAATCAAATATTTTACGATGTTTCCAAAAGCAATTCAAAACTCTAATATTTTTTAATAATCTTCTTTCATTTCGAATATTTGTAACATAAAAACATCTTCGTTTAATTCAAAATTTGTATTCATTCAAAGTTCAAAATTACTTCTAAAATTTATTTTAAAATTTAAATTCATTCAAAATAATAATTTAAATAATTTGAAATATAAATTTATAATAATTTCCTTATTTTTATTTAATAATAAATATAATAATTTAAATAATTAGATAATTTAAAATATAAATTTATAATAACGTTCTTATTTTTATTTAATAATTAAAATTAAATAATTTAATAATAATTTAAACATTTTAATATAATTATTAGGAGGTTCATCCTGTACAACATTAAAATCAGTTTTTATTTCCATAAATTTTATTTCAATAAATATCAAACTCTAAAAATGTTTTCTTTAATCTTTCTTATTTAAACAAATTTTCTACGAAGATATTTTTAATTAAAATATCTTCTTATTTTGTTTTTTTAAAAATTAATCTAAACTTTTTAATTTTTAAAATTTTCAATTTAAAAATTTCTTCATCATAAAACTTCCTCATATCCCCCTTCTTAAGAAATTTTTAAGTTTTTCCACATTTCTTTCGATCCTTTTTCCATCTTCATTTCTTAAGATGTATCGTCTGTCATGCACTTTCTCTATCACTTTGTACGGACCTTCATACCTGCCCTGGCCTTTGTGCCGTGTTTCTACTTTTACTAATACTTCTTCTCCTACATTGAATTTTCTCCTTGTTTGTTCTTCTAGTTCTTCCTTTATCGGTATTTCTTTGGACCCGTACCATTTTTCCCTGCTAATCTTTTTTCCAAAAACTATCTCTGCCGGGCTTTTCCCTGTCGTTTTTTGTTTGGTTGCATTTAAAGTGAATTCGACTTCTGGTAATATCTCTGCCCAATCCGTCTTCTTTCTATCCTGTAAAGTAGCATTTATCAAATCCCGTATTGTCCTGAATTGTCTTTCTATCTGACCGTTTGTTTGGTGATGGTATGGACTCGAAAAACATAATTTAATATCTAACATCTTTGTGAATTCTCTCATCATTCCTGATTCAAACGCCTTTCCGCAATCAACTCTTATCTCTTTTGGGCATCCAAATCTTAAAATCCACTTTTCTAAAATCGTTTTCTTTATTGTTTCTTCGTCTTGTTTTGTTATCGCTGTCAAGACTTGATACTTACTATACTGATCTATTATGCCCAATATATACTTCTTACGTCCTTTTGTTTCTGCCAACGGTCCACATATATCTACGAATATGATTTCGAACATTTCCTTCGAATCTTGTCTTTTTACTGGTTCTTTCGTTGTTATTGTTAAAGCCTTGGTTTTTTGACAAATCTCACAACTTCGAACAACCTCCTGAATCTTACTCCACAGGTGTTTTCCAACATATCTATCTTTCATATAATCGGCTATCTTCTCGACTCCAGCATGACACAATAGTCTATGTATTTCCTTTATTGTTTCTTGTAACTCATTTTCAGGTATCATCGTTTTCTTTCGTACTTCTTCTACAATTCCATGTTGGATGTTGCTTCTTCCCTCTTCTCTGATCGAGTCTAGTAATCTTGTTTTTATCTTTCCTTTCTTAGCTTCTTCGTGGGCCATTTGACATTGAACACACGTGTCACATTTAGTTCTCGACACCATGTCTGCATTTTGGTGATTAATACCCTTTCTGTATTCTACTCTTATATCTAAACTGCTCAAATAATTGATCCATGTTTGGAATTGTGAAGTAATCGGCTTCTTGGTTGTCATCATAAACGTGATTGCCTTGTGGTCTGTCCTGAGCGTGAATCTTCTTCCGTAGAGATAGTGCTTAAAATGAATGCAAAAATAATATACCGCCAATAGTTCCTTTCTTGTAATACAATATCCTTTCTCGTGGCTCGTCATCGAGTGTGATCCATACGCAATTACTCTTTCCTTTCCATCTTTATCTCTTTGTGAGAGTACTGCCCCAATGGTATCGAAACTAGCGTCGGTATCTAAAATGAACTCTTTTTTCAGATCCGGAAAACATAAGATTGGCGCCGTCGTGAGTGCTAATTTCAATCCCTCAAACACGCTATTCGTTCCTTCACTCCATTCTAATTTTTTGTTACTTGGTCCGCTACATAATTGTTCTAACATCCTTGCCTTCTTTGCATAATCACTGATGAATCTTCTATAATAATTGCAAATACCTAAAAAGCTTCGGAGTTTCTTTACGCAGTTAGGCTTCCCAAAGTTCTGTATGGCCTGAATTTTAGATGGATCTGTCTGTACTCCTTCCTTGCTGATTATGTGTCCTAAGAATCTGATTTCTTTCTTTATTATTTGGCATTTTTCTGGATTAATCCTTAGGCCTGCTTCCTCAATCGCCTTTAACACTTCTCCGAGTATTGTATAGTGTTTCTCTTTACTGCTTGAATAAATCAAGATGTCGTCCAAATACACCATTGCTCCCTTTATTTTGCCTAATACTTTTGTCATCATTTCTTGGAACGTACTTGGTGCTGCTGCAATTCCAAACGGCATTCTGTTGAAACAATATTGTCCGTTCTTTGTTGAGAAAGCTGTTTTCTCCTGTGATTCTTCTTCTAGTTCCACTTGGTAATATGCATTACCTAGATCGATTGAGCTGAAAAAGACGGATCCTCCTAACAAATCCAACATCTCGTCTATGTTTGGCATTGGAAATGCCTGCCTCTCTGTTACCGCGTTCAGCTGTCTAAAGTCCAAGCATAGTCTAATATCCTTTTTCTCTTTTTCCATACACATATTAGCGGTGTATTCCATGGAGAGTTACATTTCCGTATAATTCCATTTTCGTACAAATTTTGTATTGCTTCTTCAATCTTTGATTCCAAATTTAGTGGTTGGCGATATGGTTTTATGTTTATCGGCTCACCTCTTGTAACTATCTTGTGTTTTACCAAATGTGTGCGACCCACATCCCATTTATCTGCCATAAACACGTTTCCACTGTTTGTTATAATTTCCTTTAATTTGCTATCTTCATTGATCTTTAACTGCTCAAACGCTCGTATCAATCGTTCTTCATCCTTTATTTTTCTGCCAAATTTTGCTTCAATGTTACAAATATAGTTCTTGTCTTTTTCACTAGCCTCGATATCTTTAATTTTTAACAGTCTAAATCCAAATGTTTCTTGTAATTCGATTCCTCCAATCACGTCTGGTGTCACTTTCTCCGCCACAATGAATATAACTTCCTTCGAAACATTTCCAATGGTTACTTGCACCTTCGTTTTTCCTATTGTCTCGATCGTACTCTCGTTTGCGCATCGTAACTTATCGTCACTTTTCGTCAATTGTTGTCCTCGTAGCTTGTTGAAACAGTTCACACTCATTACATTGATTCTTGCCCCAGTGTCTAATAAACAGTCGAAATTTTCCCCATTCATCCTTACTGTTATACTAGGCCTTCCTTGCATTCTGTTATACAAAATTTCAACAACCTGCTCCGTTTCGATGGTTCCAATTCTCTCCACTTCCTCTTCAAACATTTCTCTCTTTAGGAACCTGTATACTTTCTCGCTTACCCTTCCAACATTCTCCCACTTTTCTGCCCTTGAGGATATCCCATCAAATTTTCTGTTAGAATATGGCTCCAACCAACTCCTCTACTGGTGGAGCCCTGTTGTTTGGGTACGTCTTCCTAAAATTATCTTCATTTGTCTCTACACACGATTCCCTTTCTTCTTCTTCCTCGATACCATTTATTCGACTGTATCTGTTTCCCGTGAATCTTTGTCTCTCCGTCGCTTGCCCGTACCTCATCTTTGTATAACACTCCTCGGATCTATGACCATTTCTGCTACATCTTTCACAGCGTATTTCCTGACACAATCTTCTTATATGACCTTCTTTCCCACACCCAAAACATCTTGGAGCTTTTTTATCTGGACAGTTTCTACTTATATGTCCGCTTCTATGACATGTCCAGCATTCTATTTTACCTTTTATTGGACAATCAATTTTCGTGTGTCCTATTTTGTGGCATAACCAGCATTCTGGCATTTCTCTTCGGATACTTTCTTCTCTCTGTTCTTTCTTCTTGTATTGTACTCTTCCCTGTGGTTCCTGATAGACCACTCTGGCGTAACTTTTCATACTGTTTATCTGCTATCTTTGCTTTTCTACTTTGTCTATCAGAGTTAGTGTTTCCTTTATTTCTTCTGTGCTTTTTATCTTCCGTAGTATCACTTCTTTCTCAACTTCTTTATTCTCCGCACATACTATTAACATCTTTGCTGTTAATTTCTCTTTGGTAAATTCTTTATTTTCGAACAACCTATCAACAAGGTCCTCCACCTTTTTAAAATACGTTTCTATTTCTTCACCCTTCCGCTTGTAATTCAACAAGTTTTGTAGATCCTTTAAAACATCTCTTTCACGATCGAATGCCAATCGCAACCTAGCCTGGAATCCTTCGGCTTTTTTCAGTGTTTTGGCGTACACTTCCAGGAGATCCTCATCAATCATGCAAGATGTTAATCTTTCCTGGTCTTTCTTCTGCGTGATTCCCTTGGCGTCGAAATAAATTTCGCATCTTTTAATGAACTTTTCCAAATCGTCCCCTTGGCAGAATACCTTTGGTAGCAATCTTTCGGTGATTGCGTCCGTGTTTACCGCTGCCACCATATTAGGAGGTTCATCCTGTACAACATTAAAATCAGTTTTTATTTCCATAAATTTTATTTCAATAAATATCAAACTCTAAAAATGTTTTCTTTAATCTTTCTTATTTAAACAAATTTTCTACGAAGATATTTTTAATTAAAATATCTTCTTATTTTGTTTTTTTAAAAATTAATCTAAACTTTTTAATTTTTAAAATTTTCAATTTAAAAATTTCTTCATCATAAAACTTCCTCATAATAATAATTTGATAATTTAAAATTAAAAAAAAATTTAAACATTTTAAAACCTAATTTGATGTCCGTTGATAATTATGCCTAAATATCCTCACAGTGGATACCTAAATATAGGAAATATATTAAAAAAATTATTTCAATTTGCTATATTTCAAAATGGCAATTGAAGTTATGATATTAAATTTGAATTTCTTAAGTTTTGATAGTCTTTTTAAAGTTTATTGACACTTTCTTTCCTTTTATTAAAAGAAATATATACAAACTTGAAATATTTATAATTATGTTAATATTGATAAAATCAAGGAAAATATTTACCTGAAAAATATGGTACGTAACAAAACACAATGGTTGTCCATTGGTGATTTCATTAAGCTCAAACGGATCTAAATTCCAATCGTAGTTATGGTTATCCAGAAACTTAAAATAATAAATAATAAAATTAATATAATAAAAAAATATGGAAATTTTTATTCTCTGATAAAATAATTCAAATTTAATATTATTAAAATAGTTCAGGATCAAGTCAAAAATTACAAAAATATTTTTGACAAAGATGTTGGGAATTAAATTGGATATTGTTTACAATTTCACAGGAAAACAAACAGACACAGAATCTTTCTGACAAAAATATGTTATTTTGTATTTTGTCATTTACAAATATATTTTCGTTGGGTTTGTCAGTGAATTTAGATATTAACAACTATTGATCTGATTTCTAACGCATTTAATATAAAAACAACATAGTTGCAACTATCAAGTTTTATTGAGTAAGACAGTAACAACTTTTTTTAGTTTTTACATTAATAAACTTTACTTTAATTTTATCATTCAGCTTTTCTTATTTCGCTAACTGAAAAATTCATCTAGATTTAAAAATTTTTCCTGACACGTCAAGTAAAACTTGAAAAATAACGTGAGATACCTTCTGCTCTGTGATACCGTCGGATGATGATGTTAGACAATGAAACTTATTATATACTTTAAAACAGTAGTTCCCAACCTGTGCCTTGCAAGTCCAACAGAGGTCACTTGAAAATTTGAGACACTATGAAAATTGAGTTTTTCAAATAAAAAATAGCGTTTTCTAGAATTTTACACATTCTAATTTGAAAGTTACTAGATTTTATTGTGATTAGACTATGTTTTTGTGGTTTTAATTTAATCTATACTAATATTACTACAACTCTGACTATTGATATAAATTAACACATGCAGAATAAAAAAATCCCATTATTAGTGAATTGTATCGTATTCATGTCATTCGGCATATTAATCGTTTAATGGGCATTTTAAAATATACAATTCAATTCCGTGTTAGAAGTTAAATAAAAATGTTAACTTTTCTTAAGTTTGCTGAGTTTTATTTAGCATTGTTTATAAAATAATTTATTACATAAGGTATTATAATTGAAAACAATCAAGTATTTTGGGTATTACTGAAATTTGTCAAGAACCACTAATAATTTTTCTTAAGAAATGAGCCTTATAATATTTTTATAGTTTATAATTTATGTGAACTATTTATATATATATTTATACAAAATCAATAAAACCGTTTAATGAAAATTTATTTTAAACCCTCCCCTTCCGAAATGTTGTTCTGCATACGCCCATGGACTCTAGTGACCCAATTGCCTAACTCTCATTCTCGGTCAAAAGATTTTGTTACCATATTTCCGAAACAAAATTAATTTTATATACATCAGAAAAAAATAAATTGTAAACTATTTTATTCTAATAAAAGGACTTTATGTAAAAAGAAATTGTTTATATTTTATAAAATTTTAAATTCAATTTGAATACTTTTAATTATTAATATTTTTTGAGCAATTCAATTTAGCATGAATATCTGGATAGGCTTTCTTTTCATTTCTTTATTGGGATTACTTTTTAGCATTTTTGATGATTTATTCCTACCCTATATGTAGAAGGTAATATTGAAAGAAATTTTGGATTATCGAGATATGAAATAATCAAGTGTTATTAAAATTGCTATTAAAGTTTCTGACACAAATTAAGTGAACCTGAAAAGCCGTTTGACAAATCGTATTGTTTCCATTCATTCATTAGATTCAAATTTCCTATTTGAATTTAATTTAAATTATTAATATAATTTAACCCATTATTTGATCAATCAAACAAATTTGGGAAGCAGAATTGAATAATTTTAGACATTATTTTACAACAATCAATACTATAAAGAGAAATGAATTTGAAGGAACAATTATTTTATTGTTTAATCTAATCACAAACCGTGAAGCATTTTATCGCATTAATTTACCAAATTTAGCGAATTTTTTAGATAACGGTTTTTGTTTTCAAAATCAAGGATTACGAGTCGATTTGCCAATTGGACTGGCAATCATGGCGAAAGCAGGGAGGGGATAAAGTCCCTCCCTTCGAAATTTCAGACGGAACTAAAATTAAAAACTAGTTTTTGTGTTCGGTGAAAATTGTATTAATTAAAATTAAAAAATACTGTAAACTATAACTTTATTTCACTCTATGAAAGTAAATTTTTGTAATTTACCGGTAATTTTAATTTGGTTAAATAATTTAATAAATAAAAAATCTAAATTCGTATTTATATGCTTCTTGGGTTTGAGAGCCTATGTACATCATGCGGAAAGCGCCAGTTACGTATGTGATTTGTAGTTTTTTGAAATTTCTAGTATTATAAAATCATTGAAACATTCATCCCTTACCGTAAACCGGTAATTCAATTTTTATATACCGAAAGAAGTCGGTAAATTTTGCAATATTCTTATAGTTATCAGTTTATAAGCGGGGTTTTCAAATAAACTTCAATACATATTGGAATTTTCACCTTTATTTAATTAAACCTGCGATTTGTAAAGCAAAATAAAAATGAACAACTCAAATGATGGTTTGCCTATGGCCTAAGGCGGCAAAAAGTCTAGTGGTTATTGTTAAGATGAATAAGATTTAAATAGTCAATTTTTAACCTAATGTGTACTAATAATAATATGTCAAAGCATTACTAATTTATTTAAAAAAAATGCTGTAGGCATTTTTTAGACATTTATTTAATATAAATCCTAAAAATACACTGATGTAATTTTTTTTTATAATTTATAACTTACATGTGCAATAAATATATATACAAAAACAATAAAACTTTTAATGAAATTTTTTTTGAAAATTTTTTCTGCGTATGCCCATGCCGGTAATATTCATATATCTAGCATATCACATTGGTTTCGAATCTGCTCGTTATTTAAGATGGTAAATCAGGTTCGAGATCAGTACTAATTGGTGGCATTTGTCATTATGTCTCCTGACAGTTTCACAACCATAAGCCACCTAATTGACTAACTGTGTTTTGATTGGATGTATAAAAGCATAACCCATTTGATGCGTCATACGTCGACGGACATTTTATTATGAGCCAATGAGGTTAAGGATGATCAATTTAGGAGAAATGACATTGTTAAACTTTTGTTTGGGTTGAGTAAAAAAATTTTTTATGATCGAAGTCGTCAAATTATTTTAGCTTTTTTTCAGAAAGGGTCATTTAACTAAGAAATCATTTGTCAATATATACTACAGAATGTCTTTATCGAAAATAATCCTCCGGGAATACGTAATTTTATTCGATACTTTTAACTTGTCTTTTGCCAATTTTTATTCTATTTTTTCGTTTTTATTAAGTCAACATTTGTTTATAGACATTCTTGTCTCAACAATCAAGCAAAGAAAAACTATGTGCTGAAATTATTAAGAATTTTTCATAATCTACCAATAAAACTCTCTAAAGGTGTGTTCCACAGATTTCAGAGGCTCTGAAAATACCTTTTACTTTAAAAATCTAACTTTAAATAGAAATGCATTCAAAGATTAATAAACACTTTATATAAATATAATATTTATGAAAATTATATAAATATTTAAAATGTTTAATTAATTTTCATAAATTACATACAATTATGTTATTATAATTTTTCCTTAACTACTGTTGTAGGGATTTCAGATTATAATAAAAATTCCACAATGAAATAATACAGTCAAAACGAGTGATAAATAATACAAATCTCCAAGGTTTATTTATATAGACCGTATCTTGGTGATCGGTCAAATACTTGTAAAAACTTTGATTGAGCTTCGAACTGATATTTAATTGAATTCTGTAGATACTTTGAGAAATATGCATAATAAGTAGACAAGAATATTGAACAGAATTGCTTGATTTTAAGTGAAAATTCCAAAACATTTGAATGTCTTGAGGTCGATTTGATAACAAGGAGGTACAATATGTAACGATTAGGGCTTTGAGAGACTGAATTTTCGATAATCATAGAAATGGTTCAGAATTTAGAATAATTAAGAGAAATGGAAAAAGCAAAGATGTGCTTAGTTATTTAGACAAAAATTGAAATTGTTATTTAATTTAATAATGCATTTGTAAGTTAGTTATTAAATTAATATATGTATTAAATTGGAATGTCTGAAGCACTACAAGCGTTTTATTTACTTAAAATATTTGAAAGTATATTTTAGTGTAAATAAAAAATCAAAATTCTATTTAAAATTGTCTGTTGTGAAAATAATGATGAAAAAAATACTTTATGAATTTTGTTTTTCTGATTGGTTGTCACTGAAGAATAAAAATCAAATCTATTAATCCTATTGTTTGATGAGACGACATTTTCAAAAAATCCACTTTGTTTTGTCATGGGATAACAATCACTTTCATCGAGAAATGTTTTGAAAATATAGTCTGATACTTGTCTATTTTGACTTCCTTTTTCATCAGTTAAATTCAGCTCCTTTGATAAAATTTTTCTGAACTAAATTGAAAATTAATATTAAATTTTAATAATAATAATAATAATAATAATAATAAAAATAATAATACTTTTAAGTTAGCTAATTTTGAAACACTTTGAGACGTTTGAATAGTTTCAAGTTGAGATAAACACCATTCTAGTTCTTCTAATGTTTCCAAAGAAATCATATGCATTGAATCCTTATCTTTCGAATTTGAGGTAACGTTCGACTTATCGAGTTGACTAAATATCTTCCATATAATATTAATTAATGAAATTTAAAACCTTTTTGCACTACTGATATTTGTAAGTAGCATAAAATTAACTTTTATCTTTTTAAGGCTGGACAATATTTGAGCAAAAGGAGTTATGATCATTTCCTCAGAATGACTGGAAAAATAAAAATATTACCTTCAATTGAAGTGGATAAATAATTATAATGAATTATACAGGATCATAAAAATATCTGACTGAATGAAATCAAAATTGCTTATTTTATTATTGAACAAATAAAATAATTAAATTATTATATTTATGTAAATTATTCTATTCATTACTTAATTACAGATTCTGTAAAAATAAAAGAAAATAGTTTGATTTTTGATGATAATTGAGTTATATTAAGGTTATTTGAGTTTTGTTTAAATATTTAATAACAAAAACTTAATAACAAAACATCGACAAAACAGTTCGAAAAAATAGACAAACTTTACAAAAAAATATGTCGTATGAAGATAAAAAATAATTGGTTTTTTGAAAGTTCTGTTAGCCAAATTAAGACATTTTTACGAATAAATGGCAATTTTCACTTGATAGTCAATAAAATTTCGTTACGCAAATTGATGTTCATTCCGGTTAGAAACGTGTCGGAGCTATATATGTTGTATTTTTATTTAAAAGGTTTCGTTTTTTTTTTCATTTATATAATTAATGAAATATTAAATTTGAATATATATATCTGAATTTGGTAAAGAATTTGAAATTATTTCTATCGAACATTTCAAATCAATTCATAATATAATAAGGCACTACGAAACCGGCGCACCCTCAAAACATCGATTCTAAAACATCGACTACGAAAAAATAGATTTCTAAAACATTGACTTTCAAAATCACCGACTGTCAAAGACATCGACTACAATAACATCGAGAACTGATATACCCTAAAACATGATTATCAAAAAAATATATTAAAAAAAAATATTGAATATTGGTTTTCAATAGTGAGCATTTGACTTACCACGGTAATTAAAATAAAGTTTTATGGAAAATAAAATTTGTCGATTTCATTTTCTTTCTTAATAAATAACAATTAAAGAAATTAAATAACCGGAAATTTTAAATGAGGGGAAAACAAATTGAAATTAAAATTGTTTTGTTTATGTTTCAAATCACCGATAAGTAAAACATATTTGTATTGCCAATATTTAAATTTTTTATTTTTATAAATGAAATGTAGATGTTTTTGATAATCGATGTTTCTGAGACTCGATGTTAAGGTTAGTCGATTTTTTTTAGCAATCTATGTTTTAAAAGTCGATATTTTAGTACTCGTACAAGTGGGACCATCTTTGACATACCATTTTGATCGTTAGAACCTTAGAAAATTATAGATACAGTAAATAATTGTGTATTAGCCGAGAAATTTATTCCAGAAAATTCCCCCTAAAATGGTACATTGGTTATTGTGTGTAAGACAGGAAACCTTAAAAAACATTTAACAATGATGCCCAGGAAGATGATGCTATCAAAGCATATTCTCATACGTTATTTGGCGAAAGTGATGACGAAGAACCAGATTTATTTTTATAAATTATTTTTAGATTTGACATTACAATACATTAGTGCATTCTCTTTGCAGGTTATGAATTATTTATACTTGATAACTCTCATTTGTTAACACCAATAGCAAATATATTTTTTAATAAAAACAGTAAACGGCAATATGCATTCTAACTTGGATTTTTGTGGGTCGGCTAATACTTATATGGGCTCATATGTACCATAGTAATAGAAAATAATTCTTAGACTTTTATGTTACCAGAGAATTTTAATTTGAAATTATACTGTTTGAAATCTATATGGGAAATAATAGTGCATTTTTTAACAAACATCTAATATAAGAATTTATTTTAGAAATTTATGCTTTTAGAAAAATTTAGATTTAAACGCTAACAATTTGAACTACATCAAAATGACTCGGAAATTAACTGACAAAATCGTAGACAAAAAATTTCACTGTCAATTTGAGACAAGTTTCAATGAATTGTTCAATGAAACCGATGGATAAATATTTAAACAAACAGTGGGATATAAAATAATAGACATAGATATTTCCATTTTTAAATACATTAGAAACAGATATCGCATATGATGTGTTATATAAAATTCTTAGATTTAAGTTATATTTCATTATTATCTCAGTTTTAATAATTTATGATTACCTCAACAATCTAAGGCATTTTGTAGTTGCATAAACTTTCTTTCTGTGAAAGTGGAAACAGAACGTCTAATATATGTTTAATCTATGTTTATACACCATAATCAAAGAAAATAATTCTTCAACAGCCAGTAGAAATTGAATATTCTTTCAGCATGGCAATGCCAAAACATACAACACAATCAAAACTCTTAGGAAAGTATTGGAATAAGGATGGAAAATGTTTAGTAACTCATGTTATAAAACATATATTAGTCCGTATGTGTACTATTTAATTCAACCTCTGCAGAAGTACTTAGACGAGAAAACTTTCTTAATTACATGAATAGGTATTCGGAACTTGGTATAAATGTTCTAAAAGAATGAAGATATTGACAATTTACGAATAAGAAAGTATCAAGCAAAATAATTAAATTTTAACTGGTCTACAAATTTCATGACTAGATTCAAGAAATTTAGAACATGGATAAAACCTGGAAAAAGTTGTAAAAGAAAAAAGATCATACATAAACATTTATCCAATGAAATCCATTCATACTTACATAAAAATATTTCTCAGAATTGATGCATTGATTTGATTAATTCTGACATATATTATCAATTAATTGACACAACTAACATGTCACATCATTGAATTAGAAATTTCAAATGATTTGCAAGTACATGGTGAGCATTTATTTCTGTCGGTACTTTTGTTAAAGATTTATTTACTTAAACTTTTTATTTGGAATATTGTTAAAAATTTTATTCGCTAATAAATATCGATTACAATTCTTAGTAAATCTTAAAAAAAATTTAAATAAAAATTTTCTTTTATTAATCAATCTTCTTTTTGTTTAATTAAAATTGATAGATTAAGCGGAAATTTGAAATAATAGCTTTTAGTATTGATTGAAATGAATAAATGTCGAAAGTGCTTTTTATTATTTGATATCTGAAAAACAATATTAAAAAAACGATTGCTTCATTAAAATTTTTAGATTATTTAAAAATTAATTATTAAAAATTTTTTTTTTCTAATTCAACCTTGATTTACATGCACTTAAAACTCATTTAAAAAAAGTAATTTGATGTATTTTTATTATATAATATTTATCAAGCCAAAATAAAATTTAGATAGCAATTGGAAAAAAATGTTAATGAAAGGATGTGTAATATTTAGAAATTTAAACGGAATTAAAATAAAATGGTTCTCACACAATAATAAGTAAATTTTAAATATAAAAATTTTTCAAATTACTAAATTTTTCTAAATTAGTGATTTATTTTGATATAGCAAAACTTATATTTTATTCAGACATATTTAATAAGCATTATTGGATAATAAATTAACATAACCCATAATTACAAAACACACTAAAGTTGTTAATAGAGCTTATCAAAATTTTAAAATTTATTCAAACGCAAATCTTTAAATATCTTATTAAAACAAAAAAGATTTTCAAAATAAACGACCCACATATTGGGTTTTAATTAAATGAAATAATAAGAGTCGGTGTCACTGAATCCACGTGTTCTATCAAAATCAATTATATAAACAACACCCAACGTATATTTGAATTCAAATTTGATATACAAAACTAATTATAATATTCCAATATCGCAATGAGATCTCTGATTTAATTATCTGATAGGTCTCGCTGTGATCGCTTCGATTCTGCGTGGTTTACAATAATAATCACCTTTAGACAAATTTAATCCACGATTCGATTCGATTCGACCTACTGAGTTTCTTTAAATATTCTTCTAATAACTATTTTAAATCCTGAACCTCTAGATAATCGACCTAATCCCTCAATCCTACTCTCAGTTTCTTCGCGTCCCTACCTGAGGCAAAATGCCAAATGCTTCTGAGTCTGAGTTCCTTCATATAGTAGAAACAATGGCTTTGATTAATAGTCATCCAACCAAATTGCTTACGTTTGACAGCCTTTGCCTCACAGCTTTTTCATCTTTTCGTTGTAGAAAAACAAGATTGATTGCCCCACCATGCAACTTACATATAATAATCTTTTTCACTGGTCCACATTAATCATAATGTCATGGTAATGCTTTCCAATACGAAATTTGTTTGTTTTTCCTTTTGTTTAAACAACTCTGATTTTTCTTAATTAATTAGTTAATTAACGATTTTCTGTTTTTGTACATTTTATTGCTTTTCGACCCTTTCTGAACAAATTATGACAAATACATTGTTACCATGATATTCACCATCATCTTACTTGTATCTGTCTCATTTTTCAAATTTGAATTAGGTGATTTATTGATTTTCTGCGGTTTCGCATTCCCTGCTATTCAATAATTATTACATGGAAATTATAATTCCTTTAAAATAATCTTTAATTGAACAACCCTAACACACATGATCAATTTTGAAAATTTGCTCACATCAGTTTATTGGCATTCACTCAACCAGTTTTCTTCAAAATAACACTTATAAAATGAAGTGCCGAAATTTTGCATTGAATAGAAAATTAATTTTTGATCTTTAGTCATAACAAAAATAAATGAAATATTAAGCATTGTGTTACGTATCACTTGTGACAGATACAATCATTTTTTACAAAAATATTTTTTTGCATTAAGCCCTTTAAAAATGTGAATTACTTCGAAATTTCGAAAAAAACATTTGATTATTAAAAATACAATATGATATTTTAAAATAGTGGGATGGAAAAATGGAAGATGTAATAATTTATCAATGGTTTTCATAATTTGTATAAAGCTTCTGTTACACCATCTTTATTAACCTCCATTTTTACCAAGGAAATTTACTAAATATTTTTCACAAATTTAATTAATTAATTTCTGCGTTAACCCAATATTGTTAATTATTATAATTTTAATAACAATAAATTCAAAATGGAAAACAAACAGAAATAATATAAATGATTAAAACAAAATAATTTATAAATTATTTCTCAAGATATTTTCATTAGATTTTCCAAATTAAAATTTCACCGAATCATCACGAACGATAAGAAAAGAAAATTTTAGCTAACAAAGTTTTAAAAACTTTTTTAAATTGGAAATTTTTTTGCTTCAAATAAAAAATTGATTAAAATAAATTGAAAATCTAATATTTCTAAATTGAAAATTAATTTACAACTTGCAAGCTTATCAAATTAATATCAAGACATTATTAATAACTAAATCAAAGAATATAAATATTTTATTTACGAAATCGAGCACGTAATCGGATGTTTGTATACTTGTCAAATAGAATGAATCTCAAAGGGGATTTTATTTCCTTTGACTTGGATACAAGAGAAAATATGTACATTAATAATCACTTCTGTAAATATTTATTTATTTTCACTCTCAATGAAATAAATTTTATTCACTAATCAAGAATTATGAGATATTCATTTGTTTTTAATACTTTTATAAATACGCTAGGAATTCCAATTTTTAATTTAAAAAAAAATCACAAGTGAACCCTAAGTGAATGATAAAAATTATTATTATATTGTTTAGCTGAATGGATTTATAATTCTTTCATTAAACGGAGTGTTGGCTGACATAAGATACGGTTTTTAATGAAGTTTGATGCTGTGACGATTTCATGACATATTTGTAATGGTATTATCGTTAAAGGGTTTAACTTAATGTCTAACAGTGTACTTTTTTATTAAAGAAACTTTGTGAAACGGACTTGGATTTATTAATGACACACACACATATATATATATACACTTATTAGAAATTAGTTTTAGATTAATGATAAAAATAATTTTCATATTTATAATTGTAAGTGTTTATTGAAATACAGACTTGATAAAGGCTGTGTCAAAATATTGTTTATGGGGAAAAAATTATTTGATAAATATGATAAAAATTGAATTAAATAAAAGATCAAAGGTGAAATCAAAAGATAATGATAATAATTATTAAATATCGTTAAGAGTTTTATTAATTTCGCTTTAGTGCATAGGATAAATAATATTTGTTAAAACAGTGTTCAAACTTTGTGTTAAACAGAAAAAAAGATTTGATCTACAGTCGACATCAAAATAAAAGGAATGCTAAAAGAAAGCGAAAACAGATTAAAGGTGAACAAAAAAGGATTTGACTGTGATACAAAATGTGGAGTATTACAATTTTTACAAAGTAGTGATGCGATAGAACAAATACCAGTTCATATTCATGACCAGTGTCCCTAATTTTCTCGGTATGACGTAAAATATCAAATCCAGGAAATAGTGTGTATGTCAGTGTTATTTATTCACTAATAAAAATTATATGATTTTTAATAATATCTACAAGAAGGCAATAATTATAAATTGAAATTTATTTGCATTAAAATTTATGAGAATGAATTGAATTGAATTTATTATGGAATTATATTTAAAATATTTGATGATTAAAGCAATTATTAAACGAAATAGAAAAGTAATTATAATTTTGTTTCAATAAATCTTTCATATAAATTATTTAGAAATCCCTGAGAAAACAAATTACGATAAAGATATTGTTCATCTGCTCGAATATTCACACAACGCAAGTGCTTAATGTTCAACACAAAATTACCCTTAAAAATCAACATATTTTCAAATTGCTCCCCAATTGTCAAATTTGACATAATTTATTGTGTGAAATAGACAAAATCATTTGAATAAAATGTGAGAAATTAATTTTTGTATTTACATTTAATGAATAAAATTTGTTTAAATCGATTGATTAGAAGTTTATTCTAGATAGAATATTTTTTATTTAATTTTCCATTGTATTTTTAATTTGTTTAAATCAATTGCCAATTATCATGTATAGGCCAATTAAGTAACTACAAAAAGGCAAAAATGTAAATTAATATTTTAATTGTAAATATTAATTATAGAAAACAAATTGCAAATTTCATACGAATGTGAAAAATTCATGGGATCGAGTTTCCAGAATATTAATTATAAGTGCTAAATAATCTAGAAATTAATATCCCATCCGGAATTACATCGACTTTCACAACATTTAAATTAAAATATAAAATTTAATTAAATTTTTTTTTAACTTTGTTCATTTCTCTATTTTTACAATTACAACCTTTCTTTGTATTCGCATTTCAAATCATTTGAAATTTCTTATCAAATCCTTATCAATTTAATTATACTTCAATTACAATTAAATAGTATTTATATACTTTATATTAAATTTAATTAATTAAAAATTGGTAAAATCTTCATACTCTTCACCAATGATCGATTTCCGTTATCAATTTAATTTATCTTCATTCTACGTTGTAAGTTAATGTTTAATTATGTAACACGAACTTTCGGCACAAACTTCATTAAGTCTAACTGAAAAATACAATTCAAGATGCAATTCAAACAAATTATTTTATTGGAGAAAACATAATTATTATTTTGAATCCTGATTGGATATCACAGAATTCTTGAGTCAAAGGGCAAAAACGGAACGGGCCGTTGAATTATTGACAAGAATTTGCAAAATGATACGCAAATGGCCATGCAACACTAACAAATAAACATAAAGCACCTCTCAATTTATGGAATAAACATGCATTTCTAAATAAATTTTAAAATATTATTTCGTCTTTTTCTTTGATCCGAATTTTTCATATTTTTACTATTTTAAAGCAAACATGAAATGTTTAATTTTTTAAAGCGATAATATATGTTTACCCTTTGAATAAAAATAAAATAAATTCCTTCTACCCTACATTTACGAAAATTATTTTTTTAAACTACAAATAACTAATAATTTATTTCTCAAAAAATGATGGTGAATCCATAAAATATCATGTTTAAGTAATTCCATATTCGGAAGGTTTTAGAAATTTTTAATTGTCTGTCACAAAATCATTAGGCAATTCAAATTTATTTAAAATAGTATCAAAATCGTTAAAATCAATAAATATGTTAGTTTTATGATCTAGTGTATAAATTTTCATGTAAAGGGTGTAATGCCACATACACTGGAGAGACTTTCCGACGTCTTCGCAAACGAGTTCAGCAAGATGAATGACGTGAGTAATATTATTAAGTAAAGAAAAATGTGCAAAGGAACAATTGATTTAAAAGATTTTAAAATTCTATATAAAACAATATTAGGCCAAATAATAATGTTCTAACTTAAAAATATTGGTAAACGCAATTTTGTGATGCATGATGAACTAAATGTAAAATAGTTTTGTTAAAAATTTTAAAATATTTTGTTGAGAATTAAATTGAAATTTTGTTAAAATTTCGGATTTTTAAAATTTAAAAAATAAATGTTTTTAAAAATTTTATAAAATTTGTGATTTATAAATGCAAAATTTTTAATTGAATATTTTATAAAGGCATTTTGGAATATAACACCACATATTCCTAAAATAACCTTCACTAAATGTCACATTTTGTTATTCAGACTTCATAGAATACATAAGATCTAAGCGGGTCTCGATGGTTAGTAATTTCTGTAATATTTATGTATACACTTATTTTTATTTTTAGTATGACTAATTGTTAAGTTAACAGAGTATAATTAATTTTTAATGTGTTAATTTATTTTCATAAATTTTAATAATTATTAAAGTTATTAATAAATATTTTTAAGAACATCATTATTTGGCATAATATTGTCTGTTTATATACACATTAAACAAAGTAAATAAAAAAAAGACCCTGTAAGTGGGAAAGAATTTTATGTGAGGCTGTGGTGATTAAATCACAATTCCCTAAAATAAAAGTTCAATTAGTAACAAATTTATTGACATTATTTAATTGAATCATTAAATCGTAACTATTACATCAATACTGTTTCCGTATATTATATTTGACAAAGATTATGATGCCAGACTGATGATTAGGATAATTTCCTCGAAATATACTTCTTTTATTTGACTTTATCGTATTTTTATTTATATTATCATTCATTTTATATCAAAGTCATGCAAAATATTTTTTAACCTAAAAATACGGCGTTGAATTTCGCAATTAATAAACAAAAAGCAGATTTCCAGCAGATAGTTAGAATATATCTATAAGACCGCTGGTTTTTGATGAGCTTCATAAGTTTATTTTAATGACATGTATCGAAATTCAAAGAAGTTTTTTCAAATAAGATGATTTTAAACCACAGTAAATAAATGTAGAATATTGAAAAATCATTTGTAATTCCCCTGTCTTTCTTTACAATCTCACCCAAAAAATCACATCTACCAATTACTGATAATTAAAACTCAAATTTACAGACGCTAAAATTAATTTCCAGACGAAATTGGAAAATGAATTTTTTATCCAGTTTAACGAATAAAAGTATTTCAATTATTTAAAAAATTAAAAAAATCTTTGAAAACACATAATAAGTTATTCCTCGTATAAAAATTAATTTCCAGACGAAATTGGAAAATGAATTTTTTATCCAGTTTAACGAATAAAAGTATTTCAATTATTTAAAAAATTATAAAAATCTTTGAAAACACATAATAAGTTATTCCTCGATGGAAAACAAAACTTAATAATATAACTTATCACATTTGTTTGAATGAATCACTTATTTGAAGTTAAAATTATTCTTGAAAACTTGAAATTTATTTAATGATATTTATTTAAAAATTACAATCTATTAGTTCCAATGAAATAAATTATAAAATTCATACTTTAAACGACAATAATATGAAAGCATTTAGTAATTATTGTCGATCACTCGTTAATTTAAAAACTAGGAATGAATACATATGTATTGCTTAACACCTAGGAGAAATAAAGAAAAAGAAAAAAGAAATTAAAAAAAACTCATAGAGTTGTGGCTTCAACTATAACAAAGAAATGAATCATTCAAAAATAGAGCAAGTGTTTAATTCAAAATAGTATATAAAAAGGCAAAACAGAAAAGTTTTGTTACAAAGTAAAAGATAAATTTTTCATTTATAGTAACAACGAATATAAATGAAATGGTGACAGAAAACCGATCAAAACATGGCTATAGATAAAAATTAAGAAAAAAATTAATTTAATATTTTCCATTGTTATAATTTGTAAAAAAAACAAATAAGTATACAATGTTCAGTTCCTCTTGTTACAAAATAAAAATAATTCGTTTTATTTGAGTTGAGTTGTTTAACAAAAAATACAAATATAAATTTCGGAACTGATTAATTTAAATTAAAAAAATTTTAAAAAAATAATACAAAAAATATTACATTTATATCCATAAATTAAAACTTAATAAACATGTACATTTATTAAAATATGTAACGTTGACAGTGAGATATCTCAGCCATTTAAATAAAAATAATAGTTAAAAAAAATTAAAAAAATAATAAATCAGTAATAATATCAATGTTTTATTGATATCCTTATTAATTCAAAAAAAAAACAAACTCTTAATCTCATTGAAAAATAAAAAGAAACCAGAGGTGAATAACAAAAGAAGTTTTTATAATCTTTAAATTACTAAATAAATTTATCATCTTACACTCATTGCACAATTATTTTGCATGAGATTTCTTTAAACTATTCGAGTGCTGTTACATTCGATCTTATTGGCTAGTTTATTAACCAATCACTATAAATTTCACCTAAATCACGATTCGAATATTTAAATTTAATTACGATCAAGGAGTAATTTCAAGATTAAGAAAACTTTAAAAGTTTTTTGTTATGTTAGAATTTCTTTTTAAATTTACAAAAAACCATAAGGAATCATTTCAAACTCAAATGGATAATGATAAAATGATATTCTCATTAATTGACACTACCACATCAATGGGATAAACGCTACATTGTTACACGTTGTGATCTTCTGTTAATTAACGTTGGGGTCCTTAATATTATGTTAATTTACATAATTGTAATGCATCCTGTTTCACTCATTAGCTTTAGAAAATAAAGATTCTTTTGAAGATTTTTCAATTTCGGAATATTTAAAAATTTCATTCTAAAATTTTGCTAAAGAAATATATTTATATTTTAATTAATATTTTAGAATTCCTTCGGTAAACAAATTGCTATCTTTCAGCGTCTGCCCTTATTTAAAAAAAACCCTATAAAGTGTTTTGGTGTGGTGATAATAGCTTTTAATTGCTACGGCCATTTTGCTTGTTTTTTTAAACGCAGTCGGTTTTAAAGAAATATTGTCTTTTCATCACATTGAAACTGAATCTACTATGTTCAACACATTTGCCGTTGAATGGATCTGTAAATCATTTATCGTTAAAATAAATCTTTATTGGAAGTTTGTAAATATTAGGAACTTTCCCGGGACAAATACATCCGTGTTTGAATCATTCAATGTCAAATTTAAGCTCGAAAAATTTCTAGTACTAATTTGAAAAATAATAGACAAATACAGGAAAAGAAACTCAACAAATTTCATGAAATAGCATTAAAACTTGGATTATTTAAAAAATATATTGAAATTTCAAATGTTTTACCTAAATATAGGTATTCCAACCGTACTCTATTGTAGAAAACAGTACTCTTTTAAAGCACCTCCTTTTTTATACGGTCTCTTTGATTTTTTTCGTACTCTTTTTCTTTTCTTTAATTAAAAAATGTAAAAAAAACATACAACACCAAACTGCGTACATTGTAATCCTTAAACTAAAACCAACTGTATAACCACTTTTTAAAAATTATTTTTTGCTTCGAGTTAACTGTCAAATAATAATTGTAATTTCTGCATTATATTGGTTTGAAATTAAAGAAACATTGGAAAACAACTAAACCGAAAAAAAATTAAAGTTTGTAGAAATTAAAGATTTTTATTCCATATTAGTTTAGCTATATTACTTAATTACTTATACTTTCATTTAGAGAGCTTAATTCTAATTCACTTTCCAGTGTTTATGATTATACTCTTAATATATAATTACAGAAAAAGATTAACTAAGTAGTTTTTTATAAGTGTTGTAAAAAGTTATAAATTTCAATTTGGTAAAAATTATATAAAACTTTAATATAATATTTTAATTAAAAAAATTAATATTTATTTTACATTTTTAGAAAAAGAACTGACCTATTTCCATATAGTTTTTTTAATTTTCAAATCCTTACTTGTGTTGTACTCTTTTTAGATGTTATCCGTATGGCAACCTTACCTAGATAGATTGATTCAAATGTAGTTTTTTTAAATGCATTTTTTACATTTTAATTTAATTTAATTTACTTTATTTCTATATTTCATTTATCACTGCTAATATATGTTGTCTCTAAATCTTCACTATCTTATGCTCGTTGTTGCTATGGCTTTATTAGCAAACTTGTTATTCACAGAAAAAGCAAAGCAATCTTCTCTACAGTTAAATCAGTAACAAAAAATTAAGAGATTTCTGGATATTTCTATTAGCAAACTGTATTTCAGATTGAAATAATAATATACATAAATGAAAAAAATTTACAAAATGATAATTAAACATTTAATTATTTTTTCATTTGAACGAGAATAATTAAACAAAAAATAAATAACAAGACTTAATTTTTGTTATAAAAAACGTGCGAACTAATCTCCAGTTCGAAATTAAATAATTTACAATGTAAATATTATTCATACCTTTGTGTGAATGATGAATAAATTTTAAAAGAAATTTAATTTAATTCAAAAAGAAATACATAATAACTTATATACAAGTGTATATTTTGAGGATAAATTTTTAATGAGAAGTATTTTAATTTTTTTTATATATATTTTAAATTTTTAAAAAAATTTATATAAAAATTTAAATAAATTAAAACTCTTATAATATTCGATTTTAATTAAAATAAATATGATGAATGCAATGAAATAAGATTATAAATTGTAGGTGATCAAGAAATGTAAGAGATCCTTAGAAAACGCATGAATTTATTACGCTAATATCAAGTAGTTTAATTTCAATTCAGATGATTTATAAAAATTTATATTACGCAAAGCTCATTAATAATATCAAGAATAAAAGTAATTTTAATAATATAAACTGTAAAAACTGTAATGTTGCATAATTTTCACAATAACATGTTTCAGTCATTATTCACAAAAGCGGTGCTCGAATGAATTGCTGTATTATAATAAAGTATTATAAATTAAGTTATTTATAAAAAAGGTAAAAATATTAAAAGTCTCAATAAATGCTTATGTAGCTTAGAGAAATATATTTGTTTCTCATACTTTTTTAACGTCTCAATAAATTAAACAACATTATTTATTATAATTATCATAATAATAATGTGTTAAACATTTAAAAAATGTATTGATTATTTAATATTTATTTTATGTTACTACCAAGAAACCATAATTTTCTATTAGTATAATAAAAATAATATAATAATTAAATAAACAAAAATTAAACTTCATAATCTTTGCTAACATTATTTAAAAACGACTTGCTTTCGACAAACATAAAATATAAAATTTCCATTAGCATGTTAAATCAGCTAGGATTCCCCATTAATTTATTTCGCAAATCTGTAGCAGTTAATGGAAAATCAAGCAAGAATAACTTTCGTTTAATAAAAATTTCAATTTATTTCATTTAACAAAAACAATATATACTCGCCTGAAAACCATTTCAATCACAGAAATTAAATTTTACGGTTCAATGATAATAAAGAAAAAAGAACTATGAACATGATTCAATAAAATCGTAGGATGGAACGAGAAATAGGATAATTTTTTATAATCTAATTCAGTTATGATATTGCATTAAAAGTCACTGACCAAATTTTTGTATATTGCGTAATTCAGCACCATTAATTTACAATTTGTTTTTTTAACACAAATATTTACCAATGCTTTTATCAAATAAAATTTAGGATCGAAAAAAGCAGAGTCGACAATTTGTGTTAAATCGAAGTCTATGGTTGAAAATTAAATGAAAATAATTAAAATACTTTTATAAATCAATATAAATATTAAAAAAGAGTATTTATTTTGATTTAAGCGCGTTCAAAGGTATTTTGAATAAATTAGAATAGTTACTATGATTATTCTAAGGTTATTAACTCTGGAAGTTAAGATAAAGCTCTTCTGAACACTCTTAAAAACACTTTTATACAGAATTTAACACATTTCAAAATATTTTAAAATCAAACTTCCAATATTTAAACTTGAGTTAAGTGTTTTTATTCGGATTTATTCTTATTTAAATGTTGGCAAATTAACTTCTAAAATGTTTTATAAAATTTGTTTTAATTTTGTAATTTATTGAAAACATTCATGTGAAGGAAATTTTAATCAGAGAAGAAGCCGAAAGCGAAAGACTTGTTAAATTTTGTTTTGTGATATATCAGGACCTGTTTTAAATCGAAATATTTCATATTTCATTTTATGAAATAACATTGCTAAAATTGGCTTACAACTTGTTGAAAAATCAAAATTTAGCAAAAAAATTTTTAATTTTAAGTTTGATTTTGTATGTTTATATAAATAATTCCGCTATAGACAAAATATATTTTTAAAGTTTTATTATTATATTATTAAATGCTAACAAAGAAAATAAATAAATTTAACAAAAAAGCAGATTCTTATTCAAAATTACTTATCACGTAATTTTTCAGGTGAATTGACCGGAAAATAATAAAAAATAAATTTTCATTTTGATTTAAAATAATTTCTAATCATAAAAACTATTTATTAATAATTATATATAGTGACATTATATTTATATTTATTATAAAACATAAATATAATGTCATTACAAAATGAAAAGAAGTTCTTATAATAATTATAAATACATTTTTATTGAAGTTATCAAATGAAAAGTATTTATCAAAAAATAACTGGAAATCAGTAAGACAAAATTTCTCCAGTTTTAAAATCCAAGAATACAAAGCTCGTTGGAAGTATGGCACTAAATCTGGAATAATCCAATTATATTTTCAAATAAAATGAAATAAATTCTTTTGAATATTCTTTAATTATTTATTTATTTTTTAAATTTAAATAAATTAATATCACAATGTTATATAATAATAAATATAAATTATTTCATTATTTAAAATTCATGAAATCTAGTTCCAACCATTACAAACAAAAACCAGTCACGAGTATCCGGAACAAAAAAAGATTTCTTCAATTACTTTAGGAAACGATGCAAAAACCCAAAAAATTCTACAAATATCTATTAACAATACCTTTTGATCAAATAGATCGGAAACCTCTAATAGGCAGTTTGAATTAATACTACACGAGAAAAGCAAAAGGATACTCAGTAAGGTTCCACATTTTTAATTACAAACTTCCAATTTATATTTTATTTTGTAGTATAATATTTTACATTATAATAATTTAAATTGTGCTTATAAAAAAATCGGGTTCTTATTCAAACGGAATGCAGATATTGTTAACCAAATTCCACACCAAATTTCGGACAATTAGAAAATATTTGCAAATATTACCATGTGCGGACATTAAGATGTCATAATGAAATTGTGGAAATTGTAGAAATTAATTTCAGACAAGATTACATTATATTAATAATAAACGATAGAGAAAGTATGTAACAAAAAGTATGTAACTGCATTTATACCAATGCCTCGGTAGAATGTTACTTAAAACATAACTTTAAAATTAAACAAAGATGAAAATTTTCAAAATTCCCGTAAAAGTGCAGTGCCTAAAAATTGAAAAATATTAATTTTACTGGCATACAACTGTATTATATGTAGATTAATAAATACTCATAGAATCAAATATAAACATAACAGTTACGGGAAATTTATTTTAACAAACCATTTAGTACAAACTTGAAAAAAAAAATCATCCGCAAGAAATAATTTGAAAAACATGTCGTTGAAATAGTTTTGAAATATTATCTTTTACAGCCAAAAACTTTCTTTTGTTAAATTTTAAGAAAAAGAACGATATTTTGAAATTATCGCTTTAAAAAAAAATATGTTAAGATTACAAAACGAGTAATACCACAATAGGATATCTTTCATAACATTGCATATTCTATTCCATTTTTTTGTTATAAAATACTTTTATTTTTTATATCGGTGATTTAATAATATTTTTTAAGCTTCCAGCATATCATAACAAATTTCATTTTTGTTTATACAATAGATGAAACTGACTTTTTCAATAGTTTTATTGCTATTTATTTCGAAGAATTAAATAAAATAACTGAAAATTAGCCATATAATTTTCCATAATAGATTAATTCATATACTCAAAAATTTCTCAAAATAGCAACAAAAGTCCACAAAACATTTGAACACCAATTGCTTGAACTCATGAAATTAATATCCATTCAAAAATTATTCGTAAAAAATTTATTTATTTTCGTTTAAAATAAAAAAAATAAATAAAAAACAACAGTAATGCAAAAATTCATTCACTGAAACTTTTGTGGCTTTAGGCAATAAAAAAACTTTACTCGAATCTCAATGTATTTTGGAAACGAGATAGAAAATATTATAACAATAATTTACTGACGGCAAATGATAAATATAACAATTTTTATAATTTATAAAAAATTATTAAAATCATATATATATATATATACGTGTGTGTGTAACGAACAGATACCTGGACCCCCATGTTTTATGATAAATTATTTAATTTTTATATTTTATTGGAAAATGTTTCTTAGTTGACAATATTTTCTAGTGATGCAGATGCAATTTTTGTCATAAAAAATTAATTAAGCAGAACATATTACGAGTTAGTTTTGGGATATGAATCAAACATGTTTACTATCACAGAAATAGACTTCTCCAAGAACCTATCAAACTTGGGGTGGGGATAATCAAATGTATGTATATATATACATATAGAAATTATTATCATATCACATTAAAATAAAGATTATCCAATTACATAAATCATTTACATAAAAAATAAATAAACACTGATCTAATGTTACCAAAAATTAAAAAATTGGCAAAATCAATCACAGACTGTCTAAATAAATGAAGTAATCATCAATTTTCATATACTGTCATGAATCGTCATATATTGTTATCGTCAGAATAAGATCATTTAATTGATACTATCATTGCCATCACCAATTATAATCATCCATTGTTCAATCTACATATATGTTCATATTATATTGGTTATCTCCTACAATGTAACATTTTTAATTTTTAATCTGCGCCGTCTTCTAACATAATAGAAAAATTTGATAGAATTTTACAAATTCGATATAACTTAAAATTGAAACATTGGGTTACTGGAAAATTATAAACTTCAAAAAATATATTTCAATTTTATAAAAATACTGATAAATTTAACAAATAACTTAGAAAATTAATTGTAAAACTATCTAAACGCTGTGCAAGTTATTGGTGAAATTAAAACAAATTAAATAATAAAAGAAAATTAAAATTAAAAATCGATATTTTTGAAAATATGCTTTAAAAATCGATTAGAATTTGCAAATCGATACTTGCAAAAATAAGTAGCCCGAATAGTTTACGTTTTGTATAAAATTAAAAAAAATTATCAATAATTATTATGTGGAAGTTTTTTTGGTTTATAATAAATTAATTCATTTAATCTGTAGGAAAATCCTCAAATTCTGAGTGAAATCTAGAATTCTGCAAACTCCGCAGAACTCCAATACGTCGATATCGCTCTCTCTCTCTCATAAGAATTGAATTTTTTTGTTTTCTCGTTAAAATTCGTTGATTTTTCACCATCCAGACAGCACAGCTTATCAAGATAAAATTCAAGCAGTTGTTTTATTAATGCCTACCGTAGTTTATGTTTAATTAACGACAAAAAACGCAATTAATAAAACAATCATTCACAATGTAAAAAGCACATTAGGATAATTTTTTTATGCTGTTGAAAAAAATTGAAATAATAGAATGTTTTGCTGGTACTACTTACAAATTGAAGGAGAAATTTTATTGAATTCAATTCCTTCTATAGAATTCCATTTTAAAATATTATAAAATGACTGTTTTTAAAGTTCTTTAGTTTTCCATTTATGTTTTAAAAAAAAATTATTAATTATCATTGAAAATTTAAAGAAAATGAGATAAGCCCAAAACCCTTGATCAACAAATCATCCGTTGAGGTGATCAATCCAAAGTCAATCTAATTTACACTAACGGTGAAGATATTCTTTAAAAATATAATACAACTAATGATCAACAATTTCTTAACCATAAATAGCATCCCGGCTGAGTGTTTTTAAGTCTTGAATATCCGGTGAACTAAAGTAAAACTCAATTACGAAACGGAAGCCACGAATTAAATCACAGTCAACCCGCGGCCTCTAGCCGCATGTGGCCAGAAATATGATTTCACAAAACTGTTTCGTGATATTATTATTACTTTATTGCGGTGCAATCGTGACTAAAATTTGTAACTACTAAGTGCAAATAAAAGTATTGAGATCGACTTGAAAAACTTAAAGAAAAGAAAAATAAATATCTATATCTATCTATCTATCTATCTATCTATCTATCTATCTATCTATCTATCTATCTATCTATCTATCTATCTATCTATCTATCTATCTATCTATCTATCTATCTATCTATCTATCTATCTATCTATCTATCTATCTATCTATCTATCTATCTATCTATATATATATATATATATATATATATATATATATATATATATATATATATATATATATATATATATATATATATATATATAATATATATATATATATATATATATAATTAATAGAATAGAATTTATGAAATGATTTGATGATGAGAAATCGCAAGTATGATCAGATAAGCATAAGAATCGAATATCCTTTATAAATCAACTTTGTTTATGTTAAAACCACCTAGTTAATTAATTATTTTTTATATTTTAATTAAATTTTAATATTTAATCAATAAATACTCCAAAATTAAATTTCAGGCATGTTGATTATGTAAAAAAAAGAATTTATTAAAATGGTGGGGATAAGTAACCAAAATAATTAAAAAAAGGTTTTCCAGTCGAAATATACATTATAAAATGTACAAAAATTAAAGTGCTTTAAATAATTAAAATTATATTTAAGAAAACTTTAATGTATGCAATCTTATATTGTTTTTTTCTAAACCACAATACAATTATCTATGAGCAATAATACTAATTAGAAGTTATTTATTAATGTAATTTTATAAATAATGTAAAACAAAATAAAACTTCTCGGTAGAATAAAATTTCCAAGACAATAAAACAAAAATATATTTTCTTCCATTTAATTCCTCCATAAATAATTGAATTGGTTTACTTTTGCTCCATTCATGACGTAAAACGAATTTATATATATTTTTAGATGTTTTCTTAAATAAATATTCATTATTCAATGCCATTTTCTGTGAAAAACTGTTTGATCGCAAGTTCATTGTGAGTTCTGTCAATGATGGAATTTATGTATTGAAGTGATGGATTTACTTCGGCAATTATTTATTCCTAAAAATACACCAACCTAATCGTCCAGGATTCACGAAAATTTGGCGTACGATAATAAACAGCTAAGATAAACACGACTTTGTAATTATTTCCATAAATAAATGATCAAAAAAATCTATGGTAAATACAATTTTCATTTTCTGACATAAATGTATTAAAGATTATTCCAATGAAATTAATTAATTTTTCTTGGAAAAATATTTCTTATATCGCATTTTGTAAAAATCAAATATGTGGAAATTTAATGTGCGAAATATCTATCTGATATTTTAATTATTTATAATTTTCTATCTCGATATTCTAATTCCACTATTCACTTACTAATTGCAGAAATATCAAAACCTTCTCATTTGGATTCATATAAATTATTCTCTTTAAAGTTTTCAATTACTCTAACTAATCTTGAAAACTTTGTATTTTTCATAGATAAAATTAGTTCCTAAATTTTATATTCACTTTAATTAGCATCATCATCATCATCATCATTATTATTATTATTATTAATATTATTATTATTATTATTATTATTATTATTATTATTAATAATTAATTAATTAATTCAATTATTAAAAATAAAATGTGAAAATTTAAGAAATTGTAATAAAGTAAAATTTTTGAAATTAAAATATTAAACTATAAAATTAAAAAAAATCAAGAAAATATTTTAAAGGTGATTTTAAAAATACTGAAACTAGTATCTTAATTTATTTGAATAGAAAAGATTGATGATAATATAAAATTTGTATATTGAAATAAATCTTGATTTGAAATAAATTTTGATTACTTTAGAAATTTATAATTACAATGTTATTGCAACTGACAAAAACTATTTCGTGATAAAAATTTTCATTTTTATTTTGTTAATTAAATTTAAAACTCCAATAACTTATTAATTATTTAACATTTAATTACTAGGAAACCGTTGTAGTATATTACAATTTAATTTATTTTTGATTTTATAATTATTATTTTTGTTATTATTAATATCGTGATAAATGTTAATAAAAATTTGCCATATATTTGTGTACTGCTCTGAAGATAAAAATGAGCGTTGTTTAAATAGATAGTTCAACGAATTTTGAATCAAGAAAATATCTAGATTATGTAAAATATCAGTTATAATTGCATGGCGATTAATGTCTTTGAGAATGGATCAAATTCTACTATCTGACCATGATGTGATCGGAATTTTAACCAGAATTTACTGTATTAAAAATAGATTGTTTTTCAGGATAGATCTAATATTTTACATTTGATTGAAGTTTTGAAAAAAAATAACGAAAATATAAAATTTATTTTACAAGTACTTTTTTAATCTGTTTCAGATAAATTTGATTTAAAATGTTAGAATAAAATATTATTGATGTTCACATATATTATTTGGGTCACCGTCATAGTAATAGTAATTAATAATAACAACAACAATAATAATAATAATAATAATAATAATAATAATATTATTATTATTATTATTAATAATATTTATTATAACAAAATCTAAAACTAAAGCAAATGTTTGACTGTTGTTGTCATATATTTTTTCAGAATACATTGATATAGAGCGGTTTCTTTAAATTTGATTTAATATCTGATATGATAAAGATCAGCAAATTAATTAATTAGAAGCATAAGGTTTATGATACATTGTTTTTTTAATTAATTCTCATCATGAGGAAACATAGAATTTAAAAATACATACCCGATGCTGCCTTCATCACCAGTCAGGGATTGATTCCTAGAACTTCTTGTAGATCCTTCAACATCGCTGTCCGAACGATAAAGAAACGATTCTCGTCGTCTTGGAAAATTGTGCAACAATAATCCAGCTGTTTGACCTCCATCCGTTACCCGTCTTGCGCCAGCTTTCCGATTACCAGTTTCAATGCTGTGAATGTAAACATATATATTATTCAAAGCATAGCACATAATAAATAACAAAAATTGTTGAACATCTTACACTGTTCTCAAAGAACCCGGCTGTCGTATAGCATGCTCAGCCGGTTCGGCTGGCGTACTCAAGCTTCGATCACTGGCAGTAAGTTTTTGAGTACGCCTATTTACTAATGGATTATAGGCGAGTCTATATTTAGGTCTAAGATCAAGAACTGAATTATCTTCCATAGTTACTTACAAAACACAAGATAATTAAACAGATATAAAGTGGATTTACAGTAATAAATAAATATCGTGAATAATAAATTCCATTAGAGTATCTCAAAGAAAATGCAATTGACAATTATGTTAAAATGAGCTGATTTGATTGGTTGAAATCATTATTGACAAAATTCTGATTTTTCTATCCGTATTTATTATTTTTTTGTATTTTTCTATATATCTATCAATGTAAATTGAAAATTGCAGTAATAAATTCATTAAAGAAATCAACGTAAAAAACTTAATTGAGTGAAATTAATCTTCTTTTGCCTGATACTTGAATTAGGTTTTAAGAATGAAAACTTTATTATCCAAAATTTCTGCAAAATATAATTAAACCCCGTGGATAAAGCTTATAGACTAATGTTTCAGATGAAATCTTAGTGAAATTAGGAATATATGTTACAGTTAAAGCATAAATTTGAGTCAATATATACAATCACTAGGTAATGTATATAGCTAGTTACACTCGATATTATTATTACTATTATTATTATTATTATTATTATTATTATTATTATTATTATTATTATTATTATTATTATTAATATTATTATTATTATTATTATTATTATTATTATTATTATTATTATTATTATTATTATTATTATTATTATTATTATTATTATTATTATTATTATTATTATTATTATTATTATTATTATTATTATTATTATTATTATTATTATTATTATTATTATTATTATTATTATTATTATTATTATTATTATTATCATCATCATCATCATCATCATCAATATAAATATCGAAATAATGATGGCCCATTATTAATAAAAACACAAGTTTGTATTATTATTTCTTGGAGCTGAATGGTTTAAGTTTTTACCGAGGTGTTTGGGTATGCTTTTTAAGTTAAGACCATCTTATACATGTATTTATCGTACGAATTTACTGCCGAAATGCTTTAATCTAAGGTTCGTGCAAAACGTTATGTGGTCTGGTTTGCTTCTTTTAAACTAGGAATCTAATACCGGTATTTCGGTATATATACATACAAATACCAGTATACCGGTTTCAATAACGGTATTTAAAAAAATTAAATTTCATACACAAAATGTTGTTTCAATTGTTGAAGTAAAAAACATAAATTTATTAATTATTAACATATCACGTAATATTAAAAGTAAAATAAAAAAAATTAAAATAACACATCACATTAATTGATTAAAAGGAACAATAGTTTCGAAAACTTATGTACTTAATAAAGGTAATACGATGAGCTCCCGAAATATAGTTTAAGAAAAAGGGAAGAGACCAACAATGAAACTCAAGAATTCATAAAAATATTTTTATATAACTTTTAAAGAATGCACTTGTGTGCCGACTTAAATTAACCTTTCTGGACAGATTTGGTAGTAACATTCGTGTTCCAAAAGGTTAAAATTCAGAAAAAGTTTCCAATTGTTGTAATTGGTACATATATTAATCCATTAAACAGACAATCCACAATTACTTCATAATTTCATTGAATATTTGAAATTTGAAAATAAAGATGTCACCTCACATAATTTATAACAATAATCTTTTTTTGAAGTCATCAAAATACTTTTACCACAAAACTTTCCAATGATATTATGTTAATATTATTATTATTATTATTATTATTATTATTATTATTATTATTATTTATTACTATTATAGTAGTAGTAGTAGTAGTAGAAGAAATTAAACTTAGCATTGGTATTCTTAAGCCTCTAAACAAGTGTCAAATTAAAAGTACTTAAAATAGTTTATAAGTCATGCTAATTATATTTTATAATCTAGCAACTAAATGCTTTTATTAAAAATAAATTATACTTTTTTATAATTTCGATAAAAATGTTATATTCACGGTCATTTATTAAATTTTTCATTATAAAAAAATGTATTAAGAATTAATTAGAACTATATTCTCCATCTGTCATGCTCGAGAAAAATTTCAGTTTTCAGATGTTTCAAATAATTGAAATTAATTAAAAATATAACTAATTATTTTTAATGCATTCTCCATATGAATGGTCCATTGATTTCGTTTTATCTGTATAATATTAAATTTAATAAATGTTTATCATTGACAAAGTTTTTTTTGTTATATTAGAAATGACAATTAAAAAAAATAAAAACAAAGATTTTATAAATAAATATAAAAATACATTAAAATTCAAAAAAAATTTAATTTAAAGAAAGCAATTTTGAATATTTTTCAAATTTTAGTGTAATCTTTTTTATAATATAAATTTGATCACAGAAATTATTTTATTAAGTTTCAATTCAATGAAGATTAGGACATCAAAGATTTGTTCCAAATAGGAAATACTATTTCAAACATTTTTGAGGAATTTTAAGACGCAAGCAGTGTATTTGAAATTCCAAGAAGTCCTATATTTACAAATCTCTATAACATTATATAACATTATGTTGCATAACATCTGTTGCATACTATCGGTTTACTAATTATTAATACAGAATACTTGAAGGAATATAAACAAATTAACATTCAAACATCTTAAATAATTTCTGATCTTGAAACTACATTTTTGACATCTAGTTACGCAATAAATTTATAAGGAAGGATAATTAAAGAATATTTTATGATTAATTAAATTAACCTATTATGTAATATTATGTCAAAAATGTAGTTTGAAGATCAGAGGTTGGTTATGATGTTGGTATGTTTGTGTAATCTTTATCAATTATTAGAAAACCAATAAACTCCTTTGTAGATTTTACGCAACGAAGACCATTAAGAGTGCCATGAAGAATATATCATTAGAATAAATATTGTGCAATTATGTCTCTTTTTAACAAGGTTATTTCAATTAATTGTATAATATTCATTTAATATCCTTCCTTATAGAATTAAAAAGAGATAGTAATACACATAAAATAAATATTTAATAGTAAATTATGAAAAACCGTTGCTTTCAATCTTCCAACCGATGATATTTTTAATTATTTTGATAGGAAAGGTCACAAAAAATAAAGAGATAGTTGCTATTTGTATTAATTTGCATGATTCTGGAACACGCTTACTGATGCATGGCTTTTTTATTGGCAGGTTTAAATGGACTATTTTTTGTACTCTCCGATTTTCAATAAAGAATTTTGGTCTCATTCGTTTGTTCACAGATTAGGTCAAATGAGATTTTATACAGGATCATACAGCGACAATAAAAAATAACGGGATTTTTATGTCTCAGCATTTAGTACAGGTCTTCATCTTTTTTAACAAGTAATTTTTGATAAAAATGATACTTAATACAGGATTTTACGGTTTCGATAAAATACAAAACAATTTAACTTTAATTTAATTCATAATTTCTTATTTTCAATTTCATTTTCTTGTTTGACTATAATGGAAATTTGAGAGAAATTTATTTTCTTTAATATGAGTAAATTCTATTTAAATTCTTTATTTTAATTAATCGGAACCCTGATTCTCCGTATATTTAAATTAAATAAATCAACTCGACATTTTAATTTATTGTCATTGTCAAAGCGCCATTTTAGTCTAGCCAACTGCAACGATTTTAATTAGTTCAATTAATTTTCTGTGCTTTCATTTATATTAAATTATTATTTAATGATAGAGTTCAAAATGTATTTGCAATGGAGTACAAATGATTAAATCCGCCATTTTTGACATTAATAGATTGAGAAGACAATCCAATATGTTCTTCATATTTTTAAAGAAAGTTTTCGTGCACTGCCTTTTATTCAATACCTTTTTATGTATCTTCCAATATAATATTATACACATTTGTCAGATTTTGGACGATTTTTGATAACATTCTTCTGTTAACACTTTGAACCCTTTTACAAATTCACTTCTTACTACATTTTTAAACATTTTTAAGAAATTTTAGTAAAGTGAATAAAAAAATGAAGTCTAGATTGTATCAAATTATAGAGTAATATTTAAACCACATTATGGGAAGGAAATAAATTCAAAAAAGTATGGTAATGGATTTTCGCAGTATTGTTCCGTATAAAGTATAAAACAATAGATTCTGGCAATGAGATGTAAATAATCAAAAGTGACAAATTTTAAAAGTGATTTTTTTAAATAGCTTGAACAAATGTTCTAAAATACATTTCGAGTCATGATAATGATGTTAAACAGGTTGACTGCCAAGAAGTCGTATGCAACCGCCGACTAGTATTTGCCCGCAAGTATAATATAAATTATGAACTTGGCTCATTGGACATTTTTTTCTTTGGCAGTATACCTAATAAAGTTTTTTTAAATGAAAATTTAAGACCACTAACCAAAAAATCATTTATTATTTAGCTTTATTATTTATTTCTATATTAAAATGTCTTGGATAATAGAAATTAGTTTCTACAAGATAGATATGCAGAATTTTATTTAATATATTACGCGTGCTCAAATCTGAATTTTTATTTGTTTGTTTTAATTATAAGTTTGTTTTAAATACAACTTAAAAAGACAAAATTAAATAGAAAATACGGCAAATACTCGGAATAACTCCATACAACTTTCTCATGTGTATGGTTGGACAACCAGAAAAATATGTAAATTGGAATATATAACTCAATAATCTGAAGAAATTTTTTACAGACATTTTTTTATCATATAAAAAATTTAATAAAATATATAAATTATAATTAATATTAAATTTTATTGTTTTAATTGATAACCTTAATTTATTCCACATACTTATCAGCGATATCGTGCAAATTGAATTTCAAATTTTAATAATTTTTTTTTATTATTGTAATTATTTTAAAAAAATGTATTCACATTTACACCTTTAATTATATATATTAATTTGATATTTGATTAATTCATTGATATAGAATTACATGAATAATAAATATAAGAGAAAGATGGAATCCTACCAATTCAATCTGGAGAAATCTGATACCAGACGTTGTGAAATTTACCATCCGATAAAATCATATCGTTTTCACCGAATGGTAAATATTTTTATTTTCATTTCAAAGAATTTTAAAAATAAAAATACCACCGTAATTTAAAATATATGTTTTCGCACCTGTAAAAGAAAATAATAATTTCTGACTATTAAAATTTACTGTTAAATTAAAATGCTATAATTAAACAACTTCTACTACTAACTAGATGTTAGTAGATTAAATAATAATAAAAAATAAATTACAATTAAAAATCGTAAAAATAAATAAAATCTCCATTAATTGAATTAAAAAATATGGCTTCGTTAATAATTCAATTTTATGAGGACTTATAAGGACAGTTAAATTTATAAAGTTTTAATATGTTTTTGCAGTAGTTTTTGAATCTGTAACAAACTTATATCGGGTAGCGTTTTAGATGATTCAAGGAGCCTCATGTTAATTTGAATTTTGGCTCCATTTACAGGGGTAAACTCAGACATTTCAAAATGGAGATCTACATCCTATGACCTTAGATTCAATAATTTCCTTCAAAAACAACTACAGAAATTTTATATAAAATTTAAAACAAAAACTAAGATATATGGAACTTTTGAAAGTTTAACTGTGGTGCCAAATTAAAATTTTAATATTCTTACTGTAGCAAAATATTTGATATTCTTACTAGTTAACAAAATTATTAGTTTGGGATCCCAGGTTAAAAAGTTTATATATTTGATTGTTTTGTGAATTTGTAATGTAAATGAGCCGCTCTCGACCGATCCAGTTATTTTTTTTCTTAAGTTGGTACATGTTTAACTGACATCTGTCAGAAATTTGAGCGTGATTGAACCATTAGTGTTTGTTGAGCAAACAGTTTGTTTGAAATTTTGTGTTTACAACGAAATTTCTTGTGAGGAATAGCTGAAAATGTTGCAGAAATCCTTTGAAGAATCTAATTTTTCAAAAACCAATGATATAAAGAGTTCAAAGGTGAAGATTTGGTCGAAGACTTGCCTCGTTCCGAACGCTCTTCAACATTGAATACCGATGAAAACGTGGCAATTATTGAGAAACCTGTGTTTTAAAATTGTCATGTGAGCCTTGGAGAAATGGCTAGTAATCTAAACATCTTATATGGAATAATTCAGCACTTTGTTGTTAATATTTTGGGCATGCAAAGCGTTGCCGCACCGCTTGTTCTGAAAGAGTTGAATTTCGTGTTAAAATACCATCGAAAGAAAATTACTGAAGACATGATTTCAAAGACTCAAATGGATCCAACCTTTATGAAACTCATCATAAGAGAACGAAGCATGTTTCTATGAATACGATGTCGAAACAAGCGAGCAGTCATTCGAATGTCACATAGAAGCCGAAAAACCTGCGCCAAAGTCGATCGAAAATCAAAGCCATGCTTACCGTTTCTTTTGATATTCGTGGTGTGGTGCATTCAGAGTACATACTACATGTTCAAACAGTCAATAAAGACTATTACCTGACTGTCATAAAGCGTTTGCGTGATGCCGTGCGACATAAACTATCAGAATTGTTGGCCGAAAACAATTGGATTTTGCACCACGATAACGAGCCGTCACACAATGCTAAGATTGTCGTGAATTATTCGACCAAATACGTATTCACTCTGTGCGACTTTTTCCTTTTTTCTAAATTTAAAATGCAACTTCTGGGAAAGAGATTCGAGTCTATTGAGGCCAAAAAAGAGAATTTGACAAAGGAGCTAAAGGCAATCTATCCAGCGGCCTTTGAAAAGTGCTAGAATGACTTGGTCAAAGAATGACTTCTGCCTCATTCAAAATAAATTTGCAAGAAAATTGAGAAAATTTTGTTTTATTTACAAATTCCTGGTACTTTTTGGTCATATATAAAATATTTTAAAACACCGAATTGAAACGAATTGTGGCCTGATACCAATTAAACCCCAACGACAACTAATGAATTATGAAGAAAAATAAAATAATTAAAAAATTTGAATCACCTTGGAATTCCCCAATAGAATGAGTGCCTATAAAATGACTTCTGACATACGAATGTGTTTAGATTTTAGAGTTTTAAATTAAAATACGGTTGGATCAAAATTTGAAATTCCTGATGTTGACGAATTGAGGCAAAATATTATTCATCAATAGATTGGAAGAGTTAAGGGAATTGAAAACGCATTTTCTACAAGACATGGTTAATTTTTCTTTAATAGAATGTCATTTAGAACATTTGCGGTACTTTCAACGTTCCAAAAACTCATTGGAGATATAATGTGAAATGAAGAATTGGTTTATTAAGACGAATAGAATTAATTAACTTTTTCATAAATTATTACAGAAAAATGCATGTTTTAATATTTGATTTTGAAGTTTTAGAATTGTGCAATTAATATCGAAAATTTATTCAAAATTTTTCAGAGATAGCTGGACCATTGGAATCTTTGATAGGTGTCAAAAACAAAAGTATGGTTTGGACAACATAGTGTAATGAGGCTTTTGGTAAATTAAAACATAGTATGACCAGTGCGCCATTACATTACCGTCCGGACTTTAATAAAACGTGAAGCATATAGATGCTAAGGCAAGGAAAATTAAAACTAAAATATTAGCAATTTAAACAGAAGATGAAACTTTCAAAGAAATTCAAAAGAAATAAATCAATTCAAAGAAGATATTAATAAATGGAACAAGCAATATTTTTTTTATAGATAATGGTATTATAATGACTAAAAAAAATATGTTCCATCAAACATGAAAAAACCATATTAGTTATTCATAAAGAATTGCGTCATTCTGGAATTGGCAAAATTATAAACTACCGTATATTTCGGCGTATAAGGCGACCGTCAGATAAGACGAGGTACAAAATTAGAGCAAATTTTTATGATTTATCATATATCGGTTGTATAAGACGACTGCTAAATAACGAAACCATGTTTGTTTAGCCTAGGCTAGAGATTGCAATATAGGTTATGTAAAGATGATTTATTAGTATAAATTCAGTATAGATTGGTATAGGATGTGGTCATTTTATTATTAAACCCATATCAGGAATGGAACCGCCAACAAAAAGAAGAAAATATGAGGCAAGTTTCAAGTTGAAAATCGTAGACGTAGCCAAGGGTTCAAACAACTGCGCTGCTGCAAGACAATTTGATGTTACTGAAAAGATTGTACGAGAATGGAGAAAGAATGTGCAATGCGGCGAGGAATCACACGTTGGTCGAAATTGGAAGACGACGTTGCAGAATGGGTACTCCAGCAGAGACAAGATGGCTACATTGTGACCAGAAATAAAATAAGATCTCATGCTTTGAAATGGGCCAAGGCAAACAAAGAAGAAAGTAAAGTGGGATGGTGCAGTAGGTTTATGAACAGAAGAAATTTAGTAATAAGAGAAAAAACAAAAATCGCTCAGAAACTACCAAAAGATCTCGAGCACAAAATAACAAACTTCCACCATTTCATAATTCAGCTAAGGAAAAGGCATAAATTTCCATTATCCCATTTCGGAAATATGGATGAAACTCCAATGAATTTTGACATGCTTGGTAATAAAACAGTGGATTTTAAAGGTGTAAGAACAGTAAACGTGAAAAGTACAGGACACGAGAAGACAAGATTTACAGTGGTATTAGGGTGCATGGCAGATGGTACTAAATTGAAACCAATGGTTATCTTTAAACGTAAAACAAAACCTAAAATAACTTTTCCTCCTGGTGTTTTGGTTCACTTCCACGAGAAAGGGTGGATGGGCGAGAATGGTGTAAAGTTATGGATTGAAAATATTTGGAACAGACGCCCAGGTGGTATGCGAAAGGAACGCAGTTTGTTGGTCTGGGATATGTTTCGGAGCCATATAACGGCTAATTCTAAAACTCGTTTAGCGCACAACAACACCGATATTGCGGTTATCCCAGGTGGTTTAACTTCTGTACTTCAGCCGCTTGACGTAAGCTTAAATAAGCCATTCAAGGATAATGCTAGAGCACAATGGAATGAGTGGATGATGAATGGTGAAAAGTCATTTACAAAAAACGGAGCTATGCGTGGTGCCTCACTTGATGTTCTTTGCGAGTTTGTTATAAAAGCATGGGATAATGTTAAGGTAGAAAGTGTCATAAAATCCTTTAAAAATGTGGAATATCTAATGCCATGGATGGTAGTGAGGATGATTTATTGTATGAAAGCGAAGATGAAGCCGAAGTCGACTTGCCAGAACCAGAATGGAATTTCTACGATGATGGCATCTGTGATGAATCTCGTGATGTATTCGAAAAACTTTTCGAAACAGACGGTGATGATGGTGATGAATTTGATGGGTTTTAGATATGCATAAAAGTAGTATAAATACAACTACCTGTACTGTAATACTTTCTTTTATATCGGTTGTATAAGACGACCCACAATTTTCAAGGGTGACTTTTTGACTTTAAGGGTCGTCTTATACGCCGAAATATACGGTATTTAAAAATTAAAAGAACTTTTTCTAGTTTACACTTCTGATTGCTTTTCATTTTTAAATATGATATAAAGAATTTTGTTAATGTTTGACTATGAATCAAATGTTTTATTGAATATTAATGAAACATCTGATTCATAGTCAAACAAATAGTCAAACAAAAAAGCAATTCTTTATGCCATATTTAAAAATTATTATTATTTATAGATTTTGATAAAAGTATTAAGAATATTGTAACGACTTGTGAGATTTGCCAGAATCGTAAAACATTAACTGTTAAACCAAAAAGTATTTATTGAAAAGTCGACACCATTGACAGTGAAATCGTCTAAAGACTGGCAATCTGTGAAAGTCAAACTCATTGAATTATAAGTTAATTTTATTATATGATGTAATAATAAAATTCACTTAGAATTCAAAGAGTTCAAAGTTCACAGACTACCTACTTCTTACTTAATGTTAAGTACATCAGAACTAATAACCTAAGACAGAAATCGCTGAACCAAAGACACTAACATATTTTTAGAATATGTATAATATTTGAATATTTATTTTTTCTGATTTACTTAAAATTAATTGAATATATATATATATATATATATATATATATATATGTGTGTGTAAATTTTAATAGACCTGTTTATTTTAACTCCCCCTTTCATTTTCGCATGGTCAACATCAACTCGATTTTGGCAACCTTAGAGTCAATTGATTTTAAAAATACAATCCCATCAATCTCGAATTATTTCTTTTGTAAAATTTGAAAACAATTACAGTGTAAAACAGATTTACTAATTATATTTTTTATTTTAAATATTTTCTTCATTTTTATAACTAAATGTATAAATAAATATGAAATACAAGACAATTATTTATAATTGATGTAAATTAGATCAATTTAATTTTTAACATTGTTACACACGTAATGAATAAATTTGTTGAATTTAAAAAATAAAAAAGATACTTAGATAAAAAATTTTAAATTTTATTACATAATTCTTTTTAATAAATAAGTCGAATTAAATTTAAATACAAATTTTCAGCACATTTTTCAGTAAGTGTTAAAAAATAGCTACAAAATTGTAATTAAATTTTAGAGAATTCTTTGTCAATGTGTTAATTTTAAGATTTAATCACCAATAATCACGTTTCACGAATAAAATCGTTTATATATATATAAGGAATAAACATTACAAGAAATACCGTAAAAATGATGTCTGACTAAGATAAGATATTTTAAAAGAACTTAAGGAAAATGAAATGAAAAATCAAGATGAATTATTCACTATTATATTAAATAAATATGAAATAATCAATTCATAAAAAAATGTTTTTTTAAAATTTTTTGTCAAAACTTAATTTAATTCTTACACAAATAATAAAAAACCAATTAATAATTGAAAAGATAACAAAAAACAAAACTTTTTATTTTCTCTTTTATTTTCTCTTCTTGCCAATCAAGTAATTTAACTTTAAACGTTTTAATTGATGAACACGTTGAGAAAATGTATTAATATTATATTTTAATATTTACATTTTTTTATATGTCGTTTAATTATTATTATTATTATTATTATTATTATTATTATTATGTTAGTTTTTCATATCAGACACTTGTTCTTTGATAAAAATAAATGAATAAAAATTCCCAACGTATATATTATATATTAAATATCTACAATTGAATCATTTCAAATACAATTATAAATAATTGATAGTCTGGTTTTCACCATCAAGACCCTGGACAATTAACAAAAATCACCGTTAAATGAATTTTGATTTATTGACCACTGATTTGATGTTATATTATCCTAATATGTTTAGAAAGCTTCATATTATTTGAGCGTTTCCTTTTTTCCATAAACTCCTTAACCATATTTCCACATTTATTTTTTTCTAGTTTTCATCTCTGATTGATTTTTATTTTGCAATGACATAAAGAACTTTTTTATTGATTGACTATGAATCAGATGATTTATTGATATTTACAAATATTCGGCACAGCCTTATTCAAACTACATATTAAATCTTTATGGCATTATTATTATTATTATTATTATTATTATTATTATTATTGTTATTATTATTATTATTATTATTATTATTATTATTATTATTATTATTATTATTATTATTATTATTATTATTATTATTATTATTATTATTATTATTATTATTATTATTATTATAACTCTTCAAAGTGCTGCTAACTAGCATTACGTTAAATAAATAAAAAATACTGATCTCTGCCTGAAAAAATAATAAAAGAAATGAACATTCATTCTGTAACATATATCATTAACCCGTTCACTGCTCAAGCCGTATATACTCGCACAATATGAATGACCAATGCGCTCCGAATTCATTCCGGTTCAACACAACTATTAACACAGAGTACTCAAACAAATCAGGTACAAAAATGCTAAGATGATGTTTCACTTTTAGTATAGTAAAATCGGAAGATTGTGCATCTGTACGTACAATAATCAAAAGATTTGCGGACATCGAACATGAACTCTCAAAACATATTGCGCAGTGAAAGGGTTAACCAAGTAGATCATATCAATTTATGACACAATATGTGTGGATATCAGATTAATAATAATATAGTGATTATAGCTTTGATAATAAAAGAACCTTCATCGTTGACTAGATATTATAATTCCTGCAAGTCTATTAATCTATTAAAATTGCGATAAAAATAAAAGTATCTGAATATGTTTTTATCGTATAATAATAATAATAACTTTCCCACAATATACAGCAATGCCAGAAAAAGAAAATGGACGGATACGCAATAACAGTTAATAATTTAATCACTCACCAAGTTGCATGATATGATATCGTATTTCGCCGGAAAGAATATTTCCTATGATATCGTAACTGTAGATTATTTTTCCATTTTTCATATAAAGCGGCCATATTCGGATTGAAATATAGTCTTAGCAACTTTTTTTTATAATTTTTCCTTGTCAAATGTTAAGAAACATTTGTAGTAGTTGAAACCCAAATTTGTTGTTATCAAACGTTTTTAAACACCGAAACTACATAAGTAATTAATATTTTTCTATTTATATCAAAGTATTTTGTTAATTATTTCATCAAAATTCTGATTTCAATGATGATGCATCGTAAATTATCTATGTTGAAATTGCGAGGAGACAAAATTTAATTTCTCTGCGTCAGTCTTGTTTGTTTGTTTCTTGAATTGAATGCCTGGACTCGTCGACGCAACAACAAAATACGATTGTTTGGAATTTACTTTAAACTTTTATTTCCATCAAAAATTTTCACTCGACTTTTATCCAGTTGAAACTTTGATTTTTGTGTTCGTTGTTTGAATTTTCATGCACTCTCAAAATTAAAATAATCGGTTTTCATTGGACAGAATTTGTGCAAATAAATTATTGGGCATAAATCAATGAAATTGGCTAAATTTTGATATTTTGTAAAAAGATGATTACAAAAGAGGAAAAGGATCAGAATTAACGTTAAAAATTCTAATTATTAGTACATTTAAATGGTCTTTCGCCAATATCTAAACGCAATTTGATTAAACGCGGTGAAAAAATTTACTTTTAAGATTTATTTTCAATTAGAACTTCTTAAATACAGTGAGAAGAGGAAAGAGCTAAAAATAGTTAAAAATGATAGAATAAAACAAAAATTATTCAGACATTTACAGGCAAGAGTAACATTTGTTTTTATAAATGTCATTAATATTAATTTGGTGACAATTTGAGTAATTATTGTAATAGAAACGCATGATTTGTAAAGTGATTTACAGAAAAATAATGGAGAAAAAGACTTTCAGAAATGTAAAGCAGCAAAACTGAAACGGCATTTAAACTAAATGTGATGGAATAAAAAATCTATTTTTCGAAATAGCAAAAATAGGTTATTTAAATTTTGTACAAAAACCAATAATTATTATTTAAATAAATTGACGATTAAGTTTTAAAATGACGTTCTGATCTTTTAATCTGCAAGTCTACTCTTGATCTTTAATTCACGTTCTAATATAAATTAAAAAATAATTTAATAATTTTAAAGTATCCACATATGTTTAAAAAATGAATTGATTTAATCTTTTTTTATTTAATTAAATATAGACAGAGCTTTGAAAAGTTAAGGGAAGATTTCACTCATGGAATATTGAAGTGTCATAAAATTCTTTTTTGGTAAAAGAAAACCAACAGAGAAATTCACGTAGGACGCTCCATCTCTATAAACTGTGAAAAAAAAATGGGTTCGTGCATTTAGAGGTGGTCAAAAATCAGTTTTGATGATGACAGAAAAGTCTAAACCCATGAAAGTTCTGACAAATTTTATAAAATTTTTGTTTGAATAATCAATTTAAAATTCATTGTGCTTGAATTTTAATTATACCTGATGATGGCAGTGAATCTGTCGAAATATATTATAATATAAGTTATATTTGAGTGGCGTTTTTTAATATTTCAATTAGTGACATTGTTATGTGTATGTTTTATTATATATATATATGTGTGTGCGTGCTCGCGCGCGTTAAATAATTTAGTATTTATGAATCGCCGGAATACATTATATTTAAAATTGTGAATGACAAACTAGATCTTTGCGGATCAAGATTGTATGCTTTTGAAGCATATCAAAAAATCATTTCAATTTTCTAATGACAGTAATATATAAATCTACAGGTTTCTTCTCAAATGATATAACAGATTTCTTTAAATGATATTTACCAACATACCCATTCAATTATTCTTCTTCTGGTATTGAAACCTTTAAATTCATAATAAGCAATCATATAACAAATTTCTTCTGGTCAACACCTTTTCATGTTTCCAATATTCTCTTGAAAATAAATTGCAAACTTAAGATGAATCTCTATTACCAAAGAATTTATGATGTTAATTGAATCAGATGCTTCTCATTTATTTTTACAGATCTCGATCAAATTATGATTTATTTAAATTATGGTTGATTGTAAAAATAGCTGCGACTTGAAATTTATTGTCTTCGTATAATAGAATTGTGCTGTGTTTTGTTTTTCAAATATTTGCATTTTAATTTTAAAATTACAAATTTCATGAAAAAATCTTAAAAACATTTTAATCAGTAAAAAAAATCAGTAAACTTATTGCAGTTTTGATTTTCTTTTAATTATTTATTTCAAACTGATAAACTCGTTAAGTGATTATGATAATGAAACATGGAATACATGTGTCTAACTGTCTATCACAAGAAGATTTTCCCAAACGGTGAACAGTAGGAACGCTACATTAGCACATGTTATTTTTGGACTTATTTCTAGGTAAAATGTATTATTTTCAACTTTCAACCTTGTTCCACTAAAAGCCACTAGCTTCATTTTAACAGACGTGTGCTTCTCGTCTGGAAAGTTATATGTGAGAATGTAAAGACAGATGATTTTTTCAACATTGTCCATAATCACTGGTGATCAACGATACTAAAAAGTACTATATATATAATCAAGTATTAAAATATATTTGTGATAACAAGATGAATACAATTAATTAAAATGAATAAAAAAAATGTTACTTTATCTTGGACGAAGCCGAACAATAGAAATAAATTTCGAAATTGCTTTGAATAATTAATTGTTTTTAATTTAAGTCAGAAATATGGTTTGAATTAGGTCTCACATCCTTTAAAAAATAATTATTTTTTATTTCCTAAATTAATAAAATTAAAAATGTTAAAATTATTGGAGATAGATAATAATAATATTAAAAAATGTGACATTTAACGGATTATATAAGGATCCAATAAAAATAAGGAATAAAGTTTAAATTATTAATTTAAAAAGCGTTTTCAGTTTTTACACCAATTTGATTTTATTTGATACATTTTTTAAAAAATGACTATTTTTTACCAACATCTTTCTAACTCAAAATATTTAGCAATCCCAGACATGGCATAGTCGGAAACGTTTTTGACGAGTGAATTTCTTTAATATCTTTGTCGGTTATAAAAAAACTTGCATAAGCGAAATTAAACTAATAAACTATTTGAGAATAAAAATATCAAAAAAAGCTGATCGGAACTAAAAATAAACTTGCAACAAATCTAGGAATGAAAAACATATTTAATAACAAGTTTAGTTTCAAAGAATTGGTTGATCAAATACTCAGGTGAGATACTTATGGTTACATTAAGCCTCGTTTTAGGGAGAGAGGTAACATTTATTTTAGCTGCAAATTTCGAGTCATTTCACAACATCTATTACAGAACTATTCAATATGATATTCTAGTACTTTTAAAAAAATTGTTTTGAAATAATATTTAATGTCAAATTATTTAAAAACTTATTTAACTTATAATAATAATAATAATAATAATAATAATAATAATAATAATAATAATAATAATAATAATAATAATAATAATAATAATAATAATAATAATAATAATAAATCTACAGCCAGAAATCTGTAATATTATATAATTATATAATTACAATGTAAATATTTTTCTCTTTTAAATTGCAGCTGCTTGATTATATAAATTCACGGTCTGTTGTAAATGAAATTCGAGAACTTAGACAGTGTGACCTATTTGTGGTCAAAGCTAATTAGCTTTGACTTTCCGGATAACAATACAAACAGACTGAAATAATTTATGAAAAAGAAATTCTAATTCAGAAATTTTCAAAATTATATTTTGAAAAGAAAAATATTTTAATTAATATTATGAAAAAAGAAATTACATAAAAGCTGTCTTACATTATCAAACTAAATTCCATAACAAAATTTGAATTACTAAAATCTTTCCAAGCTTTATTTTTGTCTATAAAATTAACAATTTCTACATTTAAAACAGGCTTCATGTAAAATGCAAACTTTTATTTGATTTCCTTATTTCTGAAATGCAACGAAAATTAGAATCTACAACTAAACTTCGGATATTTTCACATTTATCGGTCTTTTAGTGAGGTGTGTTATGTTAGAATATAAAATTTGTTATATTTATATTTAGAAATTGTTGACTTCAGCGAAGTCTCCGTTAAAAAATTCTGTCTCGGGCAAGCTGGGGTGCTTGTTATGTAAAAGACAAATTTATATATAAAGTTGCCTATTTTCAAAAAAACAATAAAACTAAACACGCAACCTTTAATACGAACTTATAGATCATTTTTAATGTTCTTTTTCTTCTTGTTTTATTTTTTTTTCTTTTGAATCTATTTTTTAGTTTTTACGATTCTTGTCAGACAATTTTTAAACTTTTTCAATCGATATTTTTATTTTGGGAATTCGTATTTCTTTTTTCTTCCATTATAGTAATTTAATTTACTATATGGATATTGGTTTTTTTTATTTAAAATTCTTATTATCATAATTTCACATGATAATAATAATAAAATAAAAAACAAATAAATAAGGTCCAAAAATTAAGGTGGAATAAAAAATGAAATATTAATACACCAACCAAAAACATGTAGTTCATAACAAGATATTTAGTATTTAATCTTTTTATATATTTCAAACAACATTAAATTAGAAAAATTAAAATAGATGCATTTGCGTTTTAGACACTTATAGATATAAAGAAAGGTTTTTATTATTGTGACTAAAAGATCAAAAATTTTACTTTCCTGTGCAACACAAATGTTTGACAACACGTTTATTAATTGGAATAACACTTGAAAATCGCAGTGTCATTATTATGAAAATAAGTGAAGTTTTGTATTAAATCCACTTTTATAAAATGTAATATTTTTAATTATTTCATTTGTCTTAACTCTCTTTTAAAAAATACTATTAAAAGCGTTCTTACAAACCACATCAAATATTCCAGATGCGGAACGACGTTGTTTGAAATTCACATTGGTTGAGTGAATTATTGAAATATGTTTATTTAAATAAACTTGATTTTATTTTAAATGTTTCCTTAGAAAATATTTACGTTCTTCATTACCTTTCCATAAAAGACTATTTACCTAACTTTTGCTAGCATTGACTTTTTTTTAGGAGACGCGTTTAATTTAAATTAAGTTTGCATCATATTTATTTGTGCAACTAATACTTAGTGAAAATTTTTACTCAACACTTGCTTTACTTAATACCTTTTATGGTTTACCTGCAGAAATTAAACAGATTACAAATTTGAAAATATCATCAATCACGAACTCGAAAGACATCGAAAGTGGTGAGATCAGTTTGTGCCCCTCTCATTTTTAATATGGAAGTGAGATTTGTTGCTATATTAGAAACCTACTTCAAAAAATATTAAACACAATTTTGCCCAACAAATTGATAGTAATTTGATATATCAGTAAAATTGTTAATCAATAATAGTCCAGCAGAAATTGGCAAATGTTTTTTTAAATAAATTTTATCTTTTGGTAATCTAGATTCAAAATTTGCATAGGTAACAAATGAGGATGTTGTTGTCTTAGATAAATTTTTAAATTCAAAATTTGTATCTTTGAGTAATGTATGTAATGTTGAACCCGCCTGATTTTTTTACATAATTATGAGTTCTTTTCAAATACGTTTGGCTTTCGAAATCCATTTAAACAATTTTCACACCATATGCTTCTAATCCTAACATTTCACTCTTTATTTAAATGAGAATTCAGCAACTGCAGTATAATAATGCTTTCTACTCATCAATAATAAATCGAATCTACTTCAGCTACTTTTGTTCAATGAATTATAACCATTTCATTACAATCTCACTATTATCCATTGGGTTGCCACTGTTATAAAACAACACAAGATATGTGGTCTTGTAAAGTACACGGAACATTTTATGATAGACATTAGCTAAATTTTAGAAAACTATGCATGCTAATATAGGCATCTTTAAAAATTATAGTGATAGTTTAGATATGTAAAAGTATTCTCATTCCTCGATTTACACGGTTGATAGGCTACATGAAAAATCGTGTGAATGGAAACCGTAAAATAATGCAAGCATTTAATGAAAATGTTAGACATTGGTTCTAAGTAAATACGTTAAATAAAAACATAAAAACAAACATATAAGCACATAATGATATAAAAACACATCATTTAAATATCGCATACAAAATAAAGAAACTCAAATAAAACAAATTTAATTAACAATATTCCATAAAAAAATTGTTTATTTTTCCACGGAGCTTTAAAAAGCAAGGATTTGGTTTTTCTTTGACTGTGGTATAATATCATTACCAGAGTCAGTGATAGAAATTCCAATAATGGGACTATTCTGTATTTTCTTTAATACTCTATTTTAGACTTCAATAAAGATAGTGGATTTACTTTTAGTTGGTCGTACGAAGTGTTTCCAATAATAAAAATTGGTGGAAAATATAAATCATTTTTAATTTAAAAACCGTTTAAATGTAGGTTTTGGTGTGCCTTGAAAAGAAATATCAAAATAAAGCTAAAAAGGGTAACAATATAATAAACATGATAATTTCAAATCAGCTTATGCAAACAAAATATCAAGAAAATAAATTTGGAAACATATTGTAAAAAGAAAATGTTAGAATAAGGAAAAAAGTGTTAAATAACAAGAACAAACTAAAAGAAAACCAAAAAGATTAAGAAACAAGTGGTAAATTGCAGCTTCATTTTAATGGGGAAATATATTGATGAATATTGTGGTGAAAAATTATTTGGGAAAATAGTGATACCTAATTATCATATGGAAAACTTTTTAAAAGTTACTGAAACTAAAATTAATGTTTTCTAAATATAATAAATAATATAAGAATTCTAGTCTTTAAATATTTTTAATTAATATTTTTGTCATTTTAACTTACTTTATTAACATGAAAGATATGGGAAGATTATACCAAATAAATTTCAAAATATTTCGTTTCAAATTTTATTTTTCTAACAATTTTAATATAAAAATATTTTAAACGTAACTTAAAAACTAACTTGCAAATATTTAATTTAATCGCTGATAATTATCTACTGACAAAAGAAATTACTAAAACATAATTAAGTTATTATTTTTTATATTTTGATAGATTATTTTCGCTTTTTAACCATTTGAAATATATTTTAATTATAGTTTTTTGCTTAAATTTATCGTTAATTGTGGATTACATTAAATTGTTATGTATTTATAAATAATATTTAATAGAAATTCCATTTATTTAAATTTAGAACTAAATAATTCTATAACTTTATGTATGTATTTGTAAAGAATTATTAAAATATTTTTAAATTCGAAATTTAATGACATATTTTATGTGAACATACTACATCATAAATTATTGTAATACGAGCTTCTACGCCAATCAAAAATATAGAATAAAAGTGTCAAATATGATACAGATTGTAATTTTCATAATTGTATCATATCTAGCACAATATGCAGTTCAGGGTTAAATGTGAAACCAGATTTGAGTAGAGACATTAAAAAATCCCAGTTTCTCAATACTCTATTTTTACGTTGTTATTCTGAATTGAAATTTATATAGTTTTTTTCCCAATCTCAAAAGTAATAATATTTAATATTTTTTTAATCACGATGGACAGTAAACGCAAATTTTATAGATCAGAAATTAGATTTAACCGAATATTCTCTAAATTCATAGACATGAAATGAATACTAATTAAATTATCATTCATACCATTTTGTTTTCTCACATCTATTTAATGAAATTAAATAATTATTTGAATAATTTACTGTTGTTTTAAACAATGAAAACATTGAAAAAAGATTATTATAAACACAATATTGTAAACTCAATTTTTAAATTTTAATTATTATATTATTATTTTATTTTATTTGTTTAATAATAATTTATGCTTTTCTATTATATTATTAAATACATTTTAATCATTAATTCGTTTTATGTATATTAAAATTTAGTTTATCAAATTAGTAGTTTATTAGTTTACTAATTTTTTAATTAATAAATGTTATTTAATTATTTAATATTTAATTAATAAATTATTTTATTTTTAATATTAATTAATAATAATAATAATAATATTATTATTATTCAAACATCGTTTTAATTGAATTAGAATAATTGACTTTTTACTAGGGGATGTGTGCAGGGGCTATCACAAACATATTTAATATGGTTTCAGATTAATAAAAAGAACCGAAGTTTAAACAGCAAAGCTGAAATCATAATCAGCTCAACCAAAAATTTTTGTACATTTCAGTCGACAATGAATCATTATCCTATGATATTTACTTTATTTTATTCAAATTTAAGATGGAATTTTCTAAGAAAATCTCTTAAAATAACAGAAAGTAAAAGTTAATTAAAATTTAAAAATAGGTAAAATATAGAGAAAAAAAAGTGGATAATACGCTATTTTTCAATTTCATTAACAATCCATGAAGAAGCTGTGAAGCAACTTATGAAGGATTTTATCAATTTCCTACATGTGCAAAGTTATTTCTTATGGGAATTTGGTAATAAATCACTATCTCCTTAAATAATTCGGAATTCGAAAATAGTGATATTGATAATGTGTCAGAAATAAATCGATATTTTAGCTAAAAATATCGACGTACTCTCAATTGAAGTCACAACTGAGTATGATGAATTAGTTTATGACGTTGATTATTTGTTTTTATATTGCTTTCTTCATTCAATAAAATGTTCACTAAAGACAAAGATTTCTTAGCGCAATATCCGAGAAACAAAAGTCAGAGAAGAATTTATTATGAGATGCTTTCTATCCAAGTTGGAAAACACGTGTCAGGTCCATTGCCATTATGTCAATGATAAATTGAGTAAAAAGATGTCAATCTCAACCGTTCAGCTTCAATCAGAGATCTCATAGATACTATTTCAAAGCAAATCAATACCGTCAAAACACCATTTATTATTATTATTATTATTATTATTATTATTATTATTATTATTATTATTATTATTATTATTGTTATTATTATTATTATTATTATTTATTATTATTAGTATTATTATTATTGTTATTATTACTTTTATTTTATCATTACTTTTATATTATTATTATTAAAATCCTAAAAATGTACGCTCTTTAAAAAAAATTTTAAATTTTTTAAAAATACATTTTAAAATTTAATAAAATTTTTATAATTTATTTTAGAAATAACAATATGCATAGTTTTTACTATTTTACTTGATATATTGTAAAACCTTTTTTGAACGGCAATTTCTTGTAAATAAATTATTTAATTATATCATAGATTAATGTTCTTCTTTCAAAAGAGTATAAACCTCCAAAATGATGGAAAAGTATGATAACTTCCCTTTCTCATAAAAATATACATTAGTTGATCGAACCTTAATCTATACTCGTCAAACAACTTCATCCAGTACAAACTATGATGAGGTCGATGCTGTGACCCCTATATTGAACCCTAGCACATGTCAATAGATAAATATATACACATCAACGTCTAGTAATTTGACTTTGCAGTAGATTCCAATAAGCATAATTTGGTATTTGAAAATAAAGCTTATTAAACTTTAAATAACCAAATTAATATACATTAATTGAACATACAAAATGATTGACAAAATTAAATAAAGAATCTTTTGTAAATATTTAGGTATTAATAAGTAAAACATATTTTTGATTCTATTAAATCAAAGAGCACTTGTACTGATCAAGTATTTATTTGTCAAGCGAGAATTTTGATTAATTTTGCGTTGTAAAATTTTTTTTAATATAAATTATTATTAAAAACGATAATAATAGTGATAATATTAATAAAAATAGTAATAATATTAATAATAATAATAATAATATTAATAATAATAATAATAATAATAATAATAATAATATTAATAATAATAATAATATTAATAATAATAATATTAATAATAATATTAATAATAATAATAATAATAATAATAATATTAATAATAATAATATTAATAATAATAATAATAATAATGATAATAAAAATAATAATAATAATGATAATAAAAATAATAATCATATTAATAATAATATTAATAATAATAATAATAATAATAATAATAATAATAATAATAATATTAATAATAATAATATTAATAATAATAATAATAATAATGATAATAAAAATAATAATAATAATGATAATAAAAATAATAATAATAATAATAATAATAATAATAATAATAATAATAATAATAATAATAATAATAATAATAAACTCTTAGTACGATATATTTCGACAGCATAACTTTCATCGTCAGGTACACAAAACCAACTAAAAATATTATGAATTAACTTTTAATTTAAACAAATTAATATAAAAAAATAATTTGTATAAATTAAAAGTTAATTCATAATATTTTTAGTTGGTTTTGAGTACCTGGAGATGACAGTTATGCTGTCGAAATATATCGTACGAAGAGTTTTTTATTGGCGTTATCTTTTAATTAAATCGTTGCCAACTTTATTTAATTATTTATTAATAATAATAATAATTATAATAATAATAATAATAATAATAATAATAATAATAATAATAATAATAATAATAATAATAACAATAATAATAATAAAATAATAATAATATTAATAAATTAATTTAATTATATTGCAGTTGAAAAGGAAATTAATCAGTCCATTTTACTTATCTAAATCTGAAAGCCATCAACAAATGTCTGCACATAGAAAACCACAAAAGATTATGAATTATGTACTAATATCTACTGCAATTATTCAAAGAGAGTATGAAACAAGAATTTATTTATATTCATGCATCTGAGTCTAGAAAACTGTTTCATTTATACTCAAATTGCGGATAAATGTATCGTATTTTTTTCAGTATGATTCTCTATCGTTTGTCATTAAATTGGCTTTTTATAATTATGGCAATAAATCTTCATCCAACCGTTTTAAATGAGGTTATTTATTCATCAATTATTTATTCCATTCCACATGAGGGCATTTATCAGGTCTTGTGAATATCAAGTTGTTAATATTAATTAATTCATATTTTCAGGCAGTATAACTGTTGAAAACAAGAGGACAATAAAACAAATTTTCATAATCTGACGTTACGTTTTATCCGGGAACATAAATTTACCTTAGATTGAATTACTTTTTGTTTATTCCCTTTATATTGTCTTTGTTTTACTAGGTCATTCAGCACTTTAATATTTACAAAATACTATTTCGAAAATACATTACAAAATAAGATTCAGAGCTGTTCGACAAAGTAAATGACAGAAAAAGATTGATATGCATTGATATACAATGTATATTATACATCCTCTTAAACACTTTGATTCTAATAATTATCTCCAAGATCAGTTTTATCTATAATCACATTTAAATTAAAATGAATAAGTAGTAATTAATTTTTAAAATTCATTGAGACTAAGCGGAGTTCTTTACGATTATATTGAATTTAAGTTCATACTCGGCTCCAAATCAGAATATTCTCTGTTTTTTTCCAATGTGGGGAAAGGGGCAACTTCAGAGGCATCTTGAAATAAACATGAAAATTCTTCGTTCGCAAATGTTTTCTAATAGTTTATACACAATGAAACTGTTTATATCAATAATTAAATAATTGTGATTAAAAATTATTGAATTTTATTTCATTTGAAAATTTTAAACTTCAAAGACGAAAACTTTATCAAATTTTCAAGTTAAATAAATCGAAAGAGATTGTAAAATTTAACTTGTAAATCTATAAGAATTAATAAAATTATATAATATTCACCTTAGATGAATTCCGGTTTTTCTCGTTCTATTGGATTTATCCAATTGAATCTTTTGAATCGGCTGAGTTGAATCCAACTTTGGCCGAGGAGGCAAATCAGAATGCCGACGATTGTATGCAAAATTGTTAACCGATAGAAAGTTCCTATTGTCTTCGGTTGCCATTGGTTTCTATAATTAATTATTATTGTTAACGATATTTATTATCATTATTATAATTATAATTATTATTATTATTAATTATTATTATTATTATTATTATTATTATTATTATTATTATTATTATTATTATTATTATTATTATTATTATTATTATTATTATTATTATTATTATTATTATTATTATTATTATTATTATTATAAATTACTATCATCACTAATTGAACTATTATTTTCACTATAATAATGGAAATAGTTAAAAAATTTCATACAGCAAATATATTGAAAGTCAAAAATGTTGAATCTATGTAAAATTTCAAAGGCCATTTCCTGAGAATAGAATTTCACACGTAGATAATAATGAACGTTTTGATTGAAAAAATGTTTCAATATTTCCGAAATGTTTATTATTAAAATATAAAAATATTCAATTGTTTTTGATACTTGAATTGGTTTATATTTAATTATGTTATGTCAAAAATTTTATACTTATTGTATATAATTATCAAAATTATTTATGAAACCGATTTCTTAAATTTTGATTAAAAATATTTTTTTTTCCAAAATCATTTAATTATCTTATAAACAAGGAGTCACAGAAACAGAAAATTTGAAAAGATTGTTTTTTCGAAACAGTGAAACTATATATATATATATATATATATATATATATATATATATATATTGTAAAGCTGTAATGTTGCACTTATTGTGTAATACTTGATTCGGGAATTTTGTAGTTTCCTTATGTAAACCGTGATAAAATATTATACTAGACTCTAGTCACTAGGGAATACGTTTTATAATTTTGATGGATATTTTATATTACCTTTTAATAAAACATGAACAATCTAGAAAATACATTTAGTTAATTATGAAAATATAAATAATAAATCTATTTGATATATCTAACAAAAATAGAATGGGTAAATATTACAGCTGTTGTTTCATGTTTTCCATAGAAATTCTTTGTTAATATATTATCATTAACCCAGGCTTTAATAGAATATTGGTATTGTTTCTATTCATAAACACATCAAATTAGAAAGATAAACATGTTTCACAAACAAATAGAAACAATATTTAATAATATAAAATATTTTGTTCGCAATGTATCTTAAAAAGGTTAGTTGATTTGTACTTATCCACCAACCATTACATAATTTCTATGTTCATTCGTGGTGAAAAATAATAATAAATATAATATTAAACATAAATTTAATAAATAACTGTGTAAGCCAATTTCCGCAATGTTTATTTATAAAATATGAAATTTTTCGATCTTGACAAGATCTTGATCACTCATAAAACAAAATAACATTTTTTGTGGGAAAAAAAGATCAAACGGAGAAGGAGAAGAAAGAGAAAGACTTTGTGAATTTTGTTTTGTTTTATGAGTAATCAGGATCTTGTTAAGATAGAAATATTTCATATTTTATGAATAAACATTGAGAAATTGGTTTAAACATAGTTATTTATTAAATTTATCGACGAAAAAAAGTATTTTTAAAATTTTAGGCACACTAAAAACTAAGATTCCGAAAAATTTCATTTAATGAATTTTGTGCAATGTATATAAAATATAGATTGAAAGCACGTTTAAAGAGTAATACCAAAAAGTTAAAGAAGACCTAGATCAGCGTTTATCAACTTTTTTTGTGTAATGACACTAAAAATCTTAGAGAATTTTAGCGACACACCAAAATACTTTAAACTTATTTTATTAAAAATATTCCATGTTTTATATAGTTCTTCACTGTGATTACTGTGTCTGCTTAAGGAAACACAAATCATATTCCACCAAGGTTCCAAAGTTGACAAGCAAACCCGCAACTCATCATCAATTTTGAGGAGTCTCTATCGCATCTTGGACTTCATTTTAATGAATAAAAAAATTTTTTTTAATACATAATAGAGAAAAAAATGTTTAATTAGTAATAAAAAATTAAAACTGAGTCATAATTTGAAAGTTATTCATTTAGTTTTTGTTGAAAACTTTTTGAAAAATTTTGTGATTTGAAAAAAGTGATCTTTTATTTGAGTGAAGAGATTGGTATTGAATTGTTGTTTGGTATTTTAAAATTTCATAAAATAAAATAATTTGCAGAAATTTCAACTATTTCTGTAGTAGCTATTTAACGACATATTTCGATGTAAAATAGGTACTGCTCACTCCAATACGAAATTTAACAAGTCTTAATTTCTCTCTCACTTATCTTTAAAAGAAACCGAAAAGAAAGATAGGAAAAAGAGAATGAAAGATTTGTGGAATTTCGTATTGCAGTGAAAGTGACAGAACTTATTCTAGGTCGAAATTTCTTAACTTTCACATTTTTTTTGGAAATTGTAGATATTTAAAAGGAAAAAAATCCATTGAACTAGAAATGACAAATATTTTATGTCAGAAAAATAGTGAACATTATTATTATTTAAATATAAATTCTATTAAAAATTATGAAATTTCATTCGATTTGGAAATATGCATTGATGTCTCAATAAACGTTACAATTAAAATAGTTTATAAAATTTTTGAATTTTTTAAATATTTTAATTATAAGAATTTTTAATATTTTCAAATCTCTTTCAATATTATATTATTATTATTATTATTATTATTATTATTATTATTATTATTATTATTATTATTATTATTATTATTATTATTATTATTATTATTATTATTATTATTATTATTATTATTATTATGTCGAAAAAGAAACTTGAAAGTTTAATATTTCAAATTTTATCAATCAAATTTTATTTTAATAATTATTTTAATAGAATAAAAATTAAAAACTTATCATTGAATCTTTAACACGTTGAAAGTCTAAATAAATTAGGAAAATCATTTATAACGACTGAGAAATATTTATTGCGCTATCTTTTACATGAATCTGCAATGTTTTGGTATTACCCACACCCGAATTTTATAACGGAATATAATTTTATAATAATATGATAAAACATGTTTTAATGCAGAGGCCACAGTTAAAAAATAAAAAATTGTGATAACATCGGTTCATTTCACAAATAATGTGTATTTCAAAGGCTGAAAGTTTATGAATTAAAACTATGAAGTATTTATTGAATAAATTAAGTAAATCCTGAAATATGCATATCGTTATAAAATTATAAATACATAGTAAGAAAATATTTTAACATGGAAAGTTATTTTTATCAAAATCTTTTTTATCTGTACATATATATTTTACTAGACTTTTAAACTCTTCGATTAAAATTTCATTAAAGCTGCAGTATTATCGTCATCAATGAATCCGAATCGTGTTTCTTCAACAAATATTATTTATCAGTTTTGAGTCCATAATTAAATTGACAGAGTAAAGATATGAAGCGTACTCATTGAAAAATAACTGTTTTCTTTGTAATTGTTCGCTCGATGTATTTAATTGTGTTCTTTTTATGTGTTATGTATGAATCCTATTTATTTTGAATTTGATATTAAATTGTATCAAATTAATTAAATTATGATATTAAGTTTAAAATGATAAGAAGTCAGTAAAAAAATTATCAACTAAAAATGAACTTATTCGCAGTATACGTGTTCTTAGGTCCCCATTTGGTGCTGAAACATTCTTCAAATGGTTAATATGTTGGAATAAATGGAATCCGGCTGATGGTGTTCGTTGACCAATATTCTTGAATGTTAACCAGTTGCATCAACTGTAATAAATGCTTGGAATTCTATGTTAAAGTCCCGCAAATTTTTCCAAACAGATTTAGCTGACAATGCTTTCATTGCTAGCTTTATTTTGGCATAACTATTAGTTTTAGTAGAAATTTCTTTCGTCAGCTCTTCGGTGAACTACAATTTTAAAAACTGCAACGGTTCCATAATTTTTAGTTTACATTAGGTCCACTAGATCTTTAACCAGTTATAAATAGTTTCCATTCGGATTCTGTGACGTCGATCCATTCCGGAGAATCTTCCTTATCATTGATTTCAGAATAGGTTTCACTAGTCTTCTTTTCCTTAATGGAGCAATTATTTCTACACTAGAATTATCGTCATCAGTTATTCTAGTCAAATCTATAACATTAAAGGAAAAATCTAATTGTTACTAAATTCCATTTTGTAAGAGCACTTAAAACAAACTGAAATGTAAGAAATAGTACAACAATACAAACATTATGCAGGTGGTTTCAAAATTTTATTTATCTTTTGTATGCATTTATCCAAATTGCTGGTGTGTATTTATTTTTCTATATATAAATTGTTTTAGTGTTTACGATAATATAATATGTTGGTAGTATGAAAAGACAGCAAATATATAAAATATCGGATGAGTGCAGGTCACCTATCAAGTTGCCACAATACATTGAGTGATGAGTGAGAGTCACATCTCGAGTAAAAAGGTTTAACCACTTGCGCTATGATTTAATTTTCGGTAGCTGGGCCGCGCTCTATTATATATGTAAAGTATCGTATAAGTTCGAATAATGACGTTACGTCTGTCAGCCGACGTTGCACACACGTCGTTTTTGTTTTTGCGACAAATGCTACCGACGTGGTATACACGTCACTTGCGGTTTTGAAAAAAATCATCAAGGCGTTCCTGGCACATCAATATAGCGCAAGTGGTTAAAGTGACTGTTTCTGATTGATTCCTAATTTCATAAATTTTTAAGTTTCGATTAAACTTATATTTAATGATAAAATTTATATTTAAAATGGCACTTAATATATTTTACATTAATATATTTTATTAATATATTTTATACGGATATTCAACGAGTCGCAATCAACCTGATATCAAATAATAAATTTATTTGATTGTAGTAGAATTATCAGAACGCTAAAAGAAATTGAAAAAGTAAAAAAAATATTTATCAGAGTAGAAAAAATAAAAAGTCACGTTCAGAATTTCTCTAAAAATGGGAAGATTAACGTAAAACAAATGAAATATTTTAAGTGCTATTTGCTTGATAAGTTTATAAAAGATCGAATTAATCAAATAATTTTGATTCATTTTCTTCGATATCAATTAAAGATTTTAAAATGTTTTAGACAAAACCAGATAAAATCGATTTAAATATTTTAATAGACAGTTTTAAATTTAATTAAATTTTTCCCAATTGTTTTTTTAATTATGAGAATATAGAAATATGATTGGAAATGATCCCTTGATATGCACCAGATCGTAAACTGAAACTAAAATTTGATAATAAATAATTATTATATTGTATCAGGTTGTTATTTATTGTACTCTACTATTCTAGTAAACACAAATAGCATCAATGGATTTGTTACCGCCTGTTCTTTTCGGAGTGCGGCAACTAGCTAGGTTTTCATAAATGAAACTTCAATCTGAAAACTGTGCGCATGTTGCAATAATCAAGATAACTAGCTTTATTATCAAGTTTGAGTCCTATCGAAACGTGCTTTAATAATGGTTGCAAACTGGAATAGTGTATGTTCAGTTAATCTTTATTAGATTACAATTAAAATATTATAATGGATAAGTTTGATAGCAAAAAGAGAAATAGATTCTTTCTGAAACCAAACTAAAAACAAATAAACTGCTTACACATACACACACACATATAGGTATATATCCGGAAATCCCGTATTAAAGATCCTTGATTATTTAGAGTTGAAATATTCTATCAAGTAATTATTATAACTGTGACCGTAGGGTGGGAGTTTATATGTATTTGGACTAACAAATATTGTATCTTGAATTCTCAATTTATGAGTCATGATGGGATGAACTCAAAATGGAAAACCTTAATTTAAAATAATTTCATACTATTTGGAGATTATTTTTCAGATAAATTAAAAAAGTATCTGTAGTCTAAAAAAACATTTAAATTAAATATTATATTCTAAAATATCGAATTGAATGTAATATAAACTTTAAAAAGAAGAAATTCCCATATTTACTTTAAAAAGTGCAAATTGATAAGCTTTAGTAATTGGTGTAATATTATCTTTGGAATCTTAATTATTAGTGCAATTTTACCTGTTGAAATTTATTAGAATCGTTTATTATTATTGTTGGATAATTCGTTTCACTCACATCTAAATTTCTTTTTAACTAAGAATTAAACAAATAATTTTATTTGTAAAATCCTTTATCTGTTTTCATTTACAATAATGATGTATATTACACCAGAATTTTCAGCACACTTTCAATCAATTTTAAATAGCCGTAAAAGACCTTATAATAGTTATATATACAGAAAAAAAATAGATCATTCGAAATCATAAAAGAAATTAAAACCAACCAAATTCACGAAAACAATATAAATTTAGAAAACTTTATGATGTAAAACTTATCAGTTCTAACTCATACATATCCACTCAATTCTTTTTTTTATGCGGTAGATACGTTTCTCAGAAAAACCCATAAAAGGCACCGGGTTACATTGTATAAATATGGATAGGTTCCATAATTTACAATATTTTAAAAATTTAATTTTTCTATTAACACTATAATGGCAGGACAAACAACATATGTGTTCTAGCTAGCCCTAACGTTCGTGGTGGGTCACAAGACTTGTGTTATAGTTTCATTAATCGCTAGTGACCTGTTACATAGCTAATGTATCATTTTATTTTTCGACTACCATACAGAGATATTCAACCTTTTCATTAAAAGGACACATTCAATTTTATTGGCAAATGGTGAGTTTAAAGCTTTTACTATCAGCTATTACAGTGTTAAAACATCTGTTGAATTTCAAACTTAATTTTTACCAAAAATGACATACTCGATCTTTTAATGGCTATTATATTAGATTCACCCTAAGGGTGCAATCCCTTTTTACCATCTGATAATATCTTTTTTGAAATATGAAAAGGCTTTTTGAAAATATATTTTATGATATTTTCTTAATATTTAAACAATATAATTGCATTTTTATTACATTTAAAATAAACTTCATGATTGTAAACTTCTTTTGATAAAAAAATATCTATAATAATAAGGGAAAATTCTCATGAAAATTGTATAGACAAACCGCATAAAAAACATAATTTTTTTTAAAACAGCTACAAATAAAAATTCTTTAATTTTACAATTTAAAAAAATGTATGGAAATATGAAGATGCAAAATTATTAAATGAAATGAAATACATATATTTAATTTTTCTAAATTTTTCAAAAATTTCAAAATCCTTTTCATGACCTCTGGAACAAACGAAGTGTAACTTTCAAATGAATACAAAAAATCACAAAACATTTGCATTGAATAAATAAATAAAAGAAAGTGCCAATCCAACATATATATATATTAGAACAATATATTTCGACAGACTCACTGTCATTGCCAGGTAGATATAAACTTGAAACTACATAGAATAAATTAATTTTATTTAAACAAATTTCTTCTTTTATATATTTAAACATATTTTACTAAAAATTATAAATTCTGTTTTTAAATCTAAAGTTTTAAAAAATTTTAAATTTTATAAAATCGAGATTTACATTTATATTTGTTTTTGAAATTTGTTTTGTAGTCAATATATTTAAATCAAACATTTCAAATCATAATTGACATAGAAAATAAAGGAATCAAAATAATTACTCGGATACTGTTAATTAATTAAAATTAATTATTTTTAATATATGATTAGTTAGAAATTTTATCTTTTAAAAAACATGATTGGGAATCTTCTAAACTCTTGGACACTTAAAGTTATTCACAAAAATATAATAATTATAAAAAGATAGCTAATCTCGTACCGTTACATAATCCCAAGCGCATGCAGAGGGTGAGCCAGTAGGACAATTTGGCCTGGATCATGAACTTTGTGTTTGTAAATGTTTTGCATTATCTTAGTCATTGATTGTTTATAGCAAAACTATGTAGGTTGTCTAATATTAATAAAATAATACTAAATTAACTTAATCACGTCACATTATAATGTTTTGCATTTTTCAGAAATAAACTTTTTCAAATATCAATCATTTTATTTTAAAGTAGTGTGTCATACATTTTCATTGTAATCGCCAATGGAAAAAATAATATAAGTATTGTGGACAACTTTAATTGTAAAGGTTCTAAGGAATTAGTTCGAAGATAAATTTCGGTATTTTAAAAGTGTATAATATTTCCGATGGTTTGATTTTATTAATTCTAAAAACTCTGGTAATGAAAAAAAGTTATTCAAGTGTCACAAGCAAAAGGTGTCAGAAAAAAACAAGAAGAATCCACTAAAAGTCTGTCACAACTGACAAGTGAAACTTATGATTAAATTTATATTGATGGAAACACAATTTTAAGAGATAAAGATTCTTCATCACCATTTAGAACGTCACGTGCAAGGTGGTCAACCCGATATTCAAAGAATAGAATCATCAATCTCAAAACCTATTTTTAGTAATCATAATGGATTACGTTACAAACATAAATTCAAATTGAAATTTTTTATAAATTTCTACAGTTTAAATTATCATAATCCACTACATAAACGTTACTTACAGATAGATAAAAACATTTTCTTTCTCATAATAGTTGTCATGAGGTTAAACACCTAAGAGTATAGTAACGATTTCTGTAATAAAAATCATTTTAAAAAGTATATATTATTGTAAGGACTTTTTTAGTTGTTTTTTACCTCTGATTTCTTTATAAGTGACATAATATTTTCTACAAAATCAGATTCATAATCAAATTTTGTAGAAAATATTATATATTATTGCATTAAATTTGGTTGAGGAATCTTTCAAAGAAATATGCGGATTGGTTAATTAGACAGTTTAAAAAATAATTATTTTATGTCCTCCATCAAACACAGTATTTTCAATAATTGTATCAAAGTGGAGAGATTGACATTAAAATTTCGGCGTGATAAAAATGAATCGTAAAATACATTTAATTAATTGATGTGTCAACTGCCCAGGTTGTCAGAATGGTTCAAAATAATGTTACAGTATTTGCTACAAATTATGAAAATAAAATTTCAGTAATAAATCTGATTTCTAGTTTCAAAGATTTATCGAATTGTCTTTAAAAATAAAATAAATTTAATTAAATTAAACCAAAAATCGATTTTTGGGCGCAAACAGGCCCGTTGAAAGGTCGTTTTAATCTTTTGTAATTTGGATATCTGTATTGTAGGCCTCAAATTGATTAAATTTAATTCTGCAATCCAACTTAAATAAAAAGAGAATAATTTTGAATTTGCAATTTTAATTTCTTATATATTTTTTTATTTTTAATCAATCAACATTACAACAAAATGATAAAAAATTTATTATTAATTTTGTTCGCAGGTTTAAATTTTTCGTAGGCCGTAGGCACAGTGCCTAATGGATAAATCTGTCCTTGGTGCAAATAAGGATTTGAGAATTTCAAATACCCTAGTGAGAGAACTGGAAACTGAATTGGACAGAAAGGATGAAGGTGAGCAAGAACGCTAAAATTTACATTGACTGCGTGGCATTAAAACAAAAACCTTCAAAAGTATTCAATTGCTAGACACCGTGAAAATTACATGGAAAATTATTAGAAAAATTGCATTTAGAAATATTTGATACAGACAAATCGGAAAGAACTACTAACATACACCCATCAAAGATGAAATGTTTGTAACAGTAAATATAATATTACAGAAATTTGTGAAATTGCTTTAAAAGTTATTATACTTTTGAGAACTGAAATCTCGAAAAAAAAGGATTTTAGAATATTCGGTAATTTTAAGTGCTTTTAATTTTGCCCAATCACAATGAAATTCGAATTATTCAGGTTGACTTCATACTTTGCAATTAATCAATTGAAAGTAATATTCTAGTTTATTTTTTATGGAAAGATCAAAATATTTCATTGGGCAACATTTTAAAATTATGTCAAAAATATTTATTCAATGATACAAAATTTGTTGGTTTTAAATCACCCTGGCATGTTTTGAAACTGCTATTAACACAAATGAAGCAATTAAAAATAAATACTAGCACAATAATATGAAAAACTAAATTTAAATTTATCAATAATTTTTGGAGATTTAAAATATATCAAAATTCTTTAAAATTAACTTATATTTTTAATTCAGCAGAAATTTAAATGCTTAGTGATAACTTATAAAAATAAACTAACCACTAATGTGTCGTTTTTACCAAATAATTTAAAGCATTTGCATATTATTCAACCTGATCGAACTTGAATTGAATGAGATTTTCAATTTGATATATTAACTTTATAATAGATCCAGTGTTTTGCTGTGAAATAAGCATAGCATAACACGTGCTTAAATCAGAAAATAATAAAACTAATTTGATATCCAATTTTCTACTAGCATTCGTTAAATTATTCGTAAAAAAATATTATTTAAACAAGTTCACTTTAATTTTCCATTAATCACAGTTTAATAATTTATAAGTTGCAAAATTTTTTTTCGATAAATTAAATAAAGCAATTGATCTTTTCATGATTTTTTAAAATAAATAATAAAATATAATTTAATTTAAGTTTTTTTTTAACACAAATTCAAACTTACTATTTCACTAACAATATTGTCCATTAAAAACGAAATTATGAAAAAATAGCATCTGTTCAAATTCAATAAGTTGGTATATAATCGTTAACTATTAAATGCAAATCATTAACCAATCAACTCATTCATTAATTCAAATGTTTTACTTTCGATTTACAAATGACTACTGATAAATTTTTGAGTAATATCAGAAGTTATTATCTAAGAAAATGTCTTTGTGAAAAATAATTTTGATAAATATAATAAATTTTTGTGAACAGGTATGACGTGTGTCAAAATATATCTAAATAATTATTTCATATCAATGATTAAGTTTGTCTGTGCATAAACAAGATTTGAATTTAGTAAAATTCATTTGTGAGGTTGTTTTACGAAAGTCGTTAAAATATTTTCAAATTTGTGAGTTGAAAAGTAGTTTGGAAATTTTTAATCAACAGTGGAATTTGATAATTTATAATTTAATTCCAAGATGTCATTTCCTGAAACCCAAAATACAACTCAGTGTGGATTTAATAAAATTTTGGTATTATGCAATTTAAACAATTAAAAGAAAAAATGAATTTCATTTATTACATGTTTCTATCAAAAAACTAGAAATATTTATTATTGACAATGCCAGTTTTTCATTAATGCATTAAAGAAAATATATTCCTACTCTCATTTTACGAACAATTTATTATTTTTCAGGAATCCTACACAGATAATATTTACCTTTAAACATCAATATTCAACCGATTAGATCCCTTTAAATGATCATTAATTCTTCTATTAACCAATTATTTGCCTTTAGATAATATTATTTCTACCCTCATTATTTTTCATAAAAATCTGCCATTTACATCGATGTTCAATTCCCTTAAAAATATCATAAAATTTCCTCTAAACCAGAGGTGGGCAAAGTTCGGCCCACCATGACGATAATCTGTCTTGCGATACATTCAAAAAAAAATTATTTAAATTCATATCCATGAGTTCTGGAAACTTAAAAATTTTAAAAAATCAAACATTTTTAAATTTTAGAATAATTGAATATCGAATTTTTTTGCTTTTAAATATCCTATGTAATTATAAAAAATGAATAAAATCAGAACATAAAACATGCGTATATGTCCGGCCCACAAAAATGTACAAATTTCTTGGATTGATTCGCAATCAAAAAAGATTGCTCACCTCTGCTCCAAACCAATCATTTTCCTTTAAATGACAAATTTTTACTCTACCAACTATATTCATTATTTTCATAATAATATCCTACTTAGATAATATTTACAAACATCAATATTTATCTGAAAATTTCTTTTGAAATCCATATAAAAATAGCATTAATTTTTCTCTAAACCAATGAGATTTATTTATTAAATTGACATAATTTTTATTTATAAATTTATAAAAATGCTGGTTGGAAGAATTTAACTTTAATAAAATATATAATTTACATTTAAGAAACCCTTAGATAATTTGAATCATTGGTTTTAAAATGGTGGTTCTAGAACAGTGGGAGAATATATATATATAGGAGTAATATAAAAAAATTATGGAATGTATAATCACTTTTTGGAATGTATAAACAGGAATAGCCAAAATCATTAAGCATTAATTATATATAAATATATATATTTTCGGCCATAACACACCTGAAAACGGTAAAATATTCAGTTAAATTAAAAAATACTTTCCATAAATCAAATTTTATCTAATTTTAAGTTGGGAAAATTCTATTAAAGTGCCTAAATTCCAGTGCAAAAATACATTTATTTATGGATATCGTCGTTCAAATCACAAAGTCTTATTTATTTTCAGAAAAAAATTTAAAATTTTTCTAATGTATATTATTGATAATAGTAAGTTTTACTAGATTCAACAAAGTTATTTTTCATCTTCACTTAATAATATGTTAAAATATTTTTAACCGCAACAACGGTTAATAGAAAACACAATCAAAATAATTTCTCATATTTACTATAAAATAATTATAGCCACATGATAATATATTATTATCTATGAAATTCTCTAAAATTGTAAAGTGTTATTATTATTATTGTTATTATTATTATTATTATTATTATTATTATTATCATTATTATTATTATTATTATTATTATTATTATTATTATTATTATTATTATTATTATTATTATTATTATTATTATTATTATTATTATTATTATTATTATTATTATTATTATTATTATTATTATTATTATTATTATTATTATTATTATTATTATTATTATTATTATTATTATTATTATAAATTTATTGACTACAAATTTCAATACAAATAATTTCGAATTTTTTTATGTATTTAACAGGAAGCACTGTTGTATTTGGTCTTTGAACTTTTTTGTAAGAGTACTGAGTTCAATTTTGGATAGAACCATATTTAATACATGGTACTGATAAGAGTAAAATACACTGGAAATTTGTTTACCATTAGAAATTTAATTAAATATTTCAACATATTTATTTTAACGAACTTAAGAATTCGATAATCATTTATTTTTTCTTAATCATAGTAATAATTCCATGATTATTTTGTTTAAAAGATTCAAATTACCATCAGCAATACAAAATGATATGCAAAGGTGCAATACTTCAAGAAACACTTACAATATTATTTGGAATTTGCTGAAAAAAAAGTTTTAGAACTGAAATGTTCGCATCGTACTTTCCGTTAAAATTAATTTTAACCGAAAAAAAATTGTCTAGGTGTGAGAAAATAATATCTGGTTCAGTTATTTTTAAGAATAAAATATAATTTATTTTTTCGTTTCTTTTAATATAAAACACATAAAATTAATGCTTTCCAAAAATATGCTTGGTTCAATGATCACTTTCATTATCACCTTTATGTACATTATTAATTACAAGACCACCATTGGTGACTTTCTTTTCAACTTAAGTGCGTTCAGAATCAATTTCAATTGAATTATTATTATTATTATTATTATTATTATTATTATTATTATTATTATTATTATTATTATTATTATAATTATTATTATTATAATTATTATTATTATTATTATTATTATTATTATTATTATTGGGAAAATTATTAAGAAATTTAGCTAAGTTTTTAAATGTCGGCAAAGCCAATGAGAACAAAACGATAAAATCGGCCACAAAATATTAAATTATTGATGATTTTAGAACGGTTATTAATTTGATGAGTTTATTTGATTTCAAAGTACTTCGTAAAAAATTTCATAAAAGGTATTTTCCTCTATAAACCAAACTCGAGGACCTTTTATCAAATGTCACTGTTATAATAAATAATCATTTACAACATTATTTTAAGAGCAACCAGTAAAGTATTGAATAATGAAGGAATGAATATTCGATTTGTTTGAGTTTTGCAGAATATAGTTAATCACAATGTGATGGCGTTTTAATAATAAAATTATTTGAATTGCCCACACAAGAATCTAGTAGTTAGATAACAAAATTGCTTGAAAGATTTGGATCATCGGTTCCCAAACTATCTGGTACATCGACCCAATGATAACATTTGTCAAGTTGCAACCACCTCACGATAAAATTAATCGGGTTGCTATTTTAACAATAAATTCTATCAAAATAAATGTTAATCATATTTTTCATTTAGAAATTTAAATTTAAAAAATATATATTAACAAAGATTTTCCCATTTCGTTAAAAATTTAGTGAAATAAATTTCAAACGATTTAAACAATAAATTCTATTAAAATAAATATAAATAATATAATTTGTTAAGTGACATTGTTTATTCAAATTCATTTTCGGTTTATTTAAAACACCGATTTCAATCGACTAAACAATGTGAAAGTTCAAAAATTCAAACTAATCGTTAAAAAATTAATGAAAAATTATTTGTGAAATTATAGTCCATAATTTTCGTTTGTGAAATATTTTGAAAATAAAATATTTAATACCTTTATGGGGTGTGAAGATTTTTGTAATTTTAATAATAGTTTATTTTTCAATAAAAGGAAAAAATTTTTTATATTTTAATATTAGTCACTTATAAATTTTCAAATCATTTTCCATTTTTAGAGAAAAAAATAGTTTTTTCACTATTTTCACAAGCTAATTTCATTACAATAAAGTAACTTATTTTCACCTAAGTCGAGACACGTTGATTGAATTTACCAATTGTGCCAGTAAACTCGTTCAATACATTTTGCCGTGAATTGACATGTTATTTTAACTTATAAATAATTCAAGAACTATACAATATACAACTTGTGGATAGAACTGTCAACTTAGCAAAGGTGCACGTAATATCGATATTTGTTAAATTATATTTTGCGTGCATAACATGTCATTCCAGTGCAAATATTTATATTTATTATTTTTGTTTGTATGTGGAATAATTACTATTTTAGATAATCAACGAGAATGTAATCTTTTACTTCAAGTTGTTTTGACATTCCACATAAGAAAGAATTTTGAAGTAATTGACTTTTGCCTTCTAAGAGAAATGATTCTTGATTTTTTTTTGTTGAAATTAAATGGAAAAATTTTTTCTCAATAAAGCTCTGGTATATTCTAATTACATTAAAGGTTTGAATGACAAAAGCGGAAAATTCAAACTTATTACTAGTCGACCTTTAGTCTATGTATCTTAAATTCATCAACAAATACCAAGTAAATAATCTTCATTGAAAGTTTTCAGTCATTTATATATGTCATTTGGTTACATTCTTCCTATTAAGAAGTTCTTTTACTTCCAATGATTGACCATATTTTGACAAATCGCAATGAGAAAGAAATATCATTATTTATTTGTTTTTATATCTCACTTATTTTTGCTAACATTAAATTCTTCCTTATATTCTTGTTCATTATCCTTGTTGTATCTTTATTTTGATTGTATTTGAGTTTTTTTAAAAGTAATTGATGGTAACCAATTTCTTTAGTCGAGCTACTGTGGCGTATAGTTTATGAATGTTTTGAAATTAGAAAGATGTAATTTAAATGAGAATTTAAAAAAAAATTTATAGAGTTTTTTAATTGAAAATGGAATTTAATAATATTAAAATTGATATTGGTCAATCCAAATTTAAAGACTTTCCTTTTAATAATAGGTATGTTAATGGATATACTCAATCAACTGCTGATGTTGAAGTATTTCTAGTATATAGATTAAATGAAGACTGTTATTTTTATGCTTTAAGATCGTTTAATCACATTAAGTCTTTCTCGGGAGATGAAAAGAAAGAATTTCGTCAAGAAGTTAAAGCAGCCTCAAAAGAAGAAGATGATGAAGTTGATTTATTTGGATCTGAGAATGAAGTTGACAAAGAAACAGAACTCATAAAGCAAGAAAAATTAGATGCATATGCGGCCAAAAAGTCAACCAAAACCGCTATTTTTGCAAAATCAAGTATCACAATCGATAAACCAAAAATGATGATGAATAAAATAATTGACCACGTAAAATGATTTAACTCAAAGAATGGTTACTGATTCATTAGTGTTGACAATATGCGAAAGGATAAAGATACCTTTGTTCATCAGGAATTTATTGTTGCAGTTCTCGCTTTCGATGCGGCTTGATGTTCGACAGTTTATGCGCTGCCTCACACAATATGCAGAATGGTTTTGCCTGGAAGAGATTATCTATTGAAAATCCTAACAGAAAGAGCCTACTGTTTTATAACTACAGCCGAAAGAGAAATTGTCCGAGATATTACAGAAAAATTGTTTTATATTGCTTTTGATTTAAAGGAACCCAAAATGCGAACCGTAGTCTTTTTAATCGTTAATTGAAAAGAGCCATGAACTTTCATATAGACGAATGATATACAATTGGAAAAGAGAAATGCAACGATGAAATTCAACAATCGTAAAAATAAACATTATTAACGTAATTCGTATGTACCCTTGGTCAGAATCCTCTGGATTGGCTGCTTGAGTTGTTTCAAAAACGGAATAATTATTTAACGTATCAGTTTAAAGTAAAAAAAAATATTTTAATTTTATATTTTAAAATATTCTCAATAAAATAATTCTATTCTCAAAAAATATTTATTTTCAAAAATAAAAAAATGGCCATTGCTTATTTAATGAACTGTTTCAAATCTTGCGACAGTAAAATATGAAAATTGAGAAATTAACATCTGCTTCTAAATATATATTTGGGGGTCTTAATTTTCAATGAAATAAGAAACTCTCAGTTTTAGGAATCATGTTTCATTATATAATTTTCAAAGTAAAACATTATTAAATTTTAATATCCATTCTTCCGTTGTTATCATTAAATAATAATAATAATAATAAATAATAATAATAATAATATATCAGATTAGTGAATATAAAAAATAAGCCCTTGTTGCGAAGTAATAATTATATATTTGAAAAAATTTCGATTATCAAATAATCCTCTTCAGTTTCATTCCATCGATTTTCTGGATTTTTTTGGAAATGTTTAATAGAGTTTCCAAACCACTACTTTCTTCCATCCATGGTCTAACTTTAGATTCTAATATCTGAATAATAATATTAAAAATAATTATAAAATAAAATAAAATACCTCTACAGACCGCTCAAAATAATTCTCACAGTCCGAGCCAGGTTGCTTAATTATATATAGCTTGCCCAATATTATTCAACTTCATTTGATGCTGCGATCGAATAAAATATCAAAAATCTTCTAGTAAGACTTCATTTCCTGTTCTGTATAGTACATGCTGGTCTACTACTAAGGTCTCTGCATGTTTCACCCGTAAAAGAGGTTCGTGATAACTTCACCATTCTCATTTTTGGAAAATAAATCCATTTAATGCAGGGGTTCCCAAAGTTTTTTTATGCGGGTCAATTTAATATTACCGAATTTTTCGGCTGTTCAAAAAAAAACGGAATGAAATCAAAACAATAACCAAGATTTTTTTTGGTTTTAAATATATTATACTACTTATTTTAAAATTTTTTTATTATAATACTAAATTTAATATAAATATGAATCTTTAATTATATATTTATTAAAACAAAAAGATAACTGAATTTAATGTTACACAAAATCATCTAGTTAAAAAATTACTTTGAAAGGAACATTTATTAATATTTTTTATAATAGGTTACCAAATTGAAAATCCTCAAAAATGTTAGTTATAGTACCTTCGATCGATCTTAAATTTTGAAGAAATGCATTTTGCTTAACGACGAATCTATCTACCAAATTTCAGCTTGATCCAATCAGGTCAAGTAAGTTAATTTGCCTTTGCAAGATTTGCGTGGCTCATGCAAACAAACAGACATTCAAACATACATACAAAGTGAAGCTAGGATAGAGACGTTTAATTTTTTAGAGGTTTGACCTTAGTGACCTTCGACCCTTGTAAAACCTCTGAAGGTATGGTCTACATGATGGTGAGAAACTTTTAAATTATGTTTGAGCAAATTAAATTTTTTTGACTCTTTGGAGGTTTTGATCCACAATTGTCAAACCCTTGAAGGTTTAAGTAGTGCCATATTGTAAAACATACATGACTCTACATACCAAAAATTGTAACCATAAAAGGTTGAGAACCCTTTGATTTTAATGAAATTTATATAAATACTATGGTTTGTGTATGTATATGACCTACATAAATACTTTGAAAAATTTTTAATAAAAATTCAATAAATTTAAATTGACCCCTACTTTTAAAGTCAATTTGAAAAAGTCATTAAATTAATAAAATGGAGTGCGGATCGGTGATCGTTGGTTTTTGAGTGTGGCTGAATGGTTTAAGAATGGTAGGTTCTATAAGGTAGGTGCGTGGAAGGTTCTAGAAGGTAGATGTGTTGGTCCACAACTGCGTGACATAATAAGTGTGAATAGTATTAGATAATCTGTGTGTAATAAGTGTATCTCCAGGTAGTGAATGACCAGTGGGAATGTGACATAGTAAGCGTGTATTATGTAATCCGTGTGCATATGGTGTGATAAGTGTGCCCCGGGTGGTGACTGACCAGTGGGCACGTGACATAATCGCTCGGGCATCTGATTACAGTGGACAGGGGTCAACCTCCAGGCAGTAACAGCGTGGACAGAGGTCAGATATTACATAATACTTAATTTTATTTGATTTACATAAATAAAAACATAAAATTCTAATAAAAAAAAATAAATTTGAGTTGACCTACATAAACAGTATGAAAAACTGTATTAAAAATCAAAATTTTTGAGTTGACCTATATAATTTTTATTTTGACTTACATATAAATATTAGTTTTCTCGAACTTCCAGAAATTTCCTGCCTAGGGAAAAGATTCTCCACTAACGGGCTCTTTAGCTTGTGGGCCCAGTACAACTACTAACGTATGTTTGAGTAGCATGTTTTAATAATAATAATAACTCCTGAAATCATGTTATAAAATTGTGATCCCAAATCACAGATTGCTTATGGATAAATTAATTAACATCCATTTACACAAAGTAGGTTATTGGTATTAGCCAATATTTATGGAAATGTAAAATATAAATTGCATTGTCACAGTTAAACTAAAAATAAATAAATAAATTTACAAGAACTTAATTATTTATCACTCTAATAGAAATTGTCAAAACAAATTTTCTGATAAATAACATAATGAAGAAAAAGTAATTGATTGTTGTTTATTTACTGGACTATTTTAATCATTCAAGGCTTCACAAATTTCCCTTCAGAGGAGATTAATATTATTTTGATGAAATACACTTTATTATTTTCATGTAAATAGTTTGTGGATTTTCTTGGGCATTTTTTATATGATATGCTCTCAAAAATACATTTCAGTAAACAAACTATATTTTTAATTGAAATTAGATATATCTTTAAAATTTATTATTATTATTATTATTATTAACAATGTTAGCCAAACACTGTTATTTATTTAAATTTTATTTATATAAATGATTGCGCCATTGACAAAACATTTTTTAAAGTTTATTATTATGGTTATTATTTCAGCTCTCAAGTTTTTGTTCACAGTCGACTTATCAAATTGATTGATTTTAGTAAACTCAATTTTGTGCTGCAAGATGAATATAAATGTAAAATTGTTTTGTTTAAAATTTTGAAAATATTTTATTAAACGTTTATTAAAATTTTGTTAAATTTCAATTTTATAAAATTTATTAAATTATATTTTTAAAATAATTGGAATTTTTAAAACAGTTTGATATTTTTAATAAGAATAATTTTTATAATTTAAATGAAGAAATTAGTTTGAATAAAGCATTTTAAATCAATATAGTTTTAAGTTCAAAACTACCTTACGATGACAGTGAATTTCTTAATTTCATAATGTTTTTATTTTTAATTCGATTTTGTCTACTACTATCAGCAAATTCATTACTGTGATTATTTACAACATGTAAACCTCTATGCATTTCTTCCATATCTCGACGTCAAAACTTCTTCGTTAGTTTTGGTATACTTTTTTATTTTTAAGAACTGTGTAGCAGGCTCCAATTTTGTAGTGAATGAGATACTCAAATAGTCTTGGACTGGAAGGCCAGTTTTTGACATACAACACTTAGTCTTTACAGCATATTAGAGATAAAGGCATCTGCATCCTTCCTAGCAGCCAAATGGTTAAATAAAATTGCAAATTCTCCATGGAAATTTTATTCCATCAATAATTCACAACACTATCAAATTAAAATCCAACAGAATTAAAAATTAATAATTCCCAAAAGAAAATAATTTACTGATAATCTCAATATTTGTTTTAATTAAAATATTTTAAATGATTTTTTTACAAAAAAAATGGCAAAATTATATTTTTTAAAATAATAATTTATCACTATCGGTTATATTATAATTATTTTTTTCCATTATTTTAAGATTTAGTAATCATTTATAAATAATTGTGATTTTCACGTGAAAAAGACATTGGGAAATTTGCATCAGTTCATCATTGGCGATTATCGGCAAAAGAGAAAAAAGCAGATTGTAAATTTTCCGAAGCTGGTATGAAAAGTTAAATGAAATATATATTGAAGAAATGCGACAGAAAACTACATGTGGAGAATAAATAGTTTTCCTATATGTTTATTTATTTATCAAGGCAATAACAATATGGTCCATAATAATTCATATTTTTAATTTCTAACCCATTTCCGAACATAATAATTAATTAATTAATTGAATAAGTAATCTATTTATTTACACACAATCACCAGCAATAATCTAATTACGATTTATAACAGTTTTATGATTACTAAAATTTCAATTATTTGTTGAGGTTTATTTCAGTTTTTGTTAAATTTCAGCCCTCCCCAATTACCTATTTAGAAATTGAATATTTAAGTAAATAAATTTGGAAAAAAACACAATAATTTATTTTTTCCATAAATTACAGCTTAATTCAGTTCAAAACGAAGATCTGATTATTTTCGATAGAAAAGAGGAACTTGTGCAATAATAAATTCCTTTAAAATTTAAAGGGATTCATTATATATATATATATATATATAACTACATTTTAGCTGTTAATAATTAAGTCTTTTACAAAAGAACAAAACAAAATGGCGTGATTTAAGATCAAGGTTTATTGTCAATTACATCATTCTATCTTTTTATTCCATTTTTAATAAAATAGAGATATTTTCTTGTAACTAAGCCATAAGGACGACATTTTCACCGGATTTTACTCACTTGACCTAAAAGAAGTTATTTGTCAATGTTTAAATTCACTAACAAAAATAAATCAAAATTAAAAAATATATATTTTTCTTTGCAGTTTTATTATTGTTTATGTATTTTACTACGCTTATGACAATTTTTTCTAAAAAAATTAATTTATATCAGATAGAAATAATTATAGGAAATTTAAGATTCAGATGAAAATCATAAATAATTTTTTGATATTTCAAACATTATTTATATGAGAAAATATTCATTACAAGAACAAATCACAAGACTTTAATTTTGTTGGGGTTAACAAAAACCACAAAAGTAAAAAGGAAAATCAATAAAAACATTGATATTCAAAATAATAATTAAAAGTGCAAAATTAATTAAAAAATTTAAAATAAATATTTAGCGGGGAAATGGGTATGACGAGACGAATCTAAATATAATAAAATAAAATCGATTAGGGTCCCCAGAAGGAAGTATTTAATAAAAATAGAAATTAATTAAAAATAAATTGGTTAATGGGAAACCCGAGCTAATGGGAAGGTCGAGCCAACAAAAAACCCGGGCCGTCAACCAAATTAAAAAATTACGGCAAACAAAATTGGGTGATGAAGAAAGCCCGGAATTAAAAGGGAACCCAATATCAATATAATTATCGCAAATAAATGGGTTTCATGGAAACCCCTTTTAGTAATATATAAATTAGTTTAGATAGAGATGTCAGAGAAATGCCAAAGTGGATTTGATTTATTAAATAACTCAATTATGAGATGTGTATAAAAGGAGAAAGCATATCAACAAAATCACCAGTTGGTCGAAGAGAATATTTTTCAAGATTTCAACGAAGGTAATAATTTGAGAAGGGATATCAGAAAGTATCATTTAGTGTCACCCAAACAAATTAAAGTCTTGCGCACCAGACAGGGACATCTACCTTTGAAGACGTATCCTTAATAATTTTACAATATTTGTAATTAATTTCATTTTATTAAATTTTTTTTAAATTTGGTTTTTATTTAAAAGTTTCTATTTGAATTAAATTATTTTTAAAATTAGGTTTTATTAGTTTCATGATATTCATTAAAATGTTTAAAATATGTCTCTACTACTTACAAATAAAAGTAATATAAAATGAAGACGTGATAACAATATTATGCAATAAATATTTGACCTTCGGAATCAATTGAAACTTTCACAATTAGGTAAAAAAAATATGTCTAAATGGGCCGAAACGACTGAAACTTATCGAACTGTCAATAAAGATGTAACAATAATATCCATTGTTTTGGGAATTATCTCAGTTGTTTTTGGATTGATTTCATTCGTCATTCTCGTGAAGATGCGGTTCAAAGAACGGCATATTGGATTTAGAGTTTCATCGATTTTCATGTTGACAAATTTGGTAGCCGCTGATTGGCTGAGAGGAGTTTCGATTTTTTCGGGAACTGTGAGGTACTTCATTATCTTTCACACGAAATACGGACCGAATCGAGGGGATCCATGTGATGCTGATTTGTTTTGCAGAATTCAGAGCTTTTTCAGTATTTGGTTTAACATGATTATGCTTCTCTGTATTCTATTCATTGGGATATTTGCTGTTTATCAAGTTGCCGGATGCCAAGAAGATCGTTATATTGGAAAAAAAGTACTCATTGTGACGAGCATACTCTGCTGGACAATTCCATGTAAGTAAGAAGTTTTTGTTTTCTCAATCTTTATTCTAATTTGAAAAATTTTCGAATGTCTAGATGTTTTAATGCTTCTTGATTTCGCCATTTCTTGAATGTAGATTTCCAAAGCCATCTCACTTTACCAACTGTAAAAAATAAGGTTGATTGATTAAATGAATAGAATAAGTTCAAAACATAAATGTTGTTGCTTACTCGTCTTCCTGTGTATATATAATTGCCCACATAATTTGGATAGGAACCATATTAAATAAACTAAATTAAATCATTATTAACTAAATTAAAATAAATTTTAGAGGACCTTGCAATTGAAATTCTCTAAAATTAAATAAAAGAAAAAGTTTTGTGATTTTTTTAATTTACTTAGATTAATATGTGTTTTAATAAGAATTAAATTAGTGTTCTTTAAATATAGAATTAATTTTTTGATTAATTGACTTTGTTAAATTGAAAATTTCGTTCAAGAGCCTTTGGATTTCACTAAAAACTTAATAAAAAGTTATTCAATAACCAGATACTGAAATATGAATAGCGATATTCGATCTGATTATGAACTATTTTTCGATAATGATTCAAATAATAGTTTATGGGAAAATTCTGAATTTTCTAATGCAAACAAATTCCCCTTTATTAAGAAATTAGATAAAGATGATTCTTATGAACAAATTCTCATTTCTGGTTCGAGTTTTCCTAAAATGAAAGTAAACAATTGTGAAAGCAATTTGAATACATCCAATAAAATTGAAAGTTGCTTTATTAAAGATTTCAATACTTTATTCTCTCTGGACAATAAAATAATTTCTGATAAAGTTTCATCTTCATTGATTGAAGAAAAGCTCCAATTCAATTCACCGATATGCAACAGCGAGTACTGGCTCAAATTGAATGTTGGGCGGACACCTTTTACAGAAAAATTCCGAAATTCTCTTTGCAAGCCGTACTATAATTCTCGAACTAACA